>QVRM01006571.1:0-31084 GCA_003439945.1 Dermanyssus gallinae | reverse complement strand
AAAACTGCACACGAAAGTAATGAGTACAAGTGCGCGGAACCTCATGTTTCGTCTTTGCCAATTAAAGCTTGCTGATTATTACTTTTATACGCCAGAAACGCGGACCGATCGTTAGAGTCTAAACCAAGGAACAACTTTATCATGATCTTGGTTGTATCTTTGATACCACACAAGTTAGCTGCCCACTACATCGCACTAATTTGGGCCAGGAAAGCAAGCTGTAACAAAAATATGTACAATTGTTTCACTTCGTCAGGATTATAGAAACAATAAATTAAATATGTTCTTCAGCATATTTAACTAATACAACACGTAACTAAGGTTGGACAATGAACTAAAAATAAGACAGAAATCCGTGATCAAGAAGATAAAATATGCGCCCCTCTTGTCACTTAAACAAACTTCTTGTTTTTAATTTGATGTATTTATTCACATATACAAAGAGGATTTAGGATCATTGAACGGTCCGCCGGTCTACTCACAATATGATTCAAATACCATAAGCAAATAATTCATGTCTAGCCGAGTAGGTTGAAGAAGTGTCCGTCAGCGTGGGCAACCTTTGCGCGAGGCAAATTATTGTTGATGAGCTCAAATTGGGCAAAATAAGGGACTGATTGGGACCCCAAAGGTCTAATAGAGAAGTGCTCCAGAAGCACGGCCGATCTCAAATTTAATCATTATATGATACAAATTGTAAGATCCTGTCAATAAAAACGTATACTAGGCCATAAAAGGCACCCAGCTTTAGCAAGATCCTTACATGTCTTTCAGTATGGGAGTCTTGTAAAAGGACAACGTAGACCTATACAACTGAAAATATTCCTTCTTACTTGGGACAAGTCGTCGCTACGCCAGCACGCAAGATACACCAAAAAGGTTACCATTGAAATGTAACATCTGGTGTCGCAATGCTCGTGCAGTGTTTAAGGCACATTAATTAGCTGATTTCCGCGTAACGTAGGTTTATATCCTCATTGGTTAACTTACACTCAGCTCTTAGAAACGACACTGGAGTCTGAAGTTTGCTCATGAATTCTCAAAAACCATTCTTATTATTGTGTCCAGTCTAACTAGATCAAGTCCACCACCATCAACCCGAAGCTCTCCTATTGTAACTCACACTCTAAACTATGTATAGAACTTTGTATAGATGGTATTTTCGTGTCGAGTCGATAACTTACACCGTAATAACCTAATACCAAGAGTTAGAGGCCGCTTGATACAATGAACTGCCTGAGAGGTCCATAACTAAAGTAAAGAACCCAAAAAACACCTTGAGATTGTGGTAAATGCGGTAAATGCGTTATAAACCTAATACGGATAATCGATTTACGGTTAAGCTACGTCATAGTACCGTTCTTGAATAATAATAATAATAATAATAATAATAATTCTTGTCACTGACCTTTTTCTTTACCTACACCGTGATCCACCATCCACGTCGCCTACAAAGCACGCGCCGCGAAACTATCCCCAAGGCACGCAGTCCAGAACTGACCCTGGTGCAACGCGATTGACAAGTTCAAAGTTTGAAGCGGTTTGTACGTTTGACAAAGTTGAGATCGTGCGTATCGGTAAGTTCAGAGTTCCAGTAAGTTCAGTCAGCAGCACCGTGAGCCGGTGATTGAGCTAATGATCCAGCATGCATGCGCATGTGTCCATGGTGCACACATGTACACACATGACTGTGTGTACACCTACCGCAAATATGTGTGGAGGCGAATACCTGCGCGTTGGAGCGCTGCCTCGAACAGGTGGTGTCACGAGACACGTCGGAGGCTGGACGACACCGCGGGTCTGTCGCCAACAGGCTTGTACAGGACCTGCTGTGCTTTTCGAGGACGTTTGCGGCTCTGACTGACGATGAAGACTGGAAGATGGAGAGCAGGCAGCAGCCACTTAACTTAGCTAGCTCACTCAATCGGTGCTTGCTTGTCGATGGGTGTACTCATTGAATCGTTGTACTCACAGCTGTCAGCGGGCCATCGAGCTCCAGGTCATTGTGTAGTGGTGGTTCGGGTTCGCGCAGCGTGGTGAGGTGAGGGTTGGCGCTCGAACGGTGCGGTACGTTGATGCCAACGTACCATCCAGACAGAGAGACAGATATATATATATATATATATATATAGGAAGAGAGAGAGATAGAGAGAGGGGGGGAACAGGGAGACAGACGACACCTTACTACTCCCATATAGTTCTTGCGTTCCCGCCTCCCCCTCCATCTACGGTCACGCCGTACACTTCGGTGATTTCCCCCCGCGGCCGCTGCCGCCGCAGCACTACGGTGAGTTCGCGGGCGACCGATTCCACTCACCCACGCCTAAAGCAGCTTGGACTCGCCGCGACGCCGATACCGTGCCCAAGCGACTGGGTGTTAAATATTTCACTAGATGACAGACTCTACCGTGAACAGCACAGCCCGGCAGCCAGCCAGCCAGCCAATACCCAGCCAACCACCCCATTCTTCCTCCGTCCCTCCCTCGCTCGCTCGTGGGGGGGCGCCGCGATCTGAAAGGATATCTTTACATCTCACATGACAACAGCATATATATATATATATATATATATAGATAGCTAGGTATATATATATATATATATTTAGAGAGAGAGAGCGAGAGACGGCTTGCTTCTCCGATTTGCCAGCTTGCCATTAACGAACGGGTCGCGATCTCCGGACACACAGACGGACACGGTAGCCGCCGCCACCGCCACTATCAGTTCATTCAGGAGTGTCCTGGCACTCGGTCGTTCGGGTATACCATCACCACCAGTTAGCCTGACGGTTACTTTGTCAGACCACCAAAAACAGCTCTTTCTTACATGTTTCCTCCGTATAACACTTTCCATAATTTCACCTGGTAGACGATGAGTACTATAGTTTATACGCTATATATATATAATTATATATATATATATTGTATATGTATTTTATATTATATTATATATATATATATATATATAAACCGAGAATTCCATCATGTTTTATTTTCTTATTCGATATACTCCCGAGCTAAACACTTTTCCCACGATTCATTATACTCTGATGAATTCCGCGCGTTAGACTGAAATGGCTGACACAGCCTTAACCTCTTCATTGCTGGAAAAACGCTTTTCACCGAGACTATTCTTCAAATGTCCGAAGAGGAAATAATCAGAGGGGGCCAGGTCTGGAGAATAGGAGGGTTGTTCAATAAGTTCGAACCTCAGTTGCGCCAGTTTTGCCGATGCTTGCCGGGACTTGTGTGCAGGAGCATTGCCCTGGTGAAACGGGACAACCTTCTTCTGCAAAGCGGGCCGTTTCACGATGAGTTCTTGCTAACGGCAGTCCAACAGTCTTGCATAATATTCTCCTGTGATCGTTTTACAGCTCTCAAGGTAGTCGACCAGCATTATTCTACGTTGGTCTTAAAAAACTGTAGCCATCACCTTTCCGGTCAATGCCGTTGTCCGCACCCTCTTCGGAGGTCCTTCATCAGGTGCACACCATTGGCAAGATGCTTCTTGGGTCTCGGGAGTGTAGTGATGAACCCGGCTTTCATCGACGGTCATGAATCTGCACCAAAAATCCGACAGATTGTTCGACATCTTGGCCAAATTTCGCTGTAAAGCCAAAACAGGCGCGTCTTTTTGGCCTTGGTTGAGCAAATGCGGCAGCCATTTTGCTCTAAGCTCTTTCATCTTCAAGTTTTCGTGTAGGATAAAATGCACACTGCCTAAACTAATGCCTCCGCTATTTCCTTAATGTTCATTCGCTTATCTGTGCCAAGAATTTTTCGCACTTTCTCTACGTTTTCCTCATCAGTTGCCGTTTTTTGGCCTTCTGGACGTAGTTCATCCTCGGTGCTCCTGCGACCTCTTTTTAACACATTAATCCAGTTGGAAACAGTGGCAAAACATGGCGCAGAGTCACTGTACGTCTCGTCTAACTCAATTTTTACTTGGGTCGCATTCCAACCTTTGAAATAAAAATGCTTGATAACCACTCGAAACTCTTTTTTCTCCATTTTTAAAAATCACGCCGATACGTTGCACGGGAAAAGCTATCAAACGAAATCGCAACGGCCAATCACCATAATATATTGAGTGCTAGCAGTCGAAAAGTTGCAGTTCCTATTAGCGGTGAAAGCGTGCCAAATTTCGAATTCTAAAAAGCTCATTCTAAGAACTTATTGAACTACCTGTATATTGTAAAAAATTACATACAAACCCACCAAAAATCTAGCTATGCGTCTTAAACAAACATGCATTGCGACACCAGACTGTTTCTTTTCAACGTTCATCTTTTCGTCTATCGTATGTGCTGGTGTACGGGGACGGCTCGTTTTAAGTCGGTAAGAAATATAAAAGTAAAAAAGATTTCCATATGTATAGGTACAAGTATTCCATTTTAAAAGGCTTTCATACTGCAAGGCAGTTAAAAGCGCATTAAAGCTGGGTGCCTTTTATAGTTTAATATATTTTTTAGTTAGAATTAGTAAGACACCATAGAGTCATATTGTCTAGCTCTGGGCAGGATCTTAGAACTGGTGTTATATAATGATTAAATTTAGGCGAGGACATGTGCTTCGAAGTCTCGAATGTTGTGAACAGAGGAATGCTATGCAAAACCAAACTTACAATGGATTATATATATATATATATATATATATATATATATATATATATGGGATTCTCGGAATATCATAACACACCATAGAAAATTATATGTATACCCTGTTAGAAGCACTCTGTTAATCAAAATAAAACAATTAAACGTTTTCTTAATGTCTACAGATAGTCTTCAATTATGCATCGTTTTAGCGGCCGGCTTCAGATCGAACAGTGTGAAGGGAACTCAGTTGGCCACGTGTTGGGCAGGATTTAGTCGCTGATTTGCGCTAAGTAATCTCCTTCCATTAGACGCCAGTATTCTTACGAATATACTCTAAGGTCGGAGTCTTGGAACGTTTTTGTCATAGAGAGACGTTCTGATCCTAGAGCTGGAATAAGAAGAGGAATAACTTTGATTGTGAGACCTCCCAAATAATAGTTTAAGTGGCACGACTAAAAACAACATTCATAAAAAAAAACGCTGAAGGAGATTAGGCTGCACATTTTAAAGATATTATATTAAAATAAAGATAGCTTTGGGATCTAGATACTCTTAATTACTTCTGTTGATCGTGTTGTCTCCCCTGCTTGCGAGATAGGAAGGACACAGTATGAAAAGATCTGCTCATAAGATTAGCATTAGTCAGACGTGTGTGAGACCTCAATTTAAGCATTGGGCTATGTTAACGGAGTGGATATGTCCTCTTATCTAATATACATGTCATATACGTCACGGCAGTATTTAAAGTAAAATAATCTAATAAACCATACTGACTTAAGTAGCAGTGTTTGTATGAATTAAGTATTTTCCATATTCAAACTTTTCACAGTGAAGGTGAGAATTATACGGTTTCCAATATCTCGCTAAAAACGACGGTTCGATAATCCGATGACTATGGTGGCGTAGTTGTAAGGTTATCAGATATGTCGGGATCGGCAATCAGTAAAATGTTCACTATATGAAATACCACATTTGTGGAAACATTAATCATCTGAATAAACCAGACCAGCTCAGCCAGATAAGCTGGTGTCTTTTAAATCTAAATAAGAAACATAAAGATGGCACAGGAAGCCAAGTGCTGAGAAAGTGCCAAAAAATAAGAATGCCGAACTTAAAAGCGAGATGAGATCCAGGACGTTGTCCAAATCCTACAAGTCATTTTTAGAGGTTTTTTGAAAGGGTGTGCTGATTAGTCGAGTGCCAGCGCCGCCGGCTGTTTCCTCCAGTCTGTCCCGTTGATCAGTTGTGGATTTGCTGTATATGTACCTACCATGTTTAGGTGTGTGTTTTTTTTAGCATATTTTTAGACGCAATAGTACGACAGGAAGATGCTGTCCGTCTTTGGAAGGTTGCGGATGATACGACTCTCAGAAGTCATAAAATCCTCTCTCTTATCATATCTTTCCGTCGTAATCTAGCTGTTTGTTTTTGTTGTAGTTTTGCTTTTCTATCCCACGAAAAACGCGCGTTAAAGTCTTGATGTATAACAGTTGCTTATTTATTTAATAATATGCCCGCCCCCAACTCGCTCAGGCGGTTGCGTGATTTTTCCACGCAATTTCCTTTGACAAAACGTGGTCGAGTGAATTGTGAGTTCTCCATTGCTCGGTTTAAGACAGGAACTATTATTACATACGTCGCTTGTGTAGCCATGGAGGTCGTCGATTTGACTCGCTCATTATGTAGCTCTTTTTCTTGTATTTATTTGCTGCTAAGCTGTGCAGTACGGCGTATGCTAAACAACGTCTATTAACATTTAAACGTGACATTTGGATTTTATTACTGTAGCGGTGTAGTTAGCCATCATTATTGATCGATTCGTCTCTCTGCGGCGATACGTTTACTTGCATACTCAGCTCAGCTAAACAAAACCTCTGCATTTTCCGGGACAGACAGTTGCTGCTACTGCGAAGTGTCCGTTCTCATTACATAGGCAGCCTTCTTAACAATTTGCACAATACGCCAGCTCGTTTCGCCTCGCCGCCGTGATACCTCCTTGTATTATCACAAGGTACTAATAATAACAATAATAATACAATGGTTCTAGCAAGTTTAGGTGGTACTTCGCGTAATACCGCAGCATCAAGCGGGTCGACATACCACACTTTTCTGTAATATTCGAGCATGTATGGGTGAACCTGCTAAAATGTATAGGGTACCTTTTCATGTTGCGCTTCTCCACCTCACACCTTTGCCGCCTCAAAACACGGCTAATGTTGATAATTGAAAGCCACATGAGATGTGCAAAACGCAACTTGAACCTATTACGATGAATTTTTTTAGTGATGATGTATATGACAAATGAAAAATATTTAGATGCAAACAATTAGCCTACTTGTCAACCCTTTCTACTAGATTGGCAAAATAAACAACGATTCTCAATTGGATTCCAAACGTGCCTAGGGTGACGTTTCCGTTCGATGGTGATGTTTGAGTTTGTTGTTCTTTATCGATGGATAACTAATATCGATGGATTTCGTTTAATTACGAAATAGCGAATGTAAGCAAATCGTTTGCAGTATTCCTTTCCCATAGCACCTCTGGCCGGCTTCTGGTTGTATTCAGGGATTTTTCCGACTCATGTTTCGCCTTGCTTCTCGTTGCTTGCAGCTGATGTCCGAATGACCTCTTTGGCCTTGCACTCGGCTTCACGCTGCATCTTTTCCACCTTGAAATCAAATTGAGTTAACAGTCAGTACAAGTTTTTTGCTAACTTGCTTTATTTATACTAACACAAAAAAGTAAATTGAATTTACAAATTTGAGGAGTTGCCTGCCAGCAAATCACACATGTGCACATAATCTATTTAAACGACGTATACTGAGACCGATTTATAAACACTCTCCATCAGTTGTTCTGACACAAACTACAATATGCCAAAACAATATATATATATATATATATATATATATATATATATACCTGCCCGCCACACTAACTGTAGTACACAATGAAAGCGAGTGGGGAAAGTCGAGACCGTGGAAAACTTGGAGTACCTATACGAGTTGTCTATATAAATAGTACTACCTAAATGAGATCGATTTCGTGCGTTACGCATCAGGGTTAAGCAATGCTATTATATGCCTGCTTCCAACCCTTACATAGACCTCGCTAGGACGTTGCCTAATGTTCTGAGTATATTTATTATAAGTAGCGAAAAAACGAAAGGCAATTGGCTAACCTGTTTATAGAAAACTGCGCTATCTATAAGACGCATATGGCGCTTACTTATCTATAGTGCGAGCGCGCTAACAAGCTATTAGCACTGTGTATTTACAGAGCATAATGATATGAGCGAATGGTTAACGAGCGTAACAGAGGTACCTCAACAATACCTTTTCGAGAGTCATTGTTTTTAGTGGCAGAATTTTGGGCTTGCAAAGTACGAACTGTGGGATTTCTTCGTGGAACAGAGCGCCGCGTGACGGCAGTACCTCTTTTACATCCGGCGGCGCCATCTTAGAACACAGGGCCTTGTTTTTGCTGACTTCTCTTGAGTTACGTTTCTTCGTTTGCCCACCACGTCTGTAACACAGCAATACACCAAAACAATATGCAACCAATTACCATTCACTAACTGGCCGATGTGACTCTTGCATGTTCTAGCTTTCAACGACAACTGTAATATTAATTAACAATTTTTAATATTATTACGCGGTGGTGTAAAGACGGTTAACTCGGTTGACAACTTGACCATTGTCCCTTCTGAGGATTGTCGCTCTGGACGCTACATTATCTCGTCGACCATGCGATGGATTCTACGTACCAATTTACACTGGTTGTATTATACAATAATTAATAGCAATTAACTCTGTTTGGAAAAACTTGTATTTATCTTTTTACCTATATTATTTAGCCTTTCGTAGCGATAAATCCTTAGGACTGGGGCTTGAAGACCACACAGGTCGATGTTTGGTGGATGAGTGCGCCTTTAAGTGACGCGTAATGTCAGAAACTGATGATGGGCATTCTTTATTGTAACTTCCTCTCTACCAACTACAGATGCCGCCCTGGTCGAAAGATTGCGTCGTTATCGCAATGTAGCATACATGTATTGCTCTTAACTAGACTAGCAATACTATTAGTTTATAGTATTGCCTTTCATCGCCTGTTCCCTCGCAATTTCGCGAAGGTTCGATCATAGAATGGGCATGCTGGTAATCATGGCATTTATGTATATATGCGCGTTACGAGGTGACACCGGAGAGTTAATCGATGCTCTCTCTCTCTCTCTCGCTGCCCTTTTCAAAGGAGACTCACTCAAACTCCGCACTCGAAAACAACATGTTGTCGGAAATAATCCAAATGAGAGTGTCCCTGTATTGCTTTGAAAGGGTAAAAAATTATATCTGTATTTAATATATACATTGCAGTATAAGAGACATTAGAGGTTAATTTTACATATAATATAATTAGTGATATATGCAATGGTATAGTTTGTAATATTATATCACGAGTTCATGGTTCTCAACATTCTTGTTGCTTCTTGAAAGCATGTTGTTGACTCTGTCAGATCGTGAAAAGTTTCGACGATATGCTTTGATCACTGTGGAGATTTATATATATATATATATATATATATATATATATATAAGATTTAAAAAATATGAGTCCCTTGGACTTAGAGATACGTGCGTACATTTTAAGATCTGCTCTTGAGTGCCGTTCCGATACAGGTAATAACTCGACACTGCTACGCTCTAAGGAAATAAGATAATAATAAGAAAGTGTGGATTGCTGTCGAGCTTTGCTACCGACCGAAACACCTGTAGTCTAGTCTACGTGCTACAGTGCCCCCACACCCACTTTGAACAGACACGTTGACGATTAGGTTAGGAAAAAATGCCCTTTAACTGATGGCCCAGCATGGCCAATGTGCAAAGGCTCCTTAGCCGTCCTAAATGGCTCTCACAAAGCTCGTGCCCGAATGTTATTTCTACTTCCGTACAGGCCACGCAAGCTCTTATCGTAGTTTTAGTGGCTTCGTCGATTCCAGGCCACGAACATTGCTTGCGGGCTATTGCGCCCACAGCAGTGGCCCATTTTGACTAATCAGCAATCACTTTAGCCATGTCAAAGTGGCTAGTGTGTGTGTGCGTCAAGTTGTCGAGCCTCTCTTTACACGGTGAACTTGGATCAGAATATACGATAGTGAGCTCGGTAAAGGCATCCGAGCGAGCTTGTGAACCTATACCAGACTACGTTGCAACGATTTTTCAACGGCCTGTACTCGATATCGCGGTGAAATGACTGTAGAATAGTAGATATGCTGCGTAGTGCTGTATATCGGCGTAAATGTAAAACGGCGTCCAACCCCAGACATAAAGTCAGCAATTCTTTATCTGTTTCTGCATTAGGTAACTCTTTCATTGGTTGAACCGCATCGCCTGTTTTGCCGATCTCTCTGCCTGCAATCGATTGCTTGAGTTCGCAGTGCTTTGCAACTCAATCCTGAAGAAATGTACTTTGCTACAGGATATCGTCACGTGAGGTCACGTGACGACTGGACCAGTATTTCTCGTACTATCTTACGCGGCAATCTGCACGTTTGAGTTGGTGGCAACCAAGCGCTGTCACAAATGCGGCCACAATACGACGAAGTGGGCCACATCTCAAATGGATACGCGAAGGCGCCCTCGTGCTAACACTGTGGAGCTGCCGGACGCTCAGCCAACTCCTTTACATGCCCAAACCCCGACACCCCGCCCGGAATCCCCGACGAATAATGCCCCAGACGGTCCAGACCTGCATAGTAGACACGCCTGTTGAAGACGACGACGGCTTTAAACAATCCTCGCAAATGAGGACTATAACGGACCGACGGGCTGCTAAGTCCCAAACCCCAATGACGCAACATTGAGTAATTCAAGTCAACTGTAACAGAAGTCATGCATCTCGCCTAATCCTGGATGAGATTACGACGAGAAGAGGAGCGGCTATTTCCCTAATCAGTGAGTCAAATGTTGAACTGGCCAAACGAAACGTATCAACGTGTGGGTGGTATACGACCGAAAAAATACTTGTATAATTCAAAAACATTTCAAAAATATTTCGGGAGTAACTATGACTCTGTTTCCCGTGTTGGTCCGCTGGCGCGCGAGTTACGCGTGCTGCGGGGACCTTCACGTGCCAATAGAAAATTGGTCAGACTGTATAAACTCCCAAGGCAAGGCATACGATATCGATTGAGTGGCAACGAATTCATATTGTCATTTTGTCATGACCCATTCGAGGGTTGTTAAGGCTACTTTAAACGTACAGGGGAAGTGTGCTGCACACGAAACCTGGAGGTCGGTCAACGCCCCGGGCTTCAGCAACCCGGTGGTACCGACTGGGACGCCTGTTGCCTTGGCTTAATAGGCACAACGAGAGCGAGTTAGCCACATGAACGCAGACCTCCTGGCGAGAGGACCGTCTGGCTCTGCTGCAGCCTTTTGCAGTGGTGGGGAACCCCTGCTCTGGAGTGGGTCGAGCCACCCTTCGGAGGGGTGAGTATAGTCCGGGTTGTAACGCGGAATTGCGAGGTGACTGTATGTCTATTTGTCGGGTAGGAGTAGTGTGGTACCTCCATTCCGACCCTCGATAGGGGGGAGGGTGGGAGAGAGAGGGAGAGAGAGAAAAAATAATAAACCATAATAATAATTCAAAAACACCTGACCCCAAACACCAGACTGCTACTGAGCAACGAGCAGAGTTGCGGCTTCATCCTTCTCATGGATTAACATAGACGGGATTCGCCGTTTTTAGTTATGTTATAGCAGCTCTAGCGGAACTAGACTCGACGACTTCGAAGACATGCTACAGGACGTTGAAAGGCCAGCTAGGAGTTGCTTACTGCCACTAGTAGTATTTTTCTGGAAATTTTAATGCTGCTTCAACTACATGGGGGTCTCCCAATACTAACAGAAGAGCCGAAGTGCCGGCGGGGGATGTCGTTGTCCTTAACAGGGGCTCAGATTTTACCTTTCGCCCGCGGTGGAATGGAATCTCACACAGAATTGATAATCGTACACAAATAAGCATGCTTTGAAGTTTTTAAACTGGACCGTGCTACTTCACTGTTACTACAATGATTATGGACTCAAACGGAAAACCCAAGTGCGCCCAGGACTTGCAAAAATTTTGCAAGAGGTTTGTACCGGACAAACAAACCGCAGACATTCCATGCTCTACCGGCCTGCCTCACCAAAGTACTGGTGGAACGAGAAGATTTTGTTAGCCCGTAGACGCTGCATCTGGGCCAGAAGAAAAGCCACTGGGTCAAGACGCAGTGACACGGATAAGGCTTGTGTCGTACAACTTTACTGTGAGTTTAGGTGCGTCAGAGCTTCTCTGCGCAAAGCTATAGCGGAGAGCAAGGATCGCTGCTGGATGGAGTTCTTATCAGAGCTAGAGGATGGCCCATGGGGACGGCCATTAAACGTTCTCCATTTAATAGGACACTGTACAAAGTGGTAGCGGCCCGAGGATTACACCCCAGAAAAAACCTCGGCGGAGGTTCTCTGCGGGGGAAGGATTAAAGACCAGTAGGGCACCTGGCCCAGATGGCATTTCGGTCTCGGCCACGAAAGTACTCTTTAAGGAGTTCCCGGACGTGCTGGCTAACATAGCCACACGAATACTCCACAGCGGCTGCCACTTGGGTTAGAAGAAAGCGGATCTGGTACTCATTCCGAACAGGATCAACTCCTATAGGCCAATCTGCCTAGTTAGCACGCTGGCCAAAGGCACAGGGTCCAATAGCAGAGTCCCGCGTGCGATGGTTTGCAGAGAAGCCCGGTCCTCTGCAACCTGCCTTCTCTCGCCAACACAACGTTTCGAAAGGGCCGATCAGTCCTATCTGCTGCCACCGCCATCGCCGCCAGGAATTGAATATGTTTTAAAATTTGTTCAAAAATGGATTTTAATTATTTTGTTATTGACACTTGCGTCTATCGCAGGGCTACTACCTCTTACCGCTGCTTGCGTATAACGATTCTCCGAATTCGCTCCTTGGTTTGACGGCTTAGTATTGCAAGTCAGCCTTGAAGCCTTGACGGATGACGTAAACTATTCATCGGTAGCACCACCACAGAACTATTGTAGTAAGCGGTGTGAAATTAATCTGAAGCAGAAATGAAGTCCCGCCACAGTCGGTCGGCACCGCGACGGGCCCGATGCACGAAATCTGCGTCGGATTTGACTTTCACTATCTATCGTCGCAAATCATGAAACTCGGTTGCACTTCGATGCGCCCGCTACATAAATATGGTCTAAGTTTTCGCGTAACTCTCTATCTCCCGTCTTCGTAGTAGATTTGTCGGTTTGGATTTGGTTTCTCTATGTTTAAATGTCCATTCCATGTTGTAAAACCCAGTTTCTTTTATGTAGCCGACGCGCTAGACAAGCAGCCAGCAACCTTGCAGCTCGCTCATTTTCCGATTAATGTTCGTTAATTATTATTATGTAACACATGGATCGTTCAACCCCATGAAGGTCTGAAGTCGGCTACTGTAGAAGGGCCACTCAATGTGCGACCTCTTTCGATAAGCGACCAAACCGGAGAAACAACTCCCGGACCACCAACTGTTCCTCTTCAAAGTAATAAACACACTTGTTCAGCGTTACACGCTTGATTTTTTTCCACTCGATCCCCGGCTCGAGGCCGGAAGCAATTTCCACAGGGTCTATCTGACTCATCGCCACTATTGTGCAACGAATTTAACGCGTACGGGTGAATCTTGTAATTGCTTGCTTGTATAATATATACTCGTATATATATACACGGCGACACGGGCGGTAGCCTTTTCTGCAAAATTACTTGAATTGTTATAACTGTTTGAATTTATGTAATAATGGAAATTTCAAGTTCAATGAAAAATTATTGAACTTAAATAAATTTACCGTCTGGAGAAGACGGCCCCATAAAAAAATATATATATACAAGTGTCTGTAGACAACGCCTCGATCTTGACGTCCAACGCCGGCGTCCGTCCGGGGCACGCTGCTGAAGTGGTCCCAGCCCACTCTATGCGAGATAGACTAAATCTTTTCAGTGCACACGTTCTCGAGAGAAATAAAATGCCTATATATATATATATATATATATATATATATATAACAAGTTAATTGAAGCAGCGAACCAATTTTGCTATGAAAGGATCGTCATCGATTCAATGGACGCGTCGCTGACAGTTGGACAGCAACACGTCGAAGGTCTATGGAAGATGTACACGTGCATTGAATATTCCTGTGTTTGTCTTCCAGAGGAGATAGCCAACCGTACGACGGGATTTTCATTGCGTAAAAAGTGGTCATACAATGAAAACAAGATTAAGGCAAGCTCCACAATATAAAGCTCTATACTATACTAGAAGCCAAGTGTTGTAATGCATCTAAACGCTGCTCTGTGTAGGAACAAGCTAAAGTCTGTTTGATACTCAGCTAATGTGACCTAATACTACCTACCTACAGCTAATGTGGTAATACACCTTACGGCGCCTCGCCTCTTCGAACAGAACGAATGATCTCTAGTCTATCTTTTAGCACAAATCTGTTGGTGCGACAGTTTGAGCCGACGCCAACTACATACTAACTCAATCACGCCGATACTACCACCGGCTGATGAAAATAGTGGAACGATGAAAATAGATATGATAAAAGATATAGATGAAAATAGAAATAATACACAATAACATTGAAAATAGCCGTGTATTCGTTAAGGACACGAACTCACTTTCTCACACACGTCGCGGACCGTCAAGGATCAAACTGCCACGCTGAATGCGCTGTGGTCGGTTACGTGTACAGTTTCTGTTTGTTGCGTCGTTGGCGAGAATAGCCGTAAGTAAGATGCCTGGCGCACGCATCGAACTAGGAGCAATTGAAGTAGCCACGAGAGTCGAGTCCTCTTCGTAGACGATCACGATTCAAGGGAAACTTTGTGTTTGCGCGAGGAAGTTAGCTAGTCGCAGTTGAATGGTGAATGTTTATCCAGACAGTAGAAGAGAGGCCGCCAATCAGGCTAGTCGCAGTTACAGTCCTGTCAGGTCCCAGACAACCGGCCGGTGCAGTCGTGGTCTAGGCAGTAACAGTTGTTTTGTTGTTCTGCCAGGTGGGCAGTGGTGTGGGGAGGGAGTTCCTGGCCCTTCGACGCAGTTGCTTGTGGTCCTGTCAGCGTTAGGTTGGCCTCGACTGGACCGCTCGACTAGTGTAACGTTGTCTTTCTCGAGCTCGGTTGCCATGGCTACAACTCTGCGGCGATGACGACCAGGTGGGGTCTCCAGGTGGGGACCAGGGGGGAGCAACGCGGCATCGTTCTCCGTAGTCGAATAGTTCGTTTGTATTTGTTCGGCATTAAGCGATTGACATGTATGAAGGTGAGTCGTTGCAGTCTTTATGAAAAAAATGAAAATAAAAACATAATATATCAATATACGAACTGTAGTTTGTTCTCTTTCAAATGAACACGGGCACGATTGATATACTGACTTACAGCAACCCAACTTCTTGACGCGTTGATTCCAGGGTTCCCCAAAGGCTTGAACGGTGTTGGTTAGCAAGCCAGGCCCCTCTGTTGTAGAGTTGAGACAGGTGTGCAGGTATATCTTCTCAGTTTCTCAGTGCAGACAATGAAATAGCAGGAAAGGGACCCTTG
This sequence comes from Dermanyssus gallinae, assembly GCA_003439945.1. Lineage (NCBI taxonomy): Eukaryota > Metazoa > Arthropoda > Arachnida > Mesostigmata > Dermanyssidae > Dermanyssus > Dermanyssus gallinae. The sequence goes on along the minus strand of QVRM01006571.1, from coordinate 15,854 downwards.
CAGCGGTGCAAGATGTACGTCAAGACAATTCTACCCACTTCGTATCAAAATGCACTTCTTTCGAGGTTTGATAGAACTCGGCAAGAAAATAATTTTTCCCTATGAAGGGAGGAAACGTCTTGTTTTAGAGAGAGAGAGAGTAAAGTTTATAAAAGTAGTTTTTCTGCTTTTTTTCTGCTACATAGTTGTGCAAAATCTACGATTATACCGACGTGTTCGGAGCAAAATTCTGCACAACGCCCACACAATAAGACACTAGCGTGTGTAGCAAAGAGCGAATAACCAGGTTTAGGAAAGTCATAAAAAGTCGATATGTTAAGTTAACGCCTTTTCATGAAAAATCGTGAAAAAAATCACAAGTTTTCACGTTCAGAACCGTATAATGTTGCCATGAAGCTTAGTTACTTGACAACTGCGTTAGGCAGCACCATCACTTTGGTACGAAAATGGTGGGCATTAAATTTGCTATTGCGTGAGACTGGTATTTTGAACACACATCTTTGGTCGTAACGGAAAAAATTTACTATTTTTAACAAAAAAGCATCAACGTAAGACATAACAACATATCGACTTTTTATGACTTCCTTAATCTGCTTAATTGCTTTTACGCAAGCCAGTGAAGTGCCTTCGTGCGTTGACTGGTTCTCCCGCAAACGTAGATTTTGTACAACTATGTAGAATAAAATAAGGCAGAAAAACGACTTTTATAAATGTTGCACTATCTCTCTCCGTTTTATAAAGCAAGCACTATCTCTCTCCGTTTTATAAAGCAAGCACTATCTCTCTCCGTTTACTACGAAGGTTTTCCCATTTTTAGTGGTCCGAAAACTCAATTTAGCGGGAAACTACCGTTTAGCCCAGGTATTACTTTTGTTTGAGCTTTTGTTCAGAGAGGAATTTTAAGGCCCAAGTCATTTTGTCGTTTTCAGACAGGCAAATGCATTACAACCGTGGAAACTTACTGTTGACGTTTGGTATTAGTTATATTTTACTATATCACTCAATGAATAAATAAGTCACGGCACTATAAGCATCTACTTTTTACAAGTTTCAGGCATACGTTAATTTGTTTTCTGGTCAAAACTTAAAATTTTTCATGATAGACACTTATGCGCCAAAGCATCGGCCTCTTAGCTCATCTATAGCGGCTCGGCTTAACTAACAGCATAATAATCTAAGGAGTTGCCACTCGGTAAATACCAATTCTGTTACGCGCAAACAACATGTATTTGTCGGTCGTGTAGTGAAACGGATCCATAGATACGTGGGACCTAGCAAATTATTTTGTTAACCCATGGACGCTTCTCCCTCTTCCAAAGAGAATTTTTACCTAGGTTATATATAAATATTAACTTTTGAAGGTATAGGACATTAATTGTATTGAAAATATGCACTGGCAATGTATATTTTAAACTCTGGCAGTTTCATTTATTAGGAATTACACTACTTGGTTCGTGTATTTATGTACAATGTTTAGAGACTAATTGGTAAATATAGCAAAAACGGCAAGGCAGAATAACAAATCTACCGAACCATCCATTGCCACAGCTCAAAAGTATCACAGGAGACTTAATGACAGTCGAACACTGTGGCTTTGGCTTAAAGCGGTCAGCGGCAAAAGCTGTTTTACATGTCAATTTGTAGTTTGAAAAATTGTTGGAATTTGTTGTTGTTTTTCGTCCGCGTGTAAACTTCCTCGGCGCCAGCATTGTGTATATATATATATATATATATATATATATATATATATACATATAGAAAAAAGATACAGACACAATAAAAAAAAATTATATTTGCCACATTACATGCATTTATTATAACGATTATGTAAGGACTACAGTGATACATGCTTATAGAGTAACAGCGGAGATTTTCATTGACATTTGGGATTTCGGAATGCGGTGAAACACGATATTTACGCGTTTGGCATAGCTACATTGCGAACAAAATGGTGCAACCACTAGAAATATGCATGTTTTAGCGGGTTAAATGAGCGTCGTAACGACTAGGCTCATTTCACGGCTCGACGGAAACAAAGGCAGACCTCCTACCGGAAGTTTTTTCTGTGTTGAAACAATGAGCTTGGTCCGGCGCCTCTTGAGTGACGAACAGACCCAAATTCGAACGTGCGAAATGTGCAAAATCTCCTCACGAGACAAAAATACAAAAAAAAACACGATTGACCGCTGAGCATCAGAAAGCTCGTCTCGACTTTGCCCGTACGATGTCATGGACCACTGAGTGGCACCGAGTGCTCTTTTCGGATGAAAAAAGTTTAACTTTAATGGACCGGATGGATTTAACCATTATCTTCACGATGTGCGCAATGAAGAACGAATTTTGTCAAAACAACACTCAGGTGGCGGTTCAGTTATGATCTGGGCAGCTGTCGTGTATCATACAAAGTCGTCGATAGTTTTTTAGCCGGTAGTGTTAATTCGACGCGCTACTAGACGAGAAAAAAGACGGCGCAATTTGAGTTGACGGGCGAGCCCGACTTCATTTTTCAACACGATAACGCCCCGATTCACACCGCCAGGTTGATCGGAAGCTGGTTTGAACAACGTCACATTGAGGTCCTACGTTGACCTGCAGTCTCACCTGATCTTAATGTCATCTAAAATATGTAGGGCTGGCTCGAAAATCAATTTTCGAACCAGGTAGAACTAAAAAAGCAATTATGAAGGCTTGGGGGCGAGCTCTCAGAGGATGTCATCCGATCCACCAAACCGCATCGTTAAGATCATCCGACTTAACGGGAAGCTTACTGAGCAGTAAGTATAGTTGCTGGGTGCACTCGATGTGTCCGTCTTTGTCTCCGTCGAGCCGATACTAAAATGAGCCAACCGTTGTTATTCCAACGTTAGACGCCGAGTACCTAACGCGACGTGCAGAAATGACAACAACATGTAATAAATACCAGCCGTGTAACACGCCATAACAAGGCGCTACAAGTGTTACGAACGCCTATAGCCATTCAGCCCTATACATGTTGTCAAGTGATCTACGATCTACTGATGGATTAGTCTAGGCTTGATGAGAGAGAGACTGCCACTAATCCGGTTGAAGTTTTGAGCGCGGCATTCCTTCACGACAATCATCATAGCACTAAGACTATGATGAAAAAACATCAACTAAAGTCTGGCCGTAGCGCAGCGTACGGCGCCACAGACGTCACTACCACGCTAGGCTAAGCGAAGCCCCGCGTGAGCGTGTGAATAATTTCAACGCAATAGTTCCGCGTAACTGTCATAACGCGACTCTAAATTAGCAGACGTATCGAACAGACATGGTTCAAAGAAACGTGAATAACAGCACTTCTAGACTGATGCGCAATAGAGAGAGCAGATAACTGCTCTAAACGTCATTCGAATAGCCTCCTTCGCACATTTGATGTTGTTCGACTTTTTCGATAGCTGTTATAGCCTAATTGAGTAACGTCAACGTTTTTTGTTGTTGTAGAGAAGTTACTGGAAAATGGAGTCCGCACACGCGGGCACCACTGCAGGAAACTCGTCTGCAAGTGAGGGCCGGTAGTGTGCGGCTCCAACCTACTAAAGACCAATCATCTCCCCATCCTCCCAACCGACTATGTGTAAGTACTACAAACAATCGGGCGAGGTGTAAGTCCACTCGTGGTCAGCTTCTTCCTCGGAGGCCTGAGGGGTGCGATTGCTGTAGATTTTGCCATGAGTATGTTCCCAAAAAGTTTCGTCGCTTCTAGCCACTGGGGCAGAGACTCCTGCATTAGTTTACAGAGGCTGGGCAGGCCCGACCCCGCGTATACGATGTTAAAAACATGGCGGAAGCACGCTGCTCTGCCCATACTGCTAAGCTATTTTAAACACGACAAACTTAGTGGCTCTCACTACCTCTACTTAAATGCGTCATCCGACTATGCGGGAAGACAACAATTGCGACGGATATGGTACTATATGCCGGAGTTGATATTCTATATATATATATATATATATAGCCGTTTAAAGTGGAGGAGGGAGAGGGTAGCAGCATTGCCAAGAAACAGAGCAAAATGTTGCAGAGTGGGTGTATTGCATTTGACTAATTGCTTCACATTATAGCACACACTTGATCAGAACGTGTATTAACATCTTAATTTAATGAAAGTATCTTAAAATAGAAAACATGTACAGACAAATTGGCTTTTCGCTTGGAAAGGTGAAAGAAAACACGGCAAAACTGACAAAGTGCTAATTGGTCAAATTACATCAAATATGAATACAGCCTGGTACCACCTGAAATGAGCATTTTATGGTGTCGACGTGTATTGGTTTGCAAAGTATGGACAACCTTTCCGACTGACGACCTTTCTTTTTTGGTAAATCAATACGAGTAGATTAGGTTGAAGATTTCTCCACACCTTCGTATGTGGTATTCGCTAAACTTTTTCGTGTCACAATGTAGCGGAAACGCATGTTAGAGGCTGCTCACTTGCAGACTTGTTCTATCAATTTACTGTTTTTGGTTTTGAACCTCTAAAACTGCCTATAGAAGTAGTTGAACTATTGCGCTTAATTGCTGGATGTAGTTTTAAAGGCTGAGGCTTTCCTCCCCGGAATGTTTAACAGCTGCCAATACTTAACTACTGCCAATAAACATTAATAACTGCCTAACCATCTTGCCTGAACGCGAATAGCGAGATTTTGAGAATAAAAATTTGTTAACGGAACATTTCGGGTGACTCCAAACACGATGCCTTTCAGACTACGTGTGCTGGCGTCAATGAACAGCTTATGTCACTTTTCTTTATCCAATATAATGACATATGAATACAAAAGTGCTACCTCATAAACTTCACCATTAAACTCGGAGCTATGCGCTGACTACCCAATGGAAGGTGCCCAACCCATATGCGAAAAACACGTAAGAACGCAGAATACCTAATTATTAGCTGCAGCATTATACAACGCCGGTAGAAAAGGGTGCTATGTGTATACACAGTTATCAAGCAAATAAAAAAAAGCAATCAATCAATCTGCAAGGTTTTTCGGAATATAGTTTGATTGTGCACAATAAATATATGCGCTATCCTCCCCAACACAAGCTATACAAGACATGGTTTTCCTGGTTAGAAGACTGCGGATAGCACAGCCTGGAGTATGTAGTATTAGGCTCGGAAGTAGGGCGAACGTTGAGTATTACGTAGAATAACATCGGATTAGCACGATGTGCCGCAAGTATAGTGAAAACAACCTACGTATTTATAACGATATATATATATATATATATATATATATATAATGTCATCAGTTGCGTGCACAGGCGTGTATCAAAAACGAAACGACAAAGTTATACAGACGGTCTTCTTTATTTATTCCATACGTATCATGATCGTTATCCGTGTTTAAGTAATGGATCACGTTGAGCTAATTCGCGGCTCAGTTTATTACCGCTCTGGCCAAATTTGTAGCGATTCCCCACTTTGATGATGTCACTATATAATGCAGTAAGCGAAATGCAGCACACGCACTTTCCAACATGTTGCTTCTTGGAGCTACAGCTAAACCCCGTTTAGAACGATCGTACATATAGATATGTATATATATATGTCTATGAATTTTATGATGGATGACATCGAGAAAGCATCGCAGTCAACGTGAGTCAGGATGAGGACACCGGTGGTGTGCCTCTAACGGTTGCATTTTGCAGCAACAGCAGCAGCTGCTGAAGACGGAAAGGAATGATCACTTCTTTCCAGACTTTTTAATACCTCCGCCTACAAGTGGCCCCTTTCCAGAGGCCTTTGCTGCCAGCTCTTTCAGCTTCTTCTGCTCTTCTTGCTGCCTGCAAAATACAAAAAAAATAGCTCGGTTATAGAAAAGTTGCCTGGACAAAGTAATCTAAATATTGCGTTGTTTTATTAAGATAAGAACCTGTCTTACATATATATATATATATATATCCTCTCTTTCATCCAGTCGAACACACGGGTAGGGGTAAAATTTGCTGTACAAAAGGACCTTAACGTAAGAAGTACAAACTTAATCCTATATAGCACAAAGATACAACAAATGCGGTACAACGAAATGGTCAGCAAAACTCATATTCGGATATACACAAGACGCAACGTGCGAGTTAATAATCTAATCTTAAGAAATATTCAGTTAGACGACTCCTTCTGCGGATATAAAACAAACCCAACAATCCCGCTCTGCTTCGAGAGACTCCTTCTGGCAATAGATGTAACTGTGGGGTGAAATCCGGAAACCGGAAAGAAACTGCATAACTTGATTACTGGATACGTCAGCCTTTGTAGCGTTAAATTAATACTTCTATCTTAGGTATTAACTGTTTTCCCTTAGAATCGACCAATATGTGTTTTTATTCTACATAGACAAAATTTTACCAGAACCGAAAAAATTGGAAAATATCGCTTCGGTCGGTATCTCGACATCGGTATTCGTCGTCTGGGGACCAAAGTCGCATGTACTGCCCTCGGACACCCTCTGACTATCGAATTGAAACCTAGCATTTTAAGCAACAGGTGAGGTTTCTCGCCTGGCGGATCAGACAATGCTACAAATACCGGAAACTGGAGGCGCAATTTAAACTCCAACAGGTAGCTTTTGAATCTCAAGAAACTGACTCTAGAAGGAGGATTAAACTAGGTTGACGAAGGATTTCGCAATAAAGTCAATCAAGAATAATACGGATAATCGAGTGGTCAAGTTTTTTCTTTCAGAGGTTCGCGATGGAGATGCAGCGAGGCAACGCCGCTGGTGCGGATTCCTTATATTAATGTAGATATTAATGTGTAGATTATTACGCAATGAAGGCGTATGTTTATAGGAACAAAATACATTATTTTGAGAAGTCGTTACATAGTCGACATTTCATTACGCCTATCGCGGATAAGCAGCTCCTATGCAGTAACATTCTGATCGCAGTCCGAAAAGCTGGCTGGTGGTATCAAACCTGAAGAATTGAAGAAACAGTTGCAACCCGTTTACATCTTCAGGCAATATGATCGAATGGTTGTGATCACTTTAAAGATTGTTGTTAACTCAAAGAGCTGGTCGGGGACGATTCGACAGCGGTGGCACCATCGGAACCCTTGGGCACCTATCGTGTTGGACATCCCTGGATGACTAGCTAATCTATCGCACGCACAATATCAGGCAAGATTCCTTAGCGAAGCATTAAACTGTTGCTGGGGTCGCCTCCGAGACACTAGTAAGAGTAGTAATCGAGCTTTGCACCGGGATTAAGTGTCGCGCCGACCGAAACCGAAAACTTCCAAAAGACTTGATGCCAGAAAGGATCTATCTAGTTGTAGGCTAGGGGACGCGGATTTGTCATTGGATGGTTTGCGATGGATAGATCGCAATCTGTCTGTCGAGCTCGGTGGCGCGGTGCATTCCGCGCCTGCGCCTCGCAGCCGGAGAAGACACATGATGCGCGGGTTCGAGCCCCACCGTTGCCCCACATTTGTATTTATGGGAGTCCGTCTATAAAGCATTGCGAAAAGCAGTTCTATGGACGCTAAATCTTGGCTGAGGTTCAGCCCGAAAAGTATTATTAGGTCGCAATCTGCCTACGTCTATCAACAAGCAGCGGCCAGGCTGGGCTAGGCTGGGTTACTCAAAAGCAAGCCCCCACTATTGCAGCAAATCTGTGCCAACAACTAATGATCAAGCACTAGAATCAACGAGAGCTTGTCTAACTTGTGTAACGCTCTCAGTCTATCGTCTAGCCGAGAGATGTATCAGTCGTATCCAGCAGCATAAATGTTTGCTCTGCCTGGGAACGCAGCACAATAGCAGAGCCAATCTGTCATTAGCTGCTAACCCAGATCCCAATCGATGCGAAACGAACTAGATGGCTGCTGTTCGGATCGCCGAGAGCAGACGGCCACTGGCAGAATCAGACAGAAAGCGGCGTCACCCTCACTCCACGCCACCATCACTGGAAAGACACGACATCGCGCTTCGTCGATTGTCGTCGTCATCGCCGTCGTCGACGTCGTAATGCCGCGACGACGACGGAGAAGACGAAGAACAAGATGAAGCCAACGAATGAAGTAGCGAGAAAAACAGACGAAGCAGACAGGTAGATTCAGACAGGGAGAAGAACAGAAGACGCGACCAGCCCAGTAGTGGTGACGCGTCAGTGAGCGAGCGGGCGACCGCAGGATTGGCTTCACTCACCCCTCCCGCGCCAGCTTCTCCAAGACCGACCGAAGTTGGTCCACAAAAGCTGGCTGACGACTATGACTTTGAAGTAATTCTGCTGATTCTGCTGCTGCTGCCGCTACGGCTTCTGCAGAAGCAGAAGAGAAGAAGTACTAGTAGCATCGTCGTAGCTGGATAGCTGACAGATGTAGCAAGCTACGATGTTTAAGCTGAACGGACCGGACCGAATGCAATAATCACGACACTACATTGTGAACCCCACGAGTCCCTGTTGTCGCTGTTGCTGTTATTGTTTCTAACGCTGTCATCGCCGGAAAATGAACAGAGCCCGGCCACTATCGAATGACAGGCAGGCGGACAGATAGACACACATACCAAGATAGAAACAAAAGGGGTGGTGAACGAACGTTCAAGGTTGTATATTTGCTTCAGGGGTGATGGATGCCCTCGAATCCGGGTAACCTGGGGTCAGTGAAATGTCAACTCAAACGGTCAGAGGAGGCAAACGTGATCGCCACCCCCCTCCCCCCCGTCCGGGAGCGCATCCGATCAGCAACCCCAAGAGTTGCGCGTGCGTGCGAGGTGCTAACGGTGGTGGTGGTGGAGAATGTTCTGGTGACGGTGGAAGCCCGCCACCCGGCAACCAGCAGCAGCAGAAGCAGCAGCAACGACATCGAAGCTGCTGCGGCGGCGGCGGTGGCCGTCAGAAGTGGCATGACCCACTAACGAAACTTCAGCCTCAGACACAGCTCGGCTCGCCTCGATCGAAGACAGACGCTCGCATAGTGAGTGCCATTACTCACATAGAGCAGTCGGACTGTCAGCCAGTCAGACTGGCTACCTAGAGAGCTTCTAGTAGAGCAAACTACAATCGCCACAGACAACAACAACAACACCAACTAACCAACAATAGTCCTTCAACATTCTCCACCCGCCCAGCCTCTATCTACGAACCGCCGCCTGAATCTTACGCCTCCTCTCCTCGGTCCCTCTCTCTCTCTCTCCCTCTATTGATTTATTTATTTATTTATCTATCGGTCTATTTATGTATCTATCTCTCCCTAATTATTTATTTATCTCTCCCCCACCCTCTCTCTCTTGTTCGCTCGCCGATTGTCTCCACGTCTTCCTCTCCCGTCACCGAAGCTATACTGCTAGTGCTGACTAAGCGAACTGCACGTCATTGCAGAACAATCAACAGCAAACAAGAGCAAGAGCAGCCAAGATCGCCAAGAGAGAGAACCACCACTTCAACACCACCACGACCACCATCACCACCACCTTCAGCAACAAGCGTCAAGATCACAAGAGCCGGAGAGAGAAAGAAAGAGACAAATATACAGAAAGACAACGGAACGAACGGAAAAGTCAGAGAACGCAGGTGGACGTGTACCTATACGCATACGCAAGCCGGCCGTTCGCCTGTTCCTGTCATCAGTGGTGTGAAGTCGGACACCGAAACCAACAAGCTGTGAGCACGTTTGGTGTTGTGAAGCCGAGGTGCACCGGCTGTGTGTATCGGGTGTGTGTGTTTCGTGTCGTGCCAGGTGTTTTTTCCACCGCCTCACTGTTTCCTCCTCGATCTGAAGTGGTGTCTAGAATTTGTCGGTCTCCGTCTATCTGTCAATCTCTCTCTCTCTCTCTCTCTCTGTATGCGGTATCACGACGTTAGTTAAGCTCGACGTATGTGCCGCGATCGATATAGTCATATGGTCTAATCGATATAGTTATATGGCCGAAGCATATCTTCATCATTATGTACCGCTAAGCAACTGACAACAACATCATCAGCAACAGCAGCAGCAGCAACAACTACGACGACGCCGCCGCTGGACCTGGTTGGCGCTTCACCAACGCCATTCTCCAGCCAACAGAGAGCTGGTTGATATAAGGACTTCGATATAAGACCATATCGAAGTCTATGGTCTTCGATAGACCATAGACATCGCTCACGTCGTAGTGGAGCCGAGCGGAGCATCGAGTCTCTGTGACATCAAGTCTCTTCCCCCATCTCTATCTCGCTGCTTGCCAAAACAATCAACAATCACTGCAAATTGTAGCCGCATAGCTAATCATGTTACAGGATCGACGAACAACGTGCACACATCATAACGAAGAGCACACGTCCTCAACACCTCTTGCGTAGGACGGCCTCCTCAGCCAATAGAAATTGAATCGAATCCTGTGTGTGTGTGTGTGTGTGTGTGTGGTAATCGGATGCTGATGACATTCATAAATAAAACTTGGTTCGGCCAGTAAAATCACGCCGTATCCCGTACCAAGTTGGATAAAATCTCTCTCACTGAAGATATCAGGTAACGACGCGTTTATCGACTTGTCGAAACTATAAGGTGAGATTGAACGTCTTGGATTAAAACATTCTTATATATATATATATATATATATATATATATATATATATATATATATATATACGTGTCTAACTATACGTCCAGCTATACGTGTCTGCATGCTGCCGAGGAGATATATATCGTAGACAATTTGCCAGCTAACGGGTTCCCCTAAAACTGAACGATACTATGTGCGTGTGTGTTTTTCATAAATTTCATAAAGTTATCCACCAACAATGAAACCGAGAGAAAACAGACGTCTATCTACGACGATGAAACAAAGAGAAAGCACGACGAATCTACACGACGAGCCGCTACTGACAGCCCAGCAATCCAAAAATCAATCCAATCCAATCACGCATTAGAAACATGCGTCTTACTTTTCGGTCGCATATGGAACACACTAACTGACACACTGCGTATGTCTGAGCTCTATGGCTTGACTTTTTCACTCATGTCGTCTGGCTGCTGACTGACTGACTGACGGACTGAGTGAGTAACTAGTGTAACCGAGGCAGATGTTGTTGTTGTTGTTGTTGTTGTGTGGTGTGAAAAAGCAACGTACTTCTTCTTGAACTCGAGGTCGGCCTCATCTTGGAACTTTTCGTCCTTCTTGGGTGCCTTTAGAGGCTTCTTTTTGCCACCGTCACGACCCGACATACTGGCACTTTGTCCAAGTAGCTCCTCCGAGACACCAGCAAGCAACAATAGCAGTAGTAGTACTGCAGTGGTAGTAGTAGATCGAGCTTTGCCGCACAGATCACTACGACAGCAATGTCAGCCGAGCAATGTCTCTAGTCCAAAGCGATTTACGATGAACAGATACTAAGTACTTCTACTGGTGGATAGATTAGACCCGTTTCGAACCCACCTCGCCGGCTATTTACACTTGTAAACACCAACCGCACAGACCGACCACAAGCGACCGAACGAATTCACGAAGCGCGCCAACGGCAGCTGGCGGCTCAATGCAGCCGCCGCGCTGATCTGTCGTCTGCTTGATGGGCCCGCCGTTGCCCCCGCAAAATTCAAATTACGTGGCGGGACAAACCAAAATGCAATTGTGTTTGCATGAAATGAAATGAAATGAAATTAAGTGGTGGCGTGCGTAGAAGTTCTTTTTGTTTCGAATTAATTCGCGATTAGCGCGCCGAGTCCTAGGGTCAAATGAGAAATATTTGAAACAGTTCAAAAACGATACGATCGGAAATAGTTAGATATAGGCGTAGCTTGTTCGCTTAACATGGATATCTAAGTACACACATCACCCTTCTAAATAAGGAGAGCAGCAGCATATATATATATATATATATATATATATATATATATATATATATATATATATATATTACATTTATTCGCATGCCTCCTTTGTGTCACAGATTTGCCCGCGCATTTAGTGACTTCCAGCGTCTTCGCTACTGCTGTGGCGGCATCTTCTATTTGGCGCCATGTCTTTAGTTTGCTTCGGCATTGCCGCCAACCGACTATGCCCGAGCTGCTTAACTTACGCTACGATCCTACAACAATGTATCCTCCTCCAATCCTACTTGCCTCTTTACCTAATTGCCTTCCATAGGGAGAACCTCTTTTTTTTTGTAATATCGATTTAGTCGTTTTTGAAATTTTGGTCCGAAAGCTAAGCCCTCTGACATGTCTATATCTCTGTCCCCTCCCGCATACATTGCTAAACATTCTTTCATAATACGTTCAATTTACTCATTTCCCTGACCCACCAGCTCGACATTTTGTACTTCCCCCCTCCCTTTATTTAGCTCACTGTATTCTTAGATCCAACATTCCTGCCCTGGCCATCTGCCAATAGGCCACTCGCTCTTGAATTATCGTATACCCATCTACGTTTTTCCTTACCATATCTATCTCTGACACTCTTGTTTTGCTCATTGCTGACTGTTGTACCTAATATGTCAATCTGCGAACTCCACGATTTCAGTGCAAATCTTGTTACTTAGTTTTGTACTATTTTTACTTCCTTCCAAACCCTGCGCTGTGGATTAGAGCGGCATTAAACAAGTTTCGATCCTGGCACACACAGGGCCTTCCATATATTTCTTGTTACCATATATTTAGTAAACCCTCAGAGACCCTTACACATTACCGCATTTCTTTCTCTTTCAGCCTTTTTCCTTCGTAATATGTCTTCTCTCCTAAATAGTCACCCTCTGTAGTCATCAGATACTTATATTAGCCTAGATAGTCCAGTTCCCTCCCCTGTATATATATATATATTTACTAGTCTATCAAGAGCCATACCTAATTTCTCCAACCAAACCTGATGAGTCAATACTCCCATCCCAGAAGTGTCAGTCTGGATGTGACGCTGTGCGTGAAAGGTGTATAGTTAAGATAAAATCGAAAACCGAAATCGATATATAGGTCTATGCGCAGGCAAATGAGTGCCTTGCAGCATATGCTTGTAAGATGAGACGTTTTATTCTATTCTAGGGACACCCCTATAAGAGTTCAATCAGCAGGTACCGTTTTGAAATGGAGACTAGCAATCAAGTCGTCAGAACACAGAGATAGGACACAGGGTGGCTAAGTGGGTACCCAAAGAAAGTTTAGCGAAGGTTAACGTGTCCGTATTTTTTGCGATAATTTAATTGGGAATCGCCTCGTTGTCTCAGGGTTATCAGAAGCTTAGAATTACTAGAATCACAATGTGAGAATTGGTTATTTGCAACGCAATCTTGCTGTGAATACCATGACATGCAATTATGTTAAAAAATGTAATGAACACTTGTAATTGCTAAATAAATCATAAATGTTATTAAGATTACGTATGTAATTCTAACTTATCTAATTGTCAAATTAATTAATACTTAAGAGCTCGGAAACCTAATAAAATAATCATGAAAATTATACTGGCAAAGTTTTCGTTTAATTTTGACTTTTTTACTTGTAGATCATAGCTGATTAAGCTGATGTTTGTGAACGACCATCTGATTAATGTTCGTTACAACAAGGCTGTTTAGAGCACCGGCTGATGCAATAATGTGTAATGTCTATATATATATATACATATATATATATTGGCCACACAGTGCTCGGTGGCAACCACATGTCTATAGTGGTTGTGGATGAACACAACGAGGCGAATGCATTGACGTTTACAACCTATGGCACTTCAGACAGACAAACGCATACAAAGTCGTACACATAACTAAATTGGAACTATACGACAGAAAATATAACGACATAGACTTGGATTATCCTGTATGTAGGAGGTACGGTTTAGGGGGCTAGTGCGGCGTTATGGTTGTCATCTACCGGGGTGTCGCCGGCATGATGATACCATATCATGTCGCTGAAAGTCAGCGGACATGACACGGCCACAATGTACGACTGTTAGATAAACCCTAACTATTCTTTAACATACTGAGTAAGATGGCTTAGTGGCAAAGCCTTTACCTTGCATTCGGGAGGCCTGGGTTCGAGGCCCAGACCGACCATTCTTGAATTGGTTTTCATGGTTTCCAATTTAGACAAGGTAATGCCGGGGTGGATTAAGAAACCGTACACGGGAATTAATCTTACGGCCAAAAAAAAAACATCATATCCGGTCCTCGGTGCATTGAAGATATGTCTCACGGTGATTGCAAGCCCGTGATAGTCTAGGCCACTGGATGATTAAGAATCACGTACATGCTTTTTGCAGAACTAGCAGATTTTTTTTCGTGAACCGACAGGTTCAAACTGGTTATGCGAAGCAATCGCTCCAGACCCCAATTCATAATACAGGAACAGACGGCCGTCGTGTTCGCGTTGGATAGCCGACCAGTACAGGAGGTATTCATTTTAGGAGACGGGCGAGCTGTGGCATGTTTGTTGCAACGACCAATTCTCGCTGCTGAAATGCGCATCGTATGCTCAATTTTATTAGCTAGTTCGACACACTAGAAGGGCCCGGTCTACCCACTAGCTGTACAACTGCTTCCCGAGGTGTCGTCTGTCTGCACTACTTACAGCTCCCCTGGCAAAAAGGACAGCCAATCCAGTTCTCTTTTCGAGCGACTCTCTCTATTGACGTCGACTCAACGAGCAACTGTTACAGCTGTGCTAGGAACGATCCCACGCTTGAAGCGGTCCCAATCTAGCGCGCTCAACCTGGCGACCTTAAGCTTTTGAACAAGGCTAATGCAACGTCAGATCGTTCAAGTAGAGTTTAATTATCAATTTCTCCAAAAAGGGCGAACTCACGCGGCAAAACCTCTGAATGCTACAAATGAGTGTTTTGCAAATATGCTTGGCATGCATTGACCTAACATCGAATCTTAGCACGAATGTGATTCCTTTTATAAAAAACTGTAACTATCAATTCGATGGTGAATAAACCATGAATGAAGAAAAGTGTATACTTTTCGTCGTACAGGCATGCTTCTTTAGATAAAGTAAAACGAATTACAGTTAGGTTTTTCAACAATATTATTTATTGATTGATTTATAGACCATAAATAAAGAAAAACGTATACTTTTTTTCGCGGCAACGTCTTTTACAGGCATGTTTCTTTAGATACAGTAAAACGAATTACAGTTATGTTTTTTAACAATATTATTTATATTATATTCACATTTACAACTGTATATTATTTGACATATTTCTAATCTGTTAGGACTCGGTAGTAGTTAAATCTGTTACAGTGACCACTGTGTTGGCAACATTTGGGGGCCGGAATTAAGTGGCGTTTGTTTTTCTCAATGTGAGAGCCAATCTAAGCTGACTAGTTTACCTATCATTGACGGGATAATAGATGTGACTTTAAATTCCCCTTGAAGTTTTGCAAGGATTTTCAACAACAGAAGCTGACCGTAAGAGTGTTGCACTCTGTAACAACCCTCTCGCCTTTCCAAGGCGACTCAGTTCTAGTATCTTCGGTTTGTCCAATGGGCGTTCTTAAAAATCAGGGTTAAGCAGCGCGTGACTTTTTAATGTATCTTGATGAGTTTGTGATGACAGCAAGCCGATGGATAAGTTGACTCTGCACGCGGGTTACCAGAAAGTATCTTGTATGAATTGTTGCATCCAGTACTTTGTGACACAGTCGTGCTCGTCAAAGCCCAGGCACTTAAAATTGAGTAGAAGAATATCGGAACGAACAACGCCAAAGGACGTGCCTAAAATCTACGCAGAATGCTGCACAAAACAGTCCCCTATCCAACTCGAAACGTGCTGGCTGCCTCCTCTATTATGGCGCTGATTATGTGTGTCAGGAAACCAGTCGGGGCTATGTGAGATCTGACGTTATAACGTGACAGTGCAAGCCGTCGTAGCTGGTGGCCGGATCCTTAATACCGCCACGTGGAGCCAACACTTGGAGTCTCGTCACCTTTT
>QVRM01006570.1:0-80145 GCA_003439945.1 Dermanyssus gallinae | reverse complement strand
GTTTTGAGCAGGGCAGCTACGACGTAACCCGAACACAACAGCATGATGGATCTGCAACCACCGTCGATGGGATGGGACTTCTCGCTGGGGACGCGTTCAGCCAACAGCTCCAGCAGGCCGGTGCTGGTGGACAGTACACCACGCAGCAATATGACGACCCAACCCACACAGCTACGCAGGTACGTCGATTTTTTGGAGAGACGAGCCTGAGAGTGCTCTGACACTGACAGCGGGGTGCAAAGCAATTGGAGGTGGTAGAAGCTGAAGAGAACTAGAGAGCAAGAGAGAGAGAGAGCAAATGCGAGCGGCAGGCAGATGTCACCCCCAAAATAAATTAGCCAGACCTTGCCAGAGTGCTACACAGCGTTTGCGCACTCGTCAACGAACCTGATGCGTTTCTCACATATGCTGCACATGCACACACACACACACACGACACATAGGCATAGCATAGACATATCCGATATCGAATGCTGCTAACATGCGTGTACTGTGTTTACTTGGGTTTGCTGTCTGTTCGGAAAACGGTCGAAACGGTGGTGTGTTAGGACAGCTGGCGCAGTTGCTCGAATGCAACCAGCTGCTGCAGTCGCACGGGAATCACGTGGGCGGAGTGGGCGGCGGCCAGCCCCAACAGACGCTCAGCCTGGGCCACCTCGATCAGGCGACACTGCAAGCCACGCTGGGCCAGCTGAGTCAAGGCGGTGGTCAACAGGTGACTACTACGGGTCACCTGTCGATCCTCGACGACCAGGGTCAACATATGCACATCAATGGAGCATCACAGCAAACACCGCAACAGCAACAGCAGCAGCAGCAGCAACAGCCACTCGGCGCTCAGCAAGTTCAGCAACTCCAAGATGGCCAAGCACATCCACAAATGCAGTTGCAGAATGGCCAGCAGACGGGTCAGCAACTGCAGCCACAACAGATGCATAGTCAACAGTTGGCTGTGCAACAACAACAAGCACAGCTTGTACCGCAGCAGCAGCAGATAGATGCTCAACAACAACTGCAGCAACAGCAACAACAACAACAAGCAGGTGGTCAACGGACAGCCCGTGGGAATGCAACAACACCAGCAGCTGTTGGTGTAACAAGTCAGCAACAAGCGCAGCAGCAGCAGCAACAACAACAGCAACAGCAGCTAGGTCAACAACATTTGCCACTAAGCACGCAGGTTGTCCTCCAGGCAGGCCAGGCCGGATCGGTCAGTCATGGCCAACTAACGCAGGTGAACCATCTTGGCCAGCAGTGCATCACAATCGATGGACAGCTAGCGCGAACGTGCAGCAGCAGCAACAACAACAACAAGCTACATTGCCCTCGCCGCAGCAGCAGCAGCAACAACAACCACCACCACAGCAACAGGCGGTTCATTGGCAACAACAGCTGATCAGCAAGCGCAACAACAGCATCAGCTCAACATCATCACCAGCAGCACCAACAACAACAGCAGCAGCTGCAACAGATACATTTGCAGCAACAACAAACAGCAGCAGCAACATATTAGTCCGCAGCTGAGTCAGCAACAGCTTATTTCGCATATAGACCAGCAGCAGCAACAACAGCAAACAGCAGCACAAACAGCAGCAGCAACAGCAACAACAACATCAATGCCACCTACAACAAACGACAGCGCTTCAGCACCAAGTCAGTCCTATGGGTGCCCACTTAGCAACAACCGCTGGACAACAGATGCAACTACAGCAAATCGTGCAACATGCGGCTGCCAACAGTCAACAGCAGCAACAACAACAACAGCAGCAGCAACAGCAACAACAACAGCAACAACAGCAGCAGCAGCACAACAACAACAAACTGCAGGCTCTTCAGCAACAGATTGCTCTCAATCAGGTTAATACTCAGGTACAGGCCACAGCAGCGGCGGCCGCTACAGCCAACGCGGGCTTACAGCTGCAAGCTGTCCAGACAGCCCAACAGCAGCAGCAACAGCAGCAACAACAACAGCAGCAACAACAACCGTCACCGCAAATCCAGCAGCAAACAGTATGTTTTGTATACCTGGACCGAAATAATATCGTATAAGATTTAGGAACGACGCACTTTGTTATGCTTTTAACGTATACGCTTAGCTTAGTACTCATGTGTAAACATTAAAGACGCTCGACGCTCATTTCTTCTATATGCTAAACCCGCATTCCTCCCGACTTCTCTTATGGCATTGCCTCGAAAACCTCTCTATGAACGATTGAGTAGTTTGCAGTACGATGAATGAAGTTACGTAACGTTGTTATTGTTTTTGGCTTTCTTTCATTTCCCATCCTGACATCATTAGTCAGGTTCATATGCAGCTCTGCAATTAGCCTTAATTGATCATTGCTGGTAGTTTTTTTTTGCCGGCCGGCTGGAGATCTTTGGATCTTCATTGTGCTGACCCCATAAGCTGGCTAGTGTCGCACTTTGAGTTGTCCTTGCATCTATGGCACACAAATAATTAGATAGAAATAAATAGATTTATGTTTATAGACAAACATAAATTGGTTTGACAACGGCTTGCGGCCGAGTAATCCGGCCTCTCAGTTATGAGTGAACACACGCACATTCATTCTTCAGTCGGTCGTTTCTTGTTGCAGCTTGCGATGAGATTGCGCCATTGTTACTTACGCAGAGAGTCTGCGTCGCCTCATTCCAGATCGCTCAGCAGCTGTTGCAACAAGCCGGCGAACAAGTTTGCGACGACCCGCAACAGGCGACTGTGGGCCAACAGCTGGCAAATATACAATTGCAGCTGGCGACCCAGCCCGCGACTCAAGCACAGTCTCAGCAGCAGCAGCAGCAGCAACAACAACACCACCACCTGTTGGGCCCAGCGCAAGCAACAGCAGATCACCATGCAACTGTCCAGCCCGGACAGACAGTCGCTTCACAGCCACAACCACAACAGCAGCCCTTCGTCATCGCGGCCTCGCAGCCGCAGCTTTTGCAAAACGCAGCTGGTCTCATGCTGGGTTAGTCATAATGAATAGCAATGGTCGCACTAGTCACTATTATGATACTGTCAATTTAGTTCCAAAGTTGAAACACTTGGACGAACTGGAGATGTATGGATATGTATGGTGCTTCGGCAGAACAGCGGCGTAGCGGGCCGAACAACATGTGGATACGTACTACGTATGGCTGTGTTCATTTATTTGTTGTTTTCATATATACTTCGAATCATTGCCGAACTATATTTAGTAGTTATACCCGTACCGCTTTCGCGTCTAAGGGCAACCGGCTCAAATCAAATAGGCAGACCGCCCACACCTCTGCAAATTTTATCCCTCCCCCCCCCCCCCACCCCCCCCCGACCCATCATTATCTTTCCTAATACATGATCTCTCTCTCTGTCTCTCTCTCTTGCGCGCGCTTTATCTCCCCCTTTACTAATTGAATGCTGTTGTCGGGGTACAGCGCAACCGGGTCAACAGATCATCGTGCCAGGAGCCAACGGTACACCTCAGCTGATTCAGCTGCCCCGCCGGTGCGGGCGGAGGCGTGCAGATGTGGCTCAGCCCAACGGCGGTCTGTACGCGAATACGCTCGCCCCACTTCCTGCAGGTTCAACAACAGCAACAATTTTAGCCGCTCTCCAACAGCAGGCTATCCTGCAGGCGATCGTTCAACAGCAGCAGCAGCAACAACAACAGCCCCAACCACAGCAGCAGCAACAGTTGGGCGGTGCGCTCGATCAGGCGACAGGGGCACCGGGTGTCACCTGCGGCCAACCCACAAGCAGCGGCAGCAGCAGCAGCAGCAGTGCAGGCGGCTGGCGGACCCCGGGCCGCCGCCGCTGCAGCTGCCGCCCAGCCGCTTGTTGCACAGCTCAACCAACTTCAGCAGCTTCAGCAGCTGAATCAGCTTCAGCATACGTTACAGCCGACGCCTCCGCCGCAGACGACCCAGCAGATCTTCGCGACGCCGTCCGGCCAGCTGATCGCCATCACCGCTCCGGCACCGCAGCCCACGTTGGCGCCCGCCCCAACCGTCGTGCCAGCTCATACAGCTGCCAAACGGGCAGATTGTGAACATCGCTACGACGGGACACCATCATCAGCTGGCGCCGCAACAGCCCACGATACAGATCGCCACACAGGTGCGTTGCGAGCTCGGCTGTCTCGGCTAAACACGAACTACTACTACTACTACTAGTGTTGCGTCGTCGAATACTAACAACGAACAGCAGATGACATAACATAATAACATGCTATGTGCTCATTGAATGACGATCGGGCGTGGAATGAATGCGCTTCCGGCAAGCAGTCGCGTATTTCGAGCGTTGTTTTCGAGGTGAGGGAGGGGTAGGACTAAGGGAAGAAAACTAAGGGGCGGGAGGGGGCGGGGGCGTAATAGAACGCGAAGTAGATGGTTTCTCCGGGGTAGGGTAGAAATAACAGGGCAGGCTCCCGAAGTTGGCTACTATGCAACCGTCCGAGTTGTTGTTCACGCAGGTTTGTTACACAACTGTAGGCGTCCGTTAGTTACAGTGGCTACTGCCCTCCAAATTTATGAGCGCAAGTGCACAGAACGCATTGATGCTTAAATAGGCAGACGATTTAGACAGAGATGGGCCTGGTTTCTGATGGATGAGAGGTAGTGAACTGAAACAGGAAACTTAAGCGTGTCGTACATTACACTCGACTGCGCGATACGATCGACGGTGAAAGTGATCGAACCTAGTCTATGTACGATATCTGCGACGTTTTCCTCGTACTAATATATAACACACTCGCTGTCTGCTGACTTGAATTTAATGCAGGCGGGCAGTCTCGGCGAAGTGCTTAAGACGCGTCGAGTAACGATCATGGTAAGGGTTCGGCTAATTGATGGGGCCCGTGGGTCCCTGCCATAACGTTGCTGGCAGTCATCCTCATAGTCGTGGTGCCCTGCCTGTAGTAGTCTCGGAAAACCTGTTTTCGTAATAACCAACCTTTCCTTCCCTGCAACCCTGAAACCGTCGATGTTCACCTGCATCAGGTGCCTGCCAATTCCCGCTTGATCCTCTAAGAGTTTCCTTGGTAGAAGCGGAAACTCTAGGTGATGTCCCTTCTTGCCTGACGCATCACCTAATGTTGTAGGCCGTCGTATATCGCCCTCCCAAACTGTTTGCAGGTAGAATCAATGCAGATTTGTGGTTAAGCCCGTTTGTTCGATATGCCCAAAGTCCAACCCATTGAGTAGTTCAACGTTAAACCGTTCGCTAGGCAGCTTCTGAAATCCCGTTCTCAATGGGTGTTCTGTAAGCGCTCTCATGCATGTTTTTGCGGTTGTACTTACTGTACGGCGGACGCAGTGTGCGTTCGAATGGTTTATACGTTGTCCTTAGTCACCGAATAGCTACCAAGAATGGTCGTATCTATTAGGCGCGTAGCGTGTGTAACCTGCTGATAAACTACTTTCGGTGATTGTAGACCCCACAGGGAACGCAGATCGCATGCATGCCGCAGGCCGCTACGGCAGGGGCACAGGCAGCCCTTACGGCGGGAGTCGTTGTGCCACATTACAGCCTCACCAGCTCCGGCAGTAGTAACGCCCACCACCCCCACCCAGAAGGGCCCACTTCCCATTGCGCCAAAGCCAAAACAGCAGCAGCAGCAACAACCACAACAGCAGCAGCAGCAGAGTGCTCCACAAACACCATCGCAAACCCAACAACAAGGCATCTCACTGGCAAGCCCCACGTCTCAAGTTGGCAAATCCCTGCAGCAGCAGCAGCACCAGCAACAACAACAACAACAACACAACAAGCACAGCAGCAACAACAACAGCTTGTACAAGTACAACAAGTGCAGGTCTCAGCATCGCAAACGGCCGTGCATCAACCACACCACCAGACGGTCCAGCTGCAGATACCGCTGCAGCAGCACCAAATCAATCAGCTATCTCCTCCGGGGCAGACGGTGTTCCACGGCTCTCAGCTTACTGGTCTGTCAACGGGAGATACCGTAGTGTCGCCACAAAAGATTGCCAACGCAAAGGTTGCTCAAGTTGTGCAACAAGTTAAGATGCAGTCACAACAGGTATGTGTATTGTGTTATGTCAGCTCAAATAGCGATAAGACTAGAGGCTTTCGCCCAATCATCCAAAACAATGCGACATTGTTTTGGGTGGGCTCAATTGAAACATAGAACTTAAAGTCCTATATTTCAATCGAGCAAATATACCAGATATTGACCGCTGGAATTTGCATGCAGAGTCGATTATGCCGATTCTTTGGCGATTGCAAGTAACAAATGTGAATATCATCTATTTTTATTTGTTCACCTGAAACCTATTTTGTGTCGCTCACAAACTGGATTGATACAAACTTCTCCACATATCATGGTAACTGATACCATTGACCGTAAAATCGCTGTGCTTTACGCCTTAGAGTTATGCTCATCGAGAAACGTCACGTTTCTGCTTTATTATATAGCCATTAGTCATAGGGTATCGGCACCCCTTTATGACAAGCTGCTGTTCGCCAGCGAGTGTACACTTGACTTGTCTACGATACGACTACCTCCTCATGCAAGCCTCTGTGTGGGGAGGGTGGTTGTTGGTGTTGTTCTGTAACCGCACTGCACGCTTCTACCTAACGACGGCGCTTTTTGTGTGACCTGCATCTTTATCCACCCACTCGGTTGTATGCAGGTACCAGATCAGCGTGCGAGTGCGGTGAATCCTCAGGATGGTGCCAGCTTCATCATTGGCGCAGGTTGTTCCTGTCAGCCAGATGACCACAACCAGTACGACCAACCTCGGAAGCGTGCAGCAAGGTGCCGGCGGAGCTCAGGTGGTCGTGTCAAGACCCACTGTGCAGGGCGGCGGCGGTGGTGGTGGTGCCGCTGCCGCTTCGTCTGTACAGCAGGTCACGATACCGAAGGGTGCTCAACCTGTCCGCATCGGCCAAAACGCGACAATTACCATGGCGGGGCGCTGGAGGCGGGCAGCACATTCAGATACAGAGCCCTCACGGGCAGCAACTTATCCCGGTGTCAATTGGAGGCCCAGCTATTCACCATCGCTAGCCAAACGCCGCTCAGTATTCAACAACCACAGCAGCAGTTATCACAGCAGCAGCAGCAACAACAACAACAACAACAACAACAACAACAACAACAACAACAACAGCAACAACAACAGCAGCAGCAACAGCAACAACAACAACAACAGCAACAACAGCAGCAGCAACAGCAGCAGCAACAACCAAGCCCTACTATTCAGACTCTTCATTGCAGCCAGCTGCCCCTCAGCTTCAGCAAGTCACTTCTGATGCCGTCCCACAGGTACAACAGCAGCAGCAGCAACAACAACAACAGCTGCACGTTGCCCCACAGACGCCCGCAACAAGCCGCTCAGCAACAACTGCAACAGTTGCAACAATTGCAGATGCAACAACATCAAACGCAGCCGCAAATTCAATCGCAGCAACAGCGCCGCAACAACAAATACATCCACAGCAATCACAGCCACAGGTGACAATTCAACGTCAGTCAGTGCAAAAAGCTCCACAGATTCAAGCGCAGCAACAACAACAACCACAGCAGCAGCAAAGTACGCAGGTTACGATCCAAGCGCAACCGCTGCAGACCCAGCAGCAGCAGCAACAACAACAACAACAACAGCAGCTGCAACAACAACAACAGCAGCAGCAACCTCAGCAAACTACTACGACCCAGCTGCAACAGATCCAACTAAGCGGTGGTCAGAAGGCAATCATGGTGCCCAATAACCATCTGCCACAGCTGCAGGTCAACGGTTTGACTGGGAACATCGTTGTGAGCTCCTCGCAACCGAGTCAGCCGGTGGCCGGTGGCCAAACTGTCGTTATGGTGACTTCAAAAAACGTAGCAGCGGGGATTCACGGCTCTAGCACGCAGCAGCAGCAGCAACAACAACAACAGCAACAACAACAACTTCAACATCAACAGCCACAACCTCAACAGCAATCACAGCAGCCGCAACAGCAGCAGCAGCAACAACAACATCAAACAAAACAGCAACAAATGCCGCATCAGAATGGCTGGAGCGGCCCAGGAGGAGCACAAACCCCACCTACGCCTAATGGACCCGCTGGCGTGCACCTGCTTTCGACCAACACAAGCAAGCTGGCCGCGAAATCCCCGAAACTCGATAAATCTTTCTCTTCATCCATAACAACAGCAACAGTGACGACGACAACAACAGCACCACCACCATCACAACAACAACAACAACAACCATCCCAACCACCACTAACTGCAGCAGCAACAACGATAACAACGAGTCTGCCACATGCAACACAGACACCTGTTCCGAACGGTCCAAACGCTGGCAGCTGCAGTACTGCAACTGTTGGACATGGCATGCACGCCAACCTGGTACAACCACCTTCCCAGCAGCAGCAGTCGCCACAACAACAACAGCAGCAAACACATTCACAACAACACCAACATTCACATCAACAACAACGACAACAACAGCAACATTCACAACAACAACAGCAGCAGCAACAACAACATTCACAACAACTGCAACAACAACAACAGCAACTGCAGCAGCAGCAGCAACATGTGGACCATTTGATTGTTGGAGGAGCTGCAGGTTCAAAGCCTGAACCGATTGAATCGATTACGCAGCTTCAGATGAAGCAGCTGCAAGACCCGGCTGTCGTGTCGATCGGCTCGAAGATGCTGACGGGTGTACACAGTCTCAGTACTGCAAACGCTGGGACTGGGTCTGGAAGTACTGCCAGTGCTGCCTCGGTTGCTGCTGCCCTTGCTGGGGGTGGTGGTGGGGGTGTTGGCGTTGTTGTTGGCAGTAGCGGCGGCGGAGGCGGATGCGGCGTCGGGGGCAACAGCGGAAGCCCGTACGTCAAGTCCGAGATCAAGATTGAAGCCGTTGAGGTGAGCTTCAATGGCAATAAACGTTTGGCACTGTCGGCCGCCAGCACGCCCGACGACTGGCGTCAACAGGTGGGCGGCGATAGTCCCGTCCAGCAGCTGCAGCAGGTACAAGTCGCCAGCTCGCATTGCGGCATTGTCGTGCCGCAGACGCCGAGCATACCACCGTTGTCGCCGTCGCCACCTGCTCTCGCTACGGCCGAATCGACCGACGACAACCGGCCCGGCTCGGTACAGTCGGGAGGCACCGACGAGTCGAAGGAGACACAGCAACAGGGTACGTTATTTAGCGGCGGACCCCGTTACTGAGCGGCGGACCCGTCAGTGACCCGGTTTTTGTTGTCTTTCTTCATATACTTGACAATGTTCGGCCTGTCTGTCGGCGCGTTACGTGTTTAGAAACGTTCTGGTAAGGGCGCTCTCGCGACTCGGTCCTCGACAAACGGTGCATACGACGTTATCGACATTTTTATAGAGAAGAGCATATACACGTATGCTCTAATCCTAGAGGTACTTGCTGTGCTAGATGCCTTACTATAGATGCAGAAGAGAAACAGTGTTTAGCCGTTCTTAGGCGGTAGCTTGAATTTGGTACGGCTAATTTCGGTTGCTTAAGGGAACCTCAGTGAAGGCGTTGTAGCAGTCAAGGATCTGCACTACTTGTTTTATGTCGAGAAGGTGTGCTGAGTAACTTCACGGACGTTTCTTCTCTTCTTTCTTTTGTAATGCGTGCTGTTTTTAATGTGTGATCTGAGTGTTAAGTACACGTTTGGATGATGGTATACCAGTGGTACGATTGCTAGAAACCATCAATATATATATATATATATATATATATATATATATATAATATATATATATATATAGATATATATATATATATATATATATATATATATATATATATATATATATATAATGTATTAATCGCGCCATATCTCTACCCTATGGACTTGCAGTAATCAGCTCCACGGAGGCCAACATTGTGGATGGTATCAACTTGGAGGAGATCAAGAACTTCGCACGGGCTTTCAAAATGAGACGCCTGTCGTTGGGTTTGACACAAACGCAAGTCGGAATGCTGCTGTCTGCTACAGAGGGCCCATCATACTCGCAAAGCGCTATATGTCGGTTCGAAAAGCTTGACATTACTCCCAAATCGGCTCAAAAGATTAAACCCGTCTTGGAACGCTGGATGAAAGAGATGGAAGACAAGTTTAATGCAAGTGGGACTGCATGTGAAGTCGTCGATTTGCCCGGTAAGCTAGAGAACAGAATATCTATCGGATTTAGGAAACAATGAAGAAACTGTATGTGTGCATGTATATATATATATATATATATATATATATTAATATGCGACCAAGGTTTTGACATAGATGTGTGTGTGTGTGTGTGTCTGTGTGTATACTAGTTTGCTTTTACTTTTGTTCCTACCAGTAATGGCGGTGGTAAGATTATTGCTACTACTAGCCGGCACTCTAAACTATATAGCCTATGGCTGGCATAGAATATTCGACGAATCCACGTTTGATTAACGTTTGATGGTCGTATGTGATGGTCGTCCCTCATCTCTCATCTCTGCCCCCCCCATCTGTCGGCGCACCTCGATTACAGATTCGGCAGTCGACTCGAACAAGAAACGCAAGCGGCGAACGTCGTTCGCGCCGTCGGCCATCAACATCCTCAACGCCTACTTCAAGGAGAACACGCACCCGTCGAGCGCGCAGATGAACGCGCTGGCCGAGCAACTCGGCTACGACAAGGAGGTGGTGCGCGTGTGGTTCTGCAACAAGCGACAGACGCTCAAGAACAACTACAAGAAGCAGCAACACCAGCTGCAGCAACAGCTCCAGCTGCGCAACCAGGGCCTGCTGCCGGCGCTCGGCCCGCTCGACGGTTCGCTTGGTCTGACCGACGACGCCAACACGCAGGACAGCGATCGGTGTTCGACGGCGCACTCCGCCATGTCCGGCGGAGCCACCGACGAAACGATCGTGCCCAATCTCTAACCCGACGCCCCCTCCTCCCTCGACGAGACGGCCGACGACGACGACGACCTTGACGACGATGCGTCGCCGTCGTCGTCGTTCACGCCGCCGAGCCTGGCCATCGTGGACGATTTCGTCGCCGCGTGGGAGGAAGGGTAGGAGGGTTCATTTTGTGCGGCTGCTCAGTGTGTAGCTGAGTGTGTGTGTGTGGGCGTGTGCGTTTGCATACGTACGTGACCGAATAACCGAATTTGGCGGTCGTTTCATCGCGCCCTCAAGCGGGGGCGCAATGAGTTGCCGCGGCCGCCGCGCTTGGTTTGATTCGATTCGATCGAACGTTTACTAACTAGTCAGTCGTAGTTAACCGCTTTGGGTGGCATAGGAGGATGATGGCGATGATGATGATGATGATGATGATCTCATGATGGTGAGGGCAATGGTGATGATTGATGGTGACGATGATGGTGATGACGATGGTGATAGTGGTGGTTGGGGGTGGTGGTTACCACTGTCGTTGTTGTTGCTGTTCTTGTCCTTGCCCTTGTCCTTATCGTCATGTCGGTCTTCGTCGGACATCGGGCTGGTGGCGTTGGTGCTTGAGGCTTGCCAGCGTCCATCGACGGACACTTCGGGACACACTCCAGAATCTCCAGTCGATAGGAAGGGAGGGAAGAGAGAGAGAGAGAGAGAGAGAGATAGACGACCGGTTGTCTCTTCACGATCTGCTCGGGACTGCTGCTCCGAGCGCCTGCCGGGGGCAGATGACATATAGAGGAATTGCTAAACATTAACAACGAAGAAACTTCAGCTGGACCGGCAGCGCGGTGCGGTTTCGATTGTTCTGGAGGCGAACGGGAGTCAACTCCAGACAAATACGGTGTGTGGGTGTGTGCGAGCGTGGAGTCATGACCCAAACCATGACGGTGGTGGCCGCTAGAAAAGACGGCAAGTTTTCAGGGTAATGCCTACCTCTGGCTTTTTTCAACGTCGAACGGCAGTGGTAGGAGCGGATCTCGGTGCAGCTAGCTTAAATGTTTATCATCCAGTTACTATCACTTTTCTGAGTTGTACAAATTTCGTCAGTGGTCAGTATTTACGTTAATGACGGGTGAACGAAAAAAACCGTGATAACGAGCGAAACTATATATCCCACCTAGCATCGCTTCTCATATATATATATATATATATATAGGGCTCACATTACGGCGAAAATATCTGCGCAGCAGCTGTAGATTTTAAGAAATATCTTTGTACCACGATGTACGCAGTGTATGTATTTCTCTGTATTATAGAATCATAAATGTTTCGTCAAGACAAAACAGCTTAGGCACTTGACTTAAAACATGTAAGTGATATTGGACTGCTGAGTATCTTCCGTGACTGAGGATATTTGACTATGTTCGCGTAACATTTAGCTAATTGTGAAATCAATGATAGATGCTTTCTTGAACTTTTTGCACTACTATTTTTTTGCCGTATTTATATTAAATTAAGTTCAGTCTGTGTCTAGATAGGTAGACTTTTGGTTCTCATTGTTATTGCCCGGTTATGTAGTTGTTCCGTACAGGAGAGCGAAGATGTTTTTCTTCTTTTATGGCAAACAGTATTTTGCTTATTATTGCATTGTTTTTCTTTTTCTCACTACTTGATTTGGTATATTATGGAAGGCATTAGATCTAGATATAGGCAGATATGAAGGGGCATTAGATCTCCATCGCCTTAACGACATTCGCTTGACTCATTGGGGCTATTGCAATTGATGTCTAGCGATAGGCAGGAGAGTACGGGAGCATAGTTCAGTCAATGTCAGCTCGCTAATCACATCCACCTTGATCACAATAATCATCATATTCATCATCGTCAAAACAACAACACGATCATGTATATTGAGCGAAGGTCCATTTATGCATATATACATACACATATGGTTCGTGTATATGATAATTGCGGTGGTAAGTGATTCTGTGTACGTAGTACTTGTATGTTTTGAACGGTATTCCCTGTGATGTCCTCAGTTGAAAAAATAGGCGAGGTGAGGAAAACATATATATATATATATATATATATATATATATATATATATATATATATATATATATATATATATATATATATATATATATAGACATTATCTAATGCCCATTGTGGTTATGATGATGACGACTAATAGCTAGTGACAAAATGGACTATACAGTGGCAACACCGCTATCAGGTTGAAGCAGAGCAACACTGTGAGGGATAAACCCACATTATGCCTGTTCCAGAGACTTGCTCAGCATAGGGTCGGCGAGGGCAACATCGCAACTCGCACTGTCGGCCCTTGTTAGCAGAACAGGTCCATCTCATGTAGATATGTACACTGAATGTACTCAAACACACGTTTCGGTCAACGGTGCTGAATGCCTCTCTCTATCTTATATATATATATATATATATATATATATATATATATATATATATATATATATATATATATATATATGTGTACCCCTGTAAATATATTTAGACATCTGTTTTGGTGACTACCATTAACATGATACTATTGTGTACAAATTATCGGGTCAAATAAAGTGTAAAAGGCGACATTTCTTCCTTTGTAGACGTAAGTGTATTCGTTTTCTGTGCAGTGATAGTGCGCGAAATGATCTGCGAACTTAATGCGGCTTGTTCGTAACACACAGTTTATTGGAGAATAATAACTAGTTTTCAATTAACCACGGTTGAACTCGCTCCGGTGTGCGTGTGACGCCCTGCATTACGTCTTAGGTAATCCCTCCAGAGGGCCCGAGAAGAAATTTTCCGTGAAGGCTTGCTCATATGGGACTTCGGACGCCATCTGTTCTGCTATTTGCTGCAGATCCACTGGGTTTCACTCATGGCTAGCATTTTTATGTCATCACTTTTTGTTTCATATTTAGTATGTACATATATAACACTGTTACATAGACATTGTTGTCAACTGTTCTCAGAACACCATTCGAGCGAGGTAATGCAGTGCAACGGAATGACCAAGCACAGAACCGGTTGCGTCGTTTCTTTCTAATGCGTTACACATGCACACCTGCCATATTCGAGCATAATAAATAGATGCACAAGCTATCCAAGCCTCGCCGTTTGGATCTTTGTTATCATCGCTTGCGTCATGTGGTAGATCTCTCAAAACCAACGTCACTAACCATTAGGCATGGCGTGAAGGAGAATGTGCCGCAAAAATACCATGTTGTGACTTGTCCGGCCACACTATTTAGACGCATACTCACCACACAGAGTAATGTCTCAGCAGGACAATGCTCAAGCCGATTTAAAAATTAAGGAGGAAGAAATTAGAAATTATAATCATGTACGCTCTGCCCGAGAGTGTGGCCAAATATGTGAGAAATTGATTACGATGTGTGGCCCCTTTAGCCACTCGTGTTGCGTTTTCCACCAAATCTGCTATCGAATGCTAGACGCTTAGTTCAACACCATTGTGATGCCAACACGCCGCCACTTACCTCTCGAAGCTTTACGCCTCTCAACTGACTCTAGCTCAGTAAGGTCTCAGGTCACCAGCTTAAACCTAGCAGATACGTCGTCAGCTCATTATAAATGCTCTTATAAGCATAGGTTTGGATTGGATGTTCCAGAAAGATCTGTCGGTAGTAATATGCTCCACTTTGTGCAGCGGATCCTGGTGTTGGCGAGCGTGTGTTGTCGATAAGGGTCGTCCGTAATTGCCTAAATCTGTGCTTCAGCGAATTAGCTCATACTGGACGCATCTCGATGTGACAGCGCTGTGTGTTTGTGTGCGCAAGAGAACAATTATTCTTACGAAAGCCAATTTGCGAAACATTGTGTTTTTCGCTACCACCAAGAACGGAACGCGACTTTCTCGACAGCGAATTTTTGTGCCAGCTACCGGCCCGGAACTGTGTGCGGTCGCGCCGATTAAATCGCTTTAGTGGGAAAAACGTCTACGTGACGAACCAACCTCTGATTGACCCGTCTGTCTTCTGCGGTGGATTCGAATTGAAATTACTGCTCTAACTAAAGATTGTAATAGACTTTTAATACTTGACGAGGTCATACTTGCAACGCACCGCGAGGATCCGTTCAGGTCTAGTCAAAAGCACCTTTATTCAAGGGTCATCTGTGCAACAATATACACATTTTGATTTTACAAAAGATTTAACATCTGAATATAGCTAGAACATACATCAGGTCTGCCGATTTCGCAGACTTCGTGAAACTCTCCACCTGCACGTGTTGCTTATCTTCACCGATTTACTCTACTCAGTAGTATATTATCTACACAATTAGACATAGTCTGGTCGCTTCAGCAAGACAACACAGCTTTTTACACAGCGATACCTTATTCATATATACCTTTGTATTGGCACAAGAGATACGCGTTCACGAGGAATAGTACATCCTTTTTTATAGATATAGTTAACGATAAATGTTTATTTGCTTATATATAAGAGGTAATAGTTGTCTCCTATAAACGTATATACCGCATAAAATTAATAAAAACGTTACATAACCTCCAGGTTCGGACGTGTCCGGTCTAGCAGAGTTCCACGCGCAGAGGCGGTGTTACCCCGCTGAATGTTCAGCGATAGTCTAAATCCGTAAAGGTTGCGTCCCATACAAGCATGCGACCCATCTCGAAGGACGATAGTGTTAGTCCCTCCGGTCTCCTTCCACCATCCCTACAGAGGCCAGGAGGCTCGAGAATGCAAGGGAAACCAGCAAATCTTGAGGCTCGGCTAAACGTCCCATTAAGTTGTCGTCATTATATTCGTTGTCTGCTACCGACGAAGCAACTCACCTCCTACGAGAAGTGCTCCTGAATAATTTTGTTATTTCGCTGTACTAAGCAAACATCCGTGTCTGAACACTGTGTGGTAAAATCGTCCTCAGTTCGGTGACGTTGTGTTAGATAGATAGATAGGTTTTATTATTCTCATGAGTAGCTTACATTTGTACATATGTTCACAGCTCATCAAAGGCTAGTATGGAGTGTTTATATTGCATATTTTCTTATAATTTATTCATCATCTTCTCATTTATTGACCAAAAAGGTATATTACATGTCATATGATTTAAAAACAATGGTTAAAAACAATGGTTAATTAGTTGCTTTCCCTTGCCAACCGTCGTAGGCTATCGAAACTCTGGCACCCCTCGAAATGATATCGGGGGTAATGCTGAAGGCAATGTCTACATATACAGGTTGCTTGCGGCTCATGAAAGTCTCTTCGCGAACAAAGCTGGTGATGGAGGCCATGCACAGCGTATCGAGTGATGACATGTCGGAGGTCCTGCAGGGGTTCCTTCCAAGCAGAGGATGTCATGGCTCGAGTTCGGTAGAAATCCGTGGGGATTTCGCGCATCTTCTCTGCGAAGGTAGTCCTGAACGATTGAAGAGCAGGTGTGGGCCGGAGCTGGAAGCGTGGCACGAGGTCCTCTAGGTATGGTCCTGTCCCGGCCAACGCGTACACCAGTCGGTTCTGGGCGTTCCGCGGTAAGCCCAAGACTCTCTTCAAGAACGTTGCTTTGACCTTGTCCAGTTGGTCCAGCTGATGTGCCGACAGGTGCTCCCAGATGACATCGATTCCATAGGAGGCAACCGAAGATACCTTGAGGTGGAAGAGTTGAAGGGCGGTCGACAGTGAGAGCTTCTGTGGCTCGCCGATCGTCGCCATAGCCACGACGCTCTTTGACACGCGCTCGGTGATATGCTTGCTAAAGCACACACCCCTGCTGGAGAAGATCACCCCCAGGTAGCAGAAGTTGCTCACATACTCAATGGGCGAGTTGCGTAGTCGAAGACGATCGTGAGAGGCGAGGGCGCCTCCTGCCCTGAACTTGACAGCCTTGGTCTTCGACGCGTTCACACACATGCCGTTGTTGTCACAGTACTTCTCCAGCACCTTGATGGAAGCCTGGAGGTCCCGCCTGATGAGACTAAACATGACGATGTCGTCCGCATATAGAAGAATGCCCACCATTCCTATAATTTATTGTCATTGTGAATATATTATTATCGTGTTCGGCTTATATTAGAGTAAAATACCTAAATAGTATTGCTTAGCACTTTGTTTGAATATTGTCAAAGAAGAGGTTGCGCGCACATCTGGGGGGAGCTTGTTCCAATATGTGGCACCGAGATTTGATATTGAGAAACGAGATTGGTTACATGAAGCTGCAGACAAGATGAGAAGTTGTGTGTGTGTGATCCCCTTGTGTTCATGATGGATGTCGAATGGGAAAGATTAAGCAGGTTGGGATGAAGTCCCATTAAGATTCGTTTGATCTCAGTTACGACACACATCTCTATTTGCAGAGGGTAAGGCAGAATCGACATCTCTACGTATTTATTACGCATGGATTCCCATGATGGATATCCCAATATTACGCGCAAGGCTCTTTTTTGCAGGCGATGTAACGGACATAAAAAACGCATATAAGTCATTCCAAATATTTCAACTGCGTAGGTCAGATAACTATGAACGTAGGCGTAGTACATGGCGAGTAGACAGTCACGGGGCAGAATATTACGGCTCTTGAACAGGGCAGCGATGCTCCCTGTGTGATCTGTATGAGCTTCAAATTATAATCTGGAATCCAAGACAACGCCTAAGAATTTGGCTTATTGATCATGCTAAGAGTGTGGTTTCCGCATTTAAATGTCTCATGGTTCATACTTAGGACACCTCTAGGCGATAAGAACAGGATAACCCCAGTCTTTGACCAATTCACGGACAAGCCATTGGCTCTAAACCAATCTGAGAGTTGCTTAAGGTCTTCTGTAATCATCTGCTCTACCTCTTGTGGGGAGTCAACCGGAGGCGCAGTGAGGACAGAATGGAGGAGACTAACAAAAAGTCACTCGAAGATACGGTTGGTGCGCTGGCAAAGATGATGCAGAATATGGCTGCAGATAACCATAGTAGACAGGAAGAATTTCAGAAACAGCGAGAAGAATTTCAGAAAAGGCAGGAAGAATTTCAGAAAAGGCAGGAAGAATTTCAGAAACAACCGCAACGATGGCACCGGCGGCGACACAAGTGGTGGCTGTGCGATCTGAAGCAGTTGTTGATGTTTGCAGCCAGGTGGACTTGTATTATGGAGAAAGAGGCCGGGTAGGGAGTGGATGCCAATGTTTGAGCTAGCGATGAAGATTGGAGAGTGGTTCTGGGCAGAAACAAGTCGCGTGCTGTTTGTTAAGATGCGCGGGGAAGCCCGAACATGGCACTCAACCCACAAACACAGGTGTCGTGACTTCGATGAGTGGCGGGCGAATTTCATGGCTGCGTTTTTGCGACCGTAAGGCCGACAAAAGTGTCCTCCTGGACGAAATTTGTGCGTGTCGGCAGCAAACGGGTAATCTATTGGTGGTTACGCCCGGCGGCTAGAGGCATTAGCGCTGCAGCTACCGTTATCGACGCAGGAAATCAAATCGCGTGTGCTTACCGGGTTGCGTGCGGAGTACGGATTTTTGATTCAAGATGTGGCGCGCCAGCAACATGATGATATATCTGCGCTGATCTACGACATCCAAGACGCGATTGATCTACAGGAGCGTTGGCGGCAAGCCAGTGGCGGTTTGACCAAGAGCGGCTTTATGCCAGGTCAGTCAAATGCAGTCGGTGCCAGAATGTTGGCCATCGACTGCTTAAAACCGAGATATATAGGACCCAAGGGCGGCCAGCAGCAGAGTTCATTAAGTTATGCGTTGCGACATACGGCCCAAGCGACAAGCACCAGCCACCTCACTGGGACCGGGCCGGTGGCAGCAATAACGCCGGCAACAGAAACGATCGCACCCGTCTCCATACGTGCTTTAAATGCGGGAACGCAGGACACATTAGTCGGGATTGTAGGGTCCACAGCGTAGACACCCAATCTGATATAACATGTGTGTCTCGTAGGGCAGCCCAGCAGATGGGTCTGAAGTTACGACCGATGACCATCGGCCGCGTTCAGGGTATTGATGCTGGTTTCTGCACGCCTTTCGGCGAGTGCATGGTCTCGGTAGCGGCCGACGGCCTAGTGCATGAAGAAGTGGCACTCACCGTGCTAGAGGATGAAGCGATGCTCGGAGAAGCAATCTTACTGGGCAACAACCTGCTTGACCGCCGAGAGCTCATCACAGTTTACCGTGAAGGTAATAATGCTCTTATTCTTAGTTCGGCGGCGTGCCCGGAGATGGCGAAGTTACTGCCAGACTCGGTGGAACCGAAGGTTGAACTCGTCGCCAAGGAAAACACTAAGCTTCCTTCTCGAAGCGTGTGCTTGGTTTGTGTTCGACGCCGTTGAAAGGCGCCGTTGTCAAACGAGGGCGTTTGGTTTGAGGACGTCGAAGATATTACTCACCAAGTGGTACCAGGAGAGAAGACGGGAGAGCCAGGAGCGAAGGGCAAGGTCCCAGCGAGAACGTTGGTGTCGGTGAACGCGATGCGTGTGGCTGCGTCGAATAACGGAGAAAACTTCTAAGTACAGGTGGCCGAGTACACCACAGCCCGACCTATTGAGGCTAAGTTGAAGTCGCTGCTGACTCAACACGCGCCGGTAACGGCTGCGTCGATGGGGAATCTCGGCCACACGCCATTAGCGGAACTCTTAGAATTATTGAGGTGCCAGGAAGCCAATCAGTAGCAGCGAAACCTTACCGATTGTCGGGCATGGAGCGAGAGACCACGCACCAACTGATCGGCGAGATGATGCAGGCGGGCATGATTAAGAAATCATTGTCAGCTTACGCTAGAGCCCCGTTCTAATACGGTACGGAAACGTGACAACAGAATTTGTCTCGTCAATGATTATCGAAAACTGAACCTTCAAACTGTAAAGACTCATTTGCTCTCAACGGAAGGCGATACGGTCTTGGCCGCGGATTCAGACGCAAGCGGAAACCAGTTTTTACGCTGAATAAGCTTTCGATGACTGAACATTTGTGTAGTGCGAATGACGACTCGGCGAGACACCGAGAGCCAAGGAAAAGCGAGCGCGGCCACAAGAAGCGGTCAAGCGTTGAACGCAGAGGCGATAGTGGAACTGCAACGAAGCTCCAGACGTCGACGACAACCAAACTATTATTATAATGATTATTAAACGCTTACAAGTCACTCGATGAGGACATCGACAATTGTGGGTAGCATTGGCCGGGTGTGAGATTCTGATTCCACCTATTTCTATATATATATATATATAATCAATGATTATTCAAATCAACATCTTGCTCTATTTTCGTATATTCATTGTGCCAGTTAATCTCCTTGACGTTGTAGACGTTCTCTTTTCCCCCTCCCCTTTGTATGGCTAGTCTGTTGTGTTTCTACCAATTTCGAGCAGACAACAGTGTTAGTGAAAGTTGGGGAAGAATTAGAAAAGGGGGAAGGGAAACCGGGAGTAACTATTAAGCCTTAAGGGTAGAGAAGCATGTTCAGCGAACATGTTGCAATGCGCAGTTTGGTGTTGGCTCTCGAGAAAGTCGGGTGGCGGCGAAATCGTCGCGTGAACGACGTGAGACGTCGTAGGTTGCGAAGTGTAGCAGCCGCTTGAACGGCGGTTGGCCGGTGTTGAAGTTGTCTTTATTTTTTTTTGTTAAACCTTACGTTGTTGAAAGCCATTCAGTTGTACTCTGTGGGATCCTCTACTACGTAGGCAGAAGATAACATTTTCTGCTAACAGATTTCTAACTGCAACAAGACGAGTCCTGTGGATAAACATTCATACCAGGCCAGATCACGATCTCGCAATGATCGCTCGGATTCCCGAGGCCGCAAAATCGCCAGAGCCAGCAGACTGCAAGACATTCACAACAGAAATCCGGCCCTCTGCCGAAAACAACATCGAACCGTAGGGAGCAGCGTCGTATTTTAAACGTTGGAGTTTCGGCTAATAGCGAGCCCGACAAACGTCCTCATAACTCGCGCGCACCCAGCCTACGCATGTCAGCTTTACCGCCAGTTGCACGAGCCAACTTTCGGACACAGATGATCCTCGTATCTAGGCTAGAGCATTGTGTCACTACCTCCCAATTGAATAGTCAATCTTACAAATAACAACATCACCGCGCTGCGAGTACGCAAAATCAAACCAAAGTTTGCGACATATTCGTCATTTATTGTCGATATATCCGAGCTAGACAGAGACAATCTTTTGTGAATCTTTATGGGGGTCCGAAACACTTGATATGGATTATAAGGATCGAAGGACCAATATTAACGTTGTAGAGAGATTTCCAGCCGAAACCCACTTACAAAACGGTGCGCACGTGTGCACATTCAACATATATACGGAATCTTCAACGACACACACCCCAGCGAAAATCTATCAACTGCATTTCTTTTAACGCTGCATCCATTATCAAGAATTTCGAGTACAACGTTGACCTAGTATGCATCACCGAGACATAGGCTACCAGTGACAAAATCTCATCAGCCGAGCTGTCGCTGGGCGGTCGATATACCGTCTTTCGTAAAGACCACAACAGTCGCGATGGCGGTGTGCGCATTCTCGCTACATCCGAATTGCAAGCTATAGAAGTTTCTATTACGAATGAATCTACAGAGAGCATTGCTATCGACATACTATGTGGAACAGATCAAAAGTGCCGAGTTATTTGTTGTTATTTTCACCTACCTTCCTAAAAATCACCGAAAATCTCGTAATTTGCAACATGGTAGAGCAAATCACCCAACAAATGAAGTGTACAAGCTGATCCAGGTGTACAGAGGCTGTATGCTTTCGAGTGTATTTGCAAGTACTCATGAATAGAGCTATGTGTTTCATTAATTCATCCCTAGTGCTCAGGCGCAAGTATTTCAGCATTTTGGACCCGTTTACCAGTGTTTTTCACCTTCGACGCTAACATCGACCTGCATTCCCGTAGTAGTGCCGCAGTCAACGAACATCAGGATGACCTCAAGTAAGCCCAGTGAAATGTCAGCACTTAATGTGTCTCACGATGATTCTGGTCGTTCACTAAACCAATTGTGCGGAAAATGCCGCACGACGGTAAAGCGGGCGCCTATAATTTGTGATACTGTTCATATCACTACCATCCGAGATGTGCCGACGTTATTATGACAGTGATCAACGAAAGGAAATCTGATGATCCATCATTCCAGTGGTGCTGCCCATCCTGTAAAATCAACTGCGTTGCTACAGGAAATACTACGCATAGACCCACATAATTCAGTTAATAGTAATACGGCCGCTTCCAACGACAACAGTGTAGACCCCAACAGCAGTGACAGCGAGAGAGATAACGGCTCCACCAGCCCATCCACTATCAGCCACATCGGCACCGGAACAGGAATCGGCGCGCAGAGGTTCTACAGCCGATGTGAGCGCTCTGCTGATGTCTCTCGAATCAAAGCTATCTCTTCTCACCAGCATACCAGCTCAAATGGAGCGGTTGGAGAAAATGCCTGCTCCTCACCGGTAAAGTTGAGCGACTTGAGGCAGAAGTCGATGACCTAAAACAGAGTGAATACTACAGAAACCTCTATGGAATATCATATTCATTCAGGGGAGGACGCCTTGGCCGCTGTTCAAGAGGTCCGCTCGACCGCTAACACAGTTAAGGAGATGTCGGCTGGCGCAAAGGCGCTAGCGGAGTCGGCATCGGCCGGACATACATACATTTAAGGACCAGTACGGCCATCGGTCGGATGTGATATTGTAACGAAGTTCCACACAACAACTACACAACAGAACAGCCAACTACGGCGCCGTCGATGATCGACGGCGTCAGTAAGCCGACCAGTCATCCCACTCGACCAAAGAACCGTCGCCGGCTGCTACACCAGCATTGTTGTAAACAACCTGGTGAGACGACACCCACCACAGTCGACCGAGCACATCATCGAACGTGCAACAGCCTCCACATGAGACCGCTCAGCTACATGGCAACGACAACATGGCACGTGCATCACCGCCGACCTGTCGCGCCACATCGGCAACATCATCATCAGACCTATGTACCTGACCTGCGGCGACGGCACCACCAGAGACCATGCACGTTGTGATAATGCGTAGTTTAAACCGACCAATCAGCGAGGAGGACGAGTGGAAATTTCCGTTGCCGGCTGTTCGAGAAGATTCGATTCCATCATTTAACATTGTTACTACATGAACGCTACGGCGTACCTTGAGTGAATAAAATAGACCGATGCAGCATGGCCGACGACCATTCGTTGCCCGGTTACGCTTGACGCCAGACCTACGTTCCGTGTCGTCATTCATTGTACCTGAGTCCCTCGTGTAGTAGTAGCCGCCCGGCTGAGTCTACCATCCCCAGTGACTCAGCGTAACTAACAACATCGTTACAATATCTAATGGACCTCCCGCGAAAGAGAAGGAGACGGACGAGGACGTGCGCGCAACGGTCATTGAACTTTGCTATCGACTGGATGTGAAACTTGATGAACGCGACATCGACGTCGCCGACCGCTGCCCCCGAACTCGTATATGATCAACGGGAAAAACATTACCGACCTCTCCCAGCTGTTGGTGCGGTTTGTTTGTCGATGGAAGAAACTTGAAGTGCAACGAAGATGCCGGGAAGTGAAGCCGAGGTCGAGCCTTCTAGGCGGCTGCCAGGGAAGCAACAACAACATCTACGCCAATGACCACCTTACACCCGCTAACGCAAGCCTGCACTACCGCCTCCGTCGCCTCAAGGCCAACACGAACATTTCTGATGTCCGAACGTCAGACTGCCGTGTACAAATCCGTCTCAACAGCAATGCTCTCTGGCGGGACGCGACAACCGACACCGACCTCGATGCTCTTGTCGGTCGCAAATAGTCGTCATTATATTATTATTATATGACAGCTAGTCAGACAATTAATATCACAGAGCTTTGAATAGAACGTGACTCTTTTTTACGGAATACACTGCAATATTAATGGTGTCAAGTCTCAGATTCATGCCATTGAAACGATGCTGCATCTGCGTCCTTGCTCCCCGTCCTGTATTGCTTTGTCGGAAACTCGTATCTCGCAAGAGGAGGCAGCCGCTTTCCAGATTAATAATTATAATAATTACAGTGGCGCCATCTAGTAGAGTGTCTAATTGAGCACTGGATATAGCCTGTAACAAGGCCTCAGCGCCTTTTGCGGAGACAGGTGCGAGAAAAGGTGACAGTGGTATGACACCGCACGAGAGGCTAACGTCTCGGATAAGGCTGCCAGGTGAGGACGTTTACCTGTGTCGTTCAGTAACCGTTTGGCCTTTTCCGCTGTCGGGAACATAAAGGTGACTATGACAGGACCAGCCAACGCTACAGCGTCAGGTATTCTCAGTCTCAGTATCACCAAAGGTATTCTCAGTCTCAGTATCACCAAAGGATATGAGAAGCAAAGCTTGCAAGCCTGCATCGAGTGAGAGGCGTACGTTTAGGAGCCTCCCTATTGTCTTCAAGATCCATTCGTTGAAGCCCTGAAGGTCTTTGGTATAGTCGAAACAACGAGTACATGTCTGAATGGGAGATGGCATACATTGACCCACTCTTTTATGAAACCCAGGCAATGACGTGTAGTTCGTGGAAGCGCTGCAACTATGAGAATAGACACCTAATTAGGCACGATTTGCTGTACATGGCTTCCACATGAAGATCTGTATTCGAGAGAAGTTCCATTAAATTTCCTCGTTATGCTTGTGCAAACTCAAAACAAAAAAACGATCTCAGTAGGTATCCTCCGCGATGAGATCCCAGCGATGGAAGACGATTGGCGGCTACCTCAAGATTCTCTCTTCATGCGTCTAAAGCCTCAAGTAACCCCTCTCGGCAGAGAGAAACCCCGATAACCTCAATGTCACCCTTCTGGACGACCTTGCAACCGGGAAGGAGATGGTATAGCTCCGATATATCTGGCGAGATCATATTCTCAGGGCCCGTGAGTTAGAACTCGCATTTTCGTCCAGGTACCAGGCATTTAGAGGACACTGTAAGAAATCGATCTACTCCATTACGCACAAACAGAACAAAGACGAACCTTAAGGGTCTTCTTGTTAAAAGCCGGACTGCGAAGATATAGTAGCGTGTAGTAAGACTAAGTGCGACGATTATGCGTAAGCCGCATGTACCTGGTAAAACATTTGCGGAGCGTAGTCTTTCACTGCGTTTAGCAGGTGGTCTCTTCTGACGCTGTTAAATGCTTTCCTAAAATATAGCTTAACCAGAACGGTCGACCCATTGCAGGAGCTTATAAATGCGCAGGAGGTGTAAATTCCAATCTGCGGACGCCCAGTAATTGCAAAACCCAGCTGATGAGAACAAATTGTCTATAATATGTCAGCTTTGTTGGCAGCGCACCCTATTTTTGAAGTCAACCTCCGGAGTGTAGACGAACACGCTATTGGGTGGAGAGAGCCGTCTTTTTGAGAGCAAACAGTCGTGCTCCGAATATAATAGGTGAAAAGACTACACGGAGAGACCTCCAGCGGAGAATGTCTACAACATTTCCCAGTGCATTTGCTAGTCTGTCGGCGACGGACCTTAAGACCAAGGAGAGCAGGTCCTGAAGAAATCGAGACCTAAGGAAGTCTAAACCAGCTACA
This sequence comes from Dermanyssus gallinae, assembly GCA_003439945.1. Taxonomy (NCBI): domain Eukaryota; kingdom Metazoa; phylum Arthropoda; class Arachnida; order Mesostigmata; family Dermanyssidae; genus Dermanyssus; species Dermanyssus gallinae. The sequence continues at coordinate 54,727 of QVRM01006570.1, read as the reverse complement.
GAGCCCATGGGGAAGGATTGCACTGCCAGGGGCACTTCGTCGCTGAAGGCAGTGGAGGGCAGCAAAGTCAGAGGGCGAGATGGCAAGCAAAAATCCGAGGGGTTGGATGATACGCTTTGAGGGGGGAGACTCGCCTAGAAGCCCTGCGCCGAAATCGCTAAACAGTTGAGATGAGGGTGCTCCGCAAGGGGCCAATGCAATCTAGCCCTCAGATGAAGAATCTCGACGCACATTTCTGGGTTCGGGGACCATGAGTCGGTAGAGCACGAAGCTCCCCTGACATAGTCTCGAATATTGTCCAACACAATTCCGATCCGTGGGAGTAGGGAAGACTGAGGGTGGTACGCTTATAACGTTGAGCTTTAAAGGTCGTTCGATCGGTTGTCGTCGTTATCCGACTCTCATCCCGATAAAAGGGCTAACCAGGGCCCCCTGCAAAAAAAGCAAATAGCAAGCCTGATTTATAGAGCCCCTTCCGTAGCTGACAAAGCCAGACTTCGAGCCTTTAGTAGTCAAGAGGCTGAAGCGTGGTTACACGTCTACCCTGTTCATGAATTGGGACTCTCTTGGACGACGAGACAACGGGCATAAGCACAGGACTGCGGCTTGGTCGGGCTCCACCGATGTCGTTGTAGTAACCTTGTGGACGCGTTGGCTTATCATGGCCTGTCATGCGCCTTGAGTGTAGGCCGACGAACACGTCACTCCGCCTTAAATTATACCCTTAGTCACGCGCTGTGATCTGCCGGCTTTCCGTGTGTATTGGAGCCCCCAGTTTTATTCAGGGACGTGGCTGCATGCTTTGCATGCTTGTTTAGGACACAACTGCAACCGACTCATTAGCCCTGTTAATGGTCGGGTGCAGATGCGGACCGAGTAGGTCATGCCTCCAGGTTAGCAGAGAGGCTAACACGTGTAGAAAATACTCTGGCGTTAACTATTCGCACCAATTTTGTCCGTTGGCACTCGAGACTATTATAGGTGTGGACCCCCTCAAGCTGATTCAGCGCGTCGGTAGAAGCCTTAATCTTTCGACGGGAGACTCGACAGCACCCGGATTGTTGCGTCAGAGGCTGTCGCTTGAGATTCAACAAGGAAGTGCAGCATCTGTTTGGGGCACATTGTTAAACTGAGCTACTTCTGGGTTAGAAAATCCGTAACCACACGTCAGCGCGGAGACAATTATTCACTCTAAAGTGCAAAAATAATTGCTCAAATCTGGCTGCAGTAGAGAAATTTGTGTAGGATCTTCACATAGAAATCAAGATGTGTTTTTCTAAAATTAAACATCCAAATATGGAATTTCCTAATCGTGAGACAGAAGTAACAGTGGCAGTAATATGTTTAGAGAAATCTAGCTTAGGAGTCACAACCACACCAAGATCACGAAACGATTTAAATACTTTTATTGCGTCATCACCGAGTGTATACGGTAGCGAACTTCATTCTGATGACACTACAGTACATTTGGGTACAGATATTTGCTATTCTCACAACTCCACCTTTCAATATTTTGAATTGTTAGTTGAATAATGTCGACTGATTAGATCCCCTGAAGTGCAAGGGAAGAAGTCAAGTTTTGCGTTACGAATTTTGACGAGAAATGTTTGCCGGGTAAGGTATGCGGACGCCCATTGACGAGTAGTGGAATTATTATAAATTGTTTCTAATTTTTGTAACAATAGTATATGATTCACTTTGTCAACTTCAATTGAAACATCAAAATATATACAAATAAACGTTACTCGATGGATTTGAATTATAGATATAAGTTATGTTCCTTTGGAACGGTCTCTAGCGAATCATGCTGATATATGTTAATCAATATATTACACACTAGAAAGCGTCCAATGTGTTCAACAATCAACTCATCCATTAAAATACACGTCTTAAAATAATTGAGTCACCGGCCGGTAGTTATATCCTAAATTCCTAGCATATATTTTAAGTACAGGCGTTGTAATTGACTTCCGAAACAAAGATGGAACTTGCCCATCACAATACAGTCTCTGGAAATTGTAAAATAATGGTACAGTTATATGAACTCGGGGTTGTTTACTCACGTAGCGTTAAAATTATTCAGCATCTTTAGAAATCAATTGCGACTCTTCAAAAACTCTGTAAGACGGGATCATCTCTTGAAGGCGGTCTAGACACATTGCCCCCAGCTAACGCATTACATCATCCAAGCGTACCGTAACGCTTCTTGTTTGGTCTTCCGAGATGATCTCATAGCCTCGGCCACAGGGCTGCAACAGCTCGCTGAACGTTTGGTGCCTGGATGATGGCGTCATAGGAGGCGATGCGGACATGGTTGCCGATGATGTTTGGCGCGTGCTTGATTTTCGTGAGAATTCGGGTTTGGAACTGAATGTCGCTGACCACCTCGCCCCGCTCGGTGCCCACCGCGCTCTTTTTTTACTCCGATATTCGTTCTTAGCTACCACGGTTTATTTGCCTTATTTGCGGAGCGGATCTAACAAGACGGTTGGACGACCTGCATCCATTGAACGAATTGACTGCGAACAGCCTCGAGTCTCTTCTTAATCTATCGCTGGCGCCTTCCGCTCGAAAACAGACGTAACTACCAACCTCAAAGGGGGCCTGGGGATCCCGGATCCGCTCGTCTCCGGTGGGCCAGAGATAGTCTTCTCTCTTTTCCGATTAGAGAGCAACGCCATCGCACTCTTAGACGAGGCCGGTATTGCTCAGTACAATGAACTCAAAAGACGTCTTATAAGGAACTAAAGACGGTTTACGGAGGCGCTTCGGATAACCCTTTGAGCCAACGTGACTGCAGCGCATTCTTATACGACGAAGCGTATCGCAGCCTACTTGCGGGCGCTACCGACGACTCCACAAAGGCTCGCTTTCACGCGGTCGCTGCTAAGGGATTCGCATACGCTTCCCAGCGCCCCACTGGGCACTCTCTTGGACAACGAAACAACCCGAATCGGGACAGGTCTTCGTGTCGGCTGCGACCTCGTCTCTCCCCATCAATGTAAATGTGGCCAACCCTTGACAAATTAGCTCATTACGGGAATCGTGCATCATGAGGGCCGGACGGCGTAACAGGCAGGCCGGTATTAACGACACATTTGGCCGAGTGCTTGGATCATGCGGATTCCCCTGCATTCTAGAGCCCCAGGGTCTCTCCGCCGATGACGGTAAACGCCCAGATGCGATGACTCTTACCCCTTTCAGCGGCAGGAAGCTTGTTTGGGACGCCACAGTCACCGACTCATTAGTACCTTCAATGGTCAGTGGCGGGGCGATCTCGGCAGGCCATGCTGGTAATCTAGCTGAGACGAAAAAGCTCGCGGAGCACGCCTCAATAGGTTACCCACATGAGTTTTAACCGCTAGCGTTCGAGACGCTAGGGCGGCCCAGGTCCTCGCAAACTCCTCCACAGAATGGGTGAGCAGTTGAACCTCGCAACCAGATTTAAGCGATCTGCGGGCTTCTCGAGACAACGATCTTGACGTCCAACGCGGGAACGCGGCGTCCGTCCGGGGCACACTGCTGAAGTGGTTTCAGCCCACCCTATACTAAATTGAGTAATATTTACTGTGCACACGTTCCCTGGAGGCAATTGTCGCTCCACTTGCATCCTTAATAAAAAATAAAAGAACAGCTTTGTTATAAACTCAAACTAAAAGAACGCCTAACATTTATTATTGTTTATTTATATAATTTCACTATGTTAGCACTTTGGAGTGGACAATTGTCTCCGCGCGAACGTGTGATCACGGGTTCTCTAACCCAGGGTTAGCCCAGTTTAACAATGCGCCCCGAACAGACGCTGCGTTTCCTCGTTGAATGTCGAGCGACAGCCTCTGACGCAAGAATTCGGATGCCCTCGAGTCTCCTGTCGAACGATTAAGGCTTTTACCGACCCGGTGAATCAGCTTGAGCGTAAGGGGGCCTGCAGCTTCCATAGTCTCGAACGCCAACGGACAAAATTCGTGCGGATAATCGACGCTTGAATATTTTCTGCATTTATTAGCCTCAGCTAACCTGGAGGCATGACCTGCTCGGTCCGCACCTGCACCGACCATCGAAGGGGCTAATGAGTCGGGCTTTGTTATATATATATATATGTATCGTAGAGAAATAGTACTCCACCATGGCAACACCAGCCTTTGTACAACTGTGACGACTTGCCGCAAGTTGCTGGACTACTTGTATATATATATATATACCACCCTGCCTCTCCTTTGTTTCCGGAAACCGTTGTAAAATAATTTGATATAGGATGAATGATATCTACGAGACACCCGGCCCATCAGTAGGAAGTGAAGGAATTAGCTCACAAGGCCTTCGACCAAGGTGACATGTCCGCTTTGTGGGGGCGACCAGAGTGAATAAGGGCTATCCCGTTACGGAACAATCAAACATAGGCGTGCTTACGAGAAAACCAGAAGTCAACGGACAAAACGGGAGGATACATCCAACCTGATCCAACCCCTAGGAGGACAATGGGTCTTCCACTAGCTGCTTATCATTTTTGTCCTTCTATGCCCTCAACTGCATCCCATGTGCGCTTCACAGGTGGTAGAAGACTATACAGCTTTAGACTTTTCGTGGTAGCGATAGATAGCATGACTACGAGTTAGATGAACTGCGACGATTAAGTGCGACAACACCAACGCAACAACAACGCATATGTGTGCAGGAAATGTGTTTACATTATTGTACCGCTTCCCCGCGGAATTGTCACGTAGGCCGACCTGCAATGCATTGTGCCAAAACCGATTATCATTATTAACCAGAATGGTAAGGAAGTGCGATTGTGGTACAAACTGATTACTGTGCCAGCATTGCAAGACGGTGTATTTTTTTTCACAGTGACCGGTGTACCTATTTTACACAGTGACCAACACACTGTGTAAACAGATGCAATTGTGGCTCCCTTATCTTACACTTGTGGCGGTAGAATCAATTACTGTACTATCATTGTAAAGACGACGATTGACCAGCAGCTCATGTAAGCGGGTGCAATTGCGGATCACCTACCCCCAAGATGACGGAGCATGTCAAGTGAATCAACGATACAGACAAGTGTAGCCCTCTTCCACTATATTATTATTATTATTGTCCACTATTGTCCCGCTTTCACTATACTCCCGTTGTGCGCATAACCTGTTGATAATCATTGTTGATCGTAAACGCAATTGTTGTCTTAATAGTGGTGCGCCGGTACATTTTCCTCGTCAGTGTGAAGCGAATAGAATTAAACATCATGTCATATCATATTAACGGTACTTGTCACAGCCGACCACAAACGCAATGTATTTCGTTATTTGTATTTCATTTAACTATAGCATTAAGCTGCCAAAGCTGCTAGCTTGCAGATTACTAATAATGCTTTGCGAAGGCTTGCGGGAGGGACTAAGAGAAATAGCAAACGGGACACGACACCTATTTCTACAAGTACTGAGAACAGCGACAACAGGTCCTTTCCCTCTTTTCCGTTTTCCCTTTCCCCCACGCGACGAATCGCCCGACCACGGCCACCCCTAAAGAGTACCCCGTGGCGGCGGCGGCGACAGCGGTGGCGACGGCGGCCAAATCTGTCGAACTCAACGTGGCCGGTGAAATTTGTGTCGTTGGCAGTTGTTGTCTTTTCGTCTGGGCACTGTCGTCTTTCAGGGAAGGCGAGTCAAGTCGAACACCAACCAGCTGCAGGAACAGCGATACAGGGACCACCGATACAGAAAGTTGCTGTCTATTATTAAGTTGTTAGACGAAGGTGAGTGCGTTGTCGTTGTCGTCATCGTCATCGTCGTTAATCAGCTGCTGAGTTTTGTGGCGTCTTCAGTCGTGATCGACGGAGTCTACAGCCCAGTAGAGCTACCGTAACAACAACAACAGGAGCAGGAATAGAAACGACAACAATTCATGTTTATAGTCAGTTGTCACCAGACACTGAAGAGAGGCGGTGCAATTAGACTTGTCTTATTCTGTCGCATATGTGCTTGTGTATGTGTGTGTATGAAGAAGTCTTAAGTTATTCACTAGTTGACACCTGTGCTCGTGTTCGCACGCGTGAAACAGTTTATTAGGATCATATCTGCGCTGCTTCTCGATAGCGGCAGATAGGAATATAGAAGTCTGATTCTCCTCACTTGCCGCTTTAATTGTAGTTCCAGTTCAGAATTCGTATCGATTCGAATAAAAGTAGGGAGAAAACGCGGTCAAGCTTACAGTGTTGTGGTCAAGCCTAGATGGCTGTTCTTAGTCTGTTTAATTGGCTAGTTATTTAGTTCGTGTGTGCCACTTGTTTTTCGGCCCCGTGCACAATTGTGACAGTGGCTGGTAGTTTCTCAGGAACGAAGCGGACAAAGTGTCCGCATGAAGGGAACTCTCAGAACGAAGCAGACAAAATATCATACTGTATACTAGAACACCTAACAGGCTGAACAGTCTAAACAGTTGGTCAGGTTCTCATTCCGTTTCCAGAATCAAGCAACGTTAAACTCGGTAGAGGATTCAAAGTTCAGAAAACAGTAGTTCATTGGTGCACATATATCACTTTTATCGTATGTCGCCGCGGGACATCGCAGCCACATGCCAGCCACCGCCTCTCGTTGAATTTGCCAGCAGCACGATTAATATTCGATCTATTCTATAATCGCTTTGCGATAGCATACGTTCAACTTGATTTTGTTTTCGATTTAAAAGGGCATACAATTGTTTTATCTCTGCTGCGTATGTTTTTTGTTAGTCTTACCAGCTAGTATTATCACAAAGCATAATTATTTTAATAATGTCGCAGCGTTTAATATTTTATTTTGCAGCAAATACACTTTTATCCGGCCATGGGTATGCTTACATGATAATTATATATATATATATATATATTTTTTTTTTTGTCAGTTACCCGATGAGATCACTTCAGAGCCATAGGTACGCTTGTGAGATTTCGCTAGAGCGCCCAGTGATTTCTCATTTAGTTGGCTTAATTGTGTATCACTAGCTGCCAGCTTATCTCTTTGTTTAACCCTCTAGGTGCTCTTTTGTGTTTGTATTTGTGACGCTACTTTACAACAAACAGTCTTGCGGTGAATCTCGGCGAGCTGAACAATGCGTCTACCCGTGACGATTCTGTTGGCTGTAGTGGCCGCTTCGGCGCAGGATGAAGAGAGGACTCCCGAAGCACGTCTTCTTTGCCTAAAGACGGTAAGAGCAACTCTGTAGAAAACAAATAACAATGCAGTGGTAAACGTTCTACGAAAGCCAAGCCAGACTCGGAACATAAGGTCAAACGTGTGGCGCCTGTGGTTTAGTAGAAGTTCGTGGCACTGTCTTGTTGCTGCGCTGGGGGTGAAGTATAACTAAACTACAGTGAAATACTCACATGAACATTTTTGCATTCATAGAAGAACTTGCTTACTAAAACAGTACGTATTCAGTTGGCGAACGCAGTTTGAAGATAACTACGGGGGACAAGGGAGCCGCACAATTGTTACGCCGGGACGTCCAGCGGGGGAACGCAATCTCAATTCTAGGGTCGCTTACCAGGGTTATTTTGAGGCTGAAGGTAAACACGCTCACTTAGACAAAATTGTAATAAGAACTGATACATGATGATCTACTATTACTTAGTTAATTAACACTTGGGCTGGGTACATGTGTATTATGGATGTCAATATAAACATTTTGTACTGTTGTTTGGCTGGTTTTGGTGACTTTGTGGTTCAACTGGACATGCTGTCGAATAGCATCTTTGACAATTGCCTGCATGCGACACGCAGGGTCGGGTTCAAGGAGTATATTTGCTGTCCAAGGAAACGTCGTTGTTCTCTGCACATTATGAATTTGCTAATTACAGGGTTGACTACGGCACGCCCGTTCGGAAACGATCATATGTTTGAGTGCATGATTAATTGAAATGTGGTTTAATTTCCTCAGAAGAGATGCACGGCTTAAAAAATAAGCGGTTAAAAGATAAGACTATGACGACGCAAGAGTGGTGTGCGAAGGAAGCAAAAACGAATATGCGATTGTCGGGCGCAGACAGTACCGGAGAAGATACCACATTTTTTACACACTCTCCAAAGTAATTCGTGCTCATACTGGCTTTTTGGTCAGCTGTTCTGGCCGCTCTCGTATGACCTGAGATATTGTTCAATGATTTACCGCTTCCGAAATGATTTTTATAGTTATTCACGTAATCATTTACAACAGCACTCACGCAACTATTTGGTTAATGCAAAATCGCTGATATGTGATTGTTTTATATACATGTGTTTGTATGGCTGCTCCGTACAACGATCGCAGGTGTTGAACCGGTATCTGGTGGAGAATCGCGACATCTCTGTTGACTACGAGCTGTATAACGTCGGCGATGCGACGGCTGTGAACGTGAGGCTAAGCGACCGCACCTTCCCTCCGGCCGACTTCAGCGTCGTGTCTGGAGCGCTCGAGGCCACGTTCCCGAAGGTGCTGGCGGGCACCAACGTGACGCACTCCGTCGTGGTTCGCCCGAACAAGTATGGCCTGTTCAACTTCACCGCGGCCGAAGTCACGTACGAGCTGGGCGAAGGCAATCCCGAGGAGCGGGTGTCGCTAACGACGGAGCCCGGCCAGGGCAGCATTATGCCTGAGGTGGAGTTCGAGCGGCGTTTCTCGCCGCACTACCTCGACTGGGCCGTGTTCGCACTTCTGTGCTTGCCATCCCTTCTCGTGCCGTTTATGCTGTACCGGTCGTCGAAGACCAAGTACGAAAGCCTCGCCAGGAAGGCTAAGTAGTTCGGAGCAGCGAGCAGCAATAATAGTAGTAGTAGTAGTAGTAGTTCGGATGTGCTTAAGCAGCACAGCGGCGAGCAGAAAAGCGACCGCTCGAACGCTGTAGAATTCTGAATTCTGGTCGCCGGGTAACAACAGCGACATCTTCAGCAGCGATCAGGGGGGGGGGGGGGGGGGGCGGTCTGATCAAACGAACAACAAAGCAAAGGAACAACATCGTGTGCAGCATGCTGCCCAGACGATAACACGGACCGAGGAAATCGTGGCTAGGGATCGGCCCGACTAATCCGAAATGTCTGTATGTGTCTATTCTCATTGATCTTAGCCCATTAGGTGAACAGCTGACTGAGGTTGTTTGTCTTCTGCTCGGTACGGCTATGATGTGCTACCTCGTCATCGTTGTACTGTCACGTGTTGTCTTCGTTGTCGTCTCCTCTTTATGCGACGTTAAGGGTATTCAACAACAACTCGAAGGGGGGGGGACGACGACCACGCGGGGCGTTTAGCGTGTATTTTTATTATTTTTTGTTTTACTATTACTTCTACTAGGCTGTATGTGCTGAATGGCCGAACGTTGTCGTGTAGCATAATGAGTTGTCTGTGAACTTATTCGAGAGAGAAAGTGGACAATTGTTTTGTTTTTGCTGTAAATTTGTATTGAGAGTCCGGAACGGAATCGACCACAATAGGCAAATAGAAATACGCTGAGATCCTCGTTCAAAACTAGGTCTTATATTTAAATACGCGGCGGATGAGTGCAACAGGAGCAGATGATACTGGATTAACTGTACAATAAAAATACGTTTTATACTGTAAAATACAACAAAGAAAACCTTGTGTTTTGTTTTGTTGTTCGGACGTTGTTAAATTAGCAAACTAACAGGTTTGAAAAAAAAAAAATATATATATATATATATAATCGCATATTCGTTTGCGGCACAATATTGCCAAACGTGATTATCTCTCACCTTATAGTCGGGTAGCAGGGGTGGGGAACGTGATTTCAAAGCCTATAAAATAAAGCTGATTGCCGCACTTGTCAGGACCTTACTAGTAGTGTAAGCAATTCGTCTATCTTTCTGGCAACAATTTGTCTTGACTTAAGGGCTATATATATCCGGTGGTTAGGGGGTTACCTAGGCACGTATGAGTTAAGTGAATTCCGTAGCGATTCGTGTATAGGATAGCCTGCATATGCGTTACTACACGACCAAAGCCGTGCTGCTGATATCTTGTGCAAATCATAGTTGCATATAGTTGTATAGTCAATATCACAGTGCAAAACATGTTTTAATCTCTTAGAAACGCTTAGCAAATTCTTCTAACAAGCCCGTTCTTGTTACCACATCAGGAGACGCCAAGAACCAGGCATACGAGGCAACTATACACTTGTTACCGGGATATCACTTCTAGACATTTAATTACAGCATGCAGCACTATAGGCCCCCTGATGATAGCAGTAAATGCCACATTATATTATATTATTATTATTTGTATTACTATTACTTCTACTAGGCTTTATGTGCTTATATATATGTATGTAAATAAATATATATAAATTATGAATAAGGGACGTTGAGCGATGAACTAGCAATAAGACTTCGATGATAAGCGAGCCACGGCGTCAAGCGAAGACAATGACCAAGCGTAAAGAAATCAACGATCGATTAAGGATAAAAATACATAACACAATTTATTTAGTTTATTATTATTCTGTTCTAGGAGCAGGAATGGTGGGATCTGGCACTGCAACGGGTCCGCTATCCATGCCGCGCAGCACACCTACCGCCTCAATCTCTTTGAACGTCTAAATGCTAACCTACCAGCAACAAGAAATGTAACTCTTTACATCATAATTATAATCTGTCACTCATAGCTATCTCTCGCGCTTCCTTTCTTCTCCTTGTTATCGTCACGTGTCGACGTGTCGCCTCTCGCTCACTGATTCCAGTCAGAACGATGCCGCCACTGGTTTCAGCCGATAGAAGTCACGATCACTTTATACACACACTTCAAATCATTACCCGCTCGAGTTGTCGGCGGAAGCGTCAGCGCCGTGCCCGCCTCGTGGCGCACAAAAATACCGTGTACGCAAATACTCAAATGCTCGATAGCCGAAACAAGAGTACAGTTGTAGGTTCCGTCCTCACATGAGGACGGACGTATCACCGATGAGTTAAGATACTATATATATATATATATATATGGGGTAGGAATACAACCGGCGTCGCGTCTTCGCCGACGATAAAATATCAATGATGGCTGTTGTTGTTGTTGGGGCTGACAGTGTGCACAGCGGCATCTAACGCCGACAGCGCACAGAGATCCAATGGCGCCGTGCAAGGATTCAGCAGAAACACCACGGCACCGCCTCAGTGAACCGACAGCTGAACGACAGCCCGTCAATAATAGCGGGCGAGCAAAACCAACGGGCCGACGACGGAAGGGTGGGTAGGCAAACACGAGCGGGCATCGCGACCGTTATGGTGGCCGTGCTAGAACTTGGCGTCGCCACTTCTTAGCTGGCCGTCGTGGCCTAACTCAGTAGCGCGGCCGGAACGCGCTCCACGCCGGCGGCGCCTTGGCTTTATGCTGCTCCTGCACCGATAGCTCGTGCTCGGCAAGCTTGCGCTGATTCTCACGAAACGCCGCCAGCGGATCGTCAAACTGCGAATAGTACTCCAGAATACCTGCGCCGACACGACCCACCGATACGAACAACCAACAAATAGACCAACAAATAAGCAACAGCGGACGCAATTACCAGACTACACTATAGCCATAGGTACGCATAAAAATGTGTCACGATTTAGCTGCACACTCGACACGGAAGAGAAAGAATATATATAAATAAAATATAAATTTACACATAAAGAGTGAACGTCATTTCAAACTACATTCACACATTAAGAAACCAGCATGACATACGTCCGACTGAAAAATCCATAAAGTCTGAATAATAGGACGAGTACAAGGTACGAGTGTTAATGATGATGAAGCGGCGGACCTAGTGTCATTAGTTTGTATGGTTTTTACTTTAGAAAAACGAGAGCCGGAAACGACGACTTATCTCGGTTATATGCTATGCAGATACAGTAAACACGTTCCCGACAGATGTCTTGACAAAAAAAACTGTTTATAAGACATTTAGGAATGTAGTACTAACATACTTCATAGTATGTATGTGCACTAACGGCAAACTGTAAGATGGCTTTAAATTCGTACGTATCGCGCCAGGATTGAGACTTGAGCTCGGCAGAGTACAGCACTCGAAGTGAGTAAGACTCGGCGACCCCACATCCACTTTACTTTAAAAATATTATACAGACATGCTTATCCTGAACTCATTACGACAGTATTCAAGGTCAACCGTTTTCAACTATATAATAACTATTTCCCCGCTCATATTTGAATTGCTGCTAATAATTACCAACAATATTTAAAACATGAATGAAAACTAAAAGTCACCACAGTTACATCACAAAACAATGGAAGGTCGAACACAAAACACGTTATGTTAAAACAGAATTGTAGGCTTTTCGCAGCCTCTCGACCTCAGTCGAACGAGATCTCACCTCGAACGTCTTCGACACCAGACTCAGCGATCGTGCGGAGAAACATGGCCAGATCGACAAGACTTCGGTCGTCCATATTACCCGCCCACTTCTTGAGGTGAATCACGTTTGAACGGTACGGCTTGAATGCGGACTCATCCCAGTCCACGTGAATAACCTGCGCGCGGGGCATGGACAACAACAAGAGTAATCAACATCCAGTATACAAAAAATACAAATAATAGAATGTAGTCATTTTAAAGGTGAGCACGTTTTCTTCTACATAAAGCGCTACACAGTTATGTCAAAATGGTGCGCATGTGACACACATACCTATTAGGCAGGCATCTTCATTTAAAACGATTCCTACCCAAAGTCCTTTAAACATTATCCAGCAGCACTGACTAAAGATTGATTTAAACAAATGGTTGTGCCTTAAAAGGACCTTTTTTTGCTAGAAGAAGAAGAAATCTTTAGGCTTCGATGCAAATTCCGCTCATTTCGATACATTTCTGGAGGCGGTGGATCTGTGTATCGAAGCAAAACTTCAAATCCCATTTTCGATGTTTTCTAGTTCCACCTTGATAGCTTCAAGCACTTTTTTTATGAAGGTCTGAAAAAGCTAATGCACGATCGGTACTGGGAACCAACAGCGTCTAGTGTGGGACTTTCACCCACTGAAAACCTCAATCCTCCCTATAGCACAGAGAGCACAGAAAAGTGTGGCACTACTTCGAGAGTTTCAAGCACTGATTCGTGTAAATTGAAACGGCTTACTCAACATTTTTTTAAAACAAGCGTTTGTTAAGAGGTAAAGACGCACAGTGTCACGCCGAGTACTTGACTAGCGCGACTCCGGATGAGGCAAGAAAAGCCTCAGTGTTTTCAGCCCGGTGAGCTAGCGCCTTGCCAGTTGGTGGAGGAAGCATCGCGTTCTGAGGGACGCTTTAGAGCGCGGTGAAAAAAGTTGTTAGTCGGTCTCCTCGTTCCTCATTCACCAATCGCTCGTCACTGTACAATCTTCTTCCAGTGGTGATGATCAACATCGCCATAGTTTCACTCCTGGAGAAAATGGCTATCATCGCATTGCCAGTCGACCATTGGCGCTTCACGCTTCCGGGTGGAGGTGCTTCAACGCCTGATAATCACAAGCTGTGGGACTTGAGTAGAGGCGCATAAAAATAATCCCAAGTCTCATGACCTGTGACGAGTCTCGAGAAGAAACAAGATCGGCTCTCGTCTAATTTTATTTTAAATCTATCCCAAAAGCCATAACGACTCACGGCTCTTTGAGTTGATTTTTGATGACTTGGTGGTGAGTCCGCGGTGGTCATGCAGGATCTTATGAAGGGACTTGACCTTCAAGCCCAAATTCTCCTCAAGAGATGCATATGTGTATTTGAACGTTCTGCACGGAGTTTGTCGTACAGCTTGAAATGTTTAGCTCAGAATGTTTGTACCATCCATACGCGCTCCTCAGAGATGGGGCTTCATCCCCAATGGTCGATCGAAGATTTTCGATTCTTGTGCACTTAACACCTTGTTGAAATTTGTAAAATCGTACGCAGCCCGATTTAACAACACTGCTGTTGTGTCACATACCGTTTGTGGTTTGTGGGAGAATCGACTCAAATGTTCCACCCAAACATCAACAAAGATGACGCTATCCGCCGGTGAATTCGACGTCTCAATTAAAGAGGTGTTATTACCACCACAAGTATTTATAAACCGTTCATGTTTCAATATTATATATATATGCACAATAAATGACTTACATTGTAAACTAAGATCCTATTTATTACCAAATGAAATCAATCGAACGGTTCAGTGCACCGTTTACTTACCCTATTAAGTGGCCTGTTGAGCGCGCCTAGCTCCTTGATGTGATTACCATCTTGATATCTGGTGTTTTCCTTAAACAATCGATACATGATATGGCCTCCCGTGTCTAGACTATCGATGAGGTGATTAGCTGTCATTGCTTGCTCCTTTGTGTAGATGACCACCTCGTAGAGAGGGTGCGACACTTGCTCAAGGAAGAAGTTCAAACCGGGACGTTTTTTAAATCTGCGAACAGAGCAAACAGCTTATTACCAAAAACACAATACAAACAAAGCCAAACACCGGAAAGAGACAACAGTATGCCACATGGGTGCAAACATAAAAAGTCAGTGACCACCAGCCCTATACACGTAGCAGAACGTCGTTCGCAAGGGTTCTTCCTAAATAGACCGGAGCAAGACAAACTATAATCGTATGTTGCAAACATATGTTGCAAATACTTTGCACACTTATGCTATATTTGCAACAATGGCAACCAACACGAAAGTTATTGCGTATGCGTTACCCTTTTCAGAGACGAGATTTTCGTATAGCAAAAAAAGAACAACTGGTAGGGACAACGGCATCCTACAAACCACAGTTAAGGATTATTATAAACTATTGAGGAAGGCGCATACTGATAGTGACCTAACTCACCTCCACCCGGTGCCAAATGACCACTCGGGGTGAACCAACACCCCTGTGAATTCTAAACAAAGCGTGTACGGTGGCTGGATGAAAGGCGGCTTGAGCGGCTCAGGAAGAAGGTTGTTACTCATAGGCTCCTCAATGGTCTTCTTGAAGGACACTGCCTCTTTGTAGAATCGCATCAGGTACTGTGGCAACAGAGGATACTTCGAGTACTCATCCGGTATGAGGTTTCCCTCTTCATCACGCTGTGGTTTGCCTGCAGTTTAACGAAAATGCCATACTTAAAGCGGTTACACAACATACTGGTAATATAATTCTTACAGGGAATGCTAACTATCTCTGCATTAAGAAATCTGTAGTCCGATTGTTTTTTTTTGTTTAACGCCAAACAGTCGCTAGTTCCGATTGGTTGGTTATGATCGATTATATTCGACCACTCATTTTATTGTGAATGAAAATCTATGAAACCAAAACTCAGAGACGCTCGGCACTAGGCTTGAACCAACAATTTTCCAAGACGAGGCAATGACTTTCGACTCATTGAACCCGTTCAGATATACAACACATATTAATAATATTCCCATTCGAGCCAGCGTACTTGTGCGAATCCCGTCTCTCCCGATGAGTCTTTGATGTGACAGCATCAAATCGCGGCGCGAATAGTAAGCAGTCGTGACAGTAAAATTAACAAAGTTTATTATTACGCTCGTTTTGACAGTAGTCGTTTGACATCAAAAAGAAAAACGTATGTCTATTGTTGAAAGATGTAAGTAAATTTGCAAATATACGGTAAGATCGCCTCGAAATGGGCATGAGCCGCAGTAGGACTGAGGTTGACATAATGTCAGAATGTTGTTCGGCGGTTGGCGACCTTATCCACACTAGTCCGGGCACCATATATATATATATATATTTATAAACTTAAAAACAAAACAATAATGCAATATATATATATATATATATCCAAAGAGAGAGATATAAGCATATGTACGAGCGTACCGTACTCCATGATGAGCGTCGTTCCAATGAATACCGCCGATATTCCGAACGCGTAGAAGCTCCACCGGAGGTGTCTGGCTTTACGGGCGTCCTCTTCGCGTCGCTCGGCTTCGAGTTGTTCGCGCGTCTTGGACGTCGATTCGCCGGCATCGGCGCCGCCTGCACCACTACTGCCGCCGCCGCCGCTTTGGTTCTTGTGGTCGCTAGCCGCGGCAGCGGCGGCGTCTGTTGCAAAACGACTGCTGTTATGGCTGCTAATTGTACTGTCGCTGTTAATGCTGCTCCTGGCGTTGCTTGCCGCGCTGAACAGCCGGACGCCGACGAGCCCAACTCTATCGCCATTGAGCTGGCGAAACGCTAGCCGGTGTCGGCGGAACAACGCGCGGCGCTCGTGAAGCTCCGCTCCACAGCCGTGTGCATGAACGTGACCGACCAGCGGGGCCAACGACGTCCCGGCCAGAGCCACCGAACAACTCAGCGTCCGATGCTGAAGTAGTGTTGTCGTTGCTGCCGTCGCCCCATTGCCGCCCCCGGCAGTGGTCACCATCATGGTGCCGGCGGCCATGAGGCCTCGTCGTCGTTGAAGCTCATAACTGATGCCGGCCGCCGTCCGAGTTGGGGCCGCGCTTCGGCCAGCAGAGGCCGAAGGCGAACTGCTCACGGTGCCGAATGGATAAACCCGCAGAGAAAACACTGGCGCTGTCGCAGCCGCCGTCACCGGCGACTTTCTCAGCGCGCTGAACACACGTGAATCGATTGTGCGAAGCGCCATAGCGCCGGTCGCTACTTTTGCTGCTGCTGCTGCTGCTGCCGTAACGCTAGTTGTTGTTACTGTTGTCGTTGCTGCTATTTTCCTTGTTGTTGTTGTTGTTGTTGTTGTTGTTGTTGTTGTGTTGCTTGTTACCGATGTCGATACCTCACTGCGGCAACCCGTACCACCATCAGCTCCTCACGATGGTCAGCGACCACGCGATTTCTTCCCGTTGTAACTAGTGTCGTCACGAGAATTAAAAACGAAACAAGCTGAGGTGCGCGGTCAGTCAGTCAGATAGATAGATTCGTCGTCGATTTATTGTTTTATCTAGCGCTATCGTTGTTGTATGTACTCACGCACGCACGCACGTTGACATGCACCGGTGTTACATCGGCAGGCCAGGTAACCCCCAACGAAGACTGAAGTATTTTATGAGTGAGATTTACGAATGAGTAAAATGAGTGTGCTTAGTGATGTCCGATAGAGTCATCCCGAGTCGTTAAACCCCCACCAACGTCGGACAGAACAATCACGTCCGGCTCCCGGACCGCATCCGAACAGACCCTACACTACGAAACCGAATCGAACGATCGATCTTCCGACCGACTAGTTACGTACCAACGAGTTAATTAGCCAACCAACGATACGATTACTGTCGCGTCTGTGGTTGTTGTTGTTGTTGTTGCTGCTCGCCGTGCTTCTAGCACGTAGCCTATGCTCATCATTGTTAGCAGCGGCAGCGTCACCATCTCATCCTCCTCGTCACGACCCTAGTTCGGATAAATCACCTGTCGTTGTTGTTTCACCTAGTAGTTCAGTTGATGGAAGAGATCCACGATCAGGCCAGCACGCGCCTCGCGGCCGCCCGCTGTCGAACACCCGCACAGACACCCACGACGGAAGGAACACTGCACGTTACGCGACCACATCCAGCATGCATCACCATCATTATTGTAATCATGCAGCAGCCGCAGCAGCCGCAGCAGCAGCATCAACAACAACATCTCTCATCACGATCACCACAATTCGTCAGCACCTGCCGGCGTCGAACCTCGAACGAATCTCGAACCAAAAACCCACCGATCGAACGGCGGCGGCGGCGGCGGCGTACATAAAAAAATTCCGATTCGCGCTGGCTGCGTTCGTTCGCCGCGCCTGTTCAATGTTACCGGTACAGGATGCTGCTGCTGCTGCTGATGATCTCCTTCATGACGGGATCATCATCATCATCATCATTGCCAAATTTTTGTTGATCATCATCATCATCATCGTCCCTCTCCTCTTCCTCGTGATTTACTGCTCTATTAGTCCAGTTCCGCCCTAAAGGCCTGCCTTCCTCACACTCTTTTGTTTACCACCCTCCCGCTCCGCCTATCTCGTCCACTCTTTACGCGCACACAATCATCATCGACACACGCATAATTCGATACGGCCGCACACGGCGCGCATGATAAGCAAGCCGTCTGCTACTTGCCTGCACGTCGACATGGCAGTAGCGCGCCAAGCGTGCGCGAACCAGTGCAATAGCGCCACACAGACCGGTGCATTAGTGCAGCGCGGCTCCCCACAGGGTGCGTGAGGGGGAATATATGTACATATATACTATCAGTTATATACTATTAATCCGCGCACGTGCATCGGTGTGGCAGCTCAATTACTACTACTACTACTACTACTAAAGTAAAGTAAAGTTTTCGGGCTGACCCTCAGCCAAGATTTAACGTCCACGGAACTGTTTTTCACATTGCTTCGTAGACGGACCCCCATAAATACAAATGTGAAACGGTGGGGCTCGACCCCCCGCGCACCTATATGCCTCCTCCGGTTGCGAGGCGGAGACTCAATCCACCACGCCACCGGGATCGACACTACTACTACTACTACTACTATAATCTGCAGCAGCAATTAGTAAGGCAATGCGAAAAGCAGTCCCGTGGACGTTAAAGCTTGGCTGGGGGTCAGCTCGAAAAATGGGATTTTATTGGGTTATATGTATATGCTTTTTTAGTGCGAAATTTTATATGGGAGCTTTCGGAGAACGGAAGCTTAAGTCGCGCAGGTGCATCGCTGGCAGCTCAATTACTGCTACTATCATCAGCAGCAGTAATTAGTGTGGGACTGTTTCCCAAACTCACCTCCCGCCAGGGTGAGGTTTATCAACGCCGCGGGGGGTCGCTATGCCGCGGCCAGGCTAATGGTCTGGCCAGGCACGTTGTGCTGTGTTCCGTTGATTGTCTTTATTTAAAAATGAATTTGAAAGGTTCGGAAAAACGCATTATGCACACCCAGTAGATAGCGGGCCTAGGTGGGACCAGCAACACCCGGTGATCTGCGCTTACCCACTAAAAAACCTTACATTCTCTCATCTATTCCCTCCAAGGTTCGGAAATAACCAGGCAGTAAGTAGTACTTCAAGGCTCGGTTGTTTGCCTGTTTGACCGTCTATTTACCTGCCTGGCCGCTTATTTACCTGTCTATCTGTCGTCTGTTTGTTTATTTGTCTTTGAGTCTCCTGCGCCTTTTTTCCCCAGCAGTTTGTCTGTCTGTCTGTTTGTTTATTTACTGGTTTGTTTATTTGGACAGTACTCGTAACCAGGGGGGGACTAATGATCTGGCTAATGTGATGTCTTTCTTTGGATGCTGTTCTGTGGACAGACGAAGTAGCTAGCAGTCGACAACCAGCCAGTCTCTCTGAACGCGCTGCGCTGATGATCGCGCCGTGCCCGTGGCAAACCATCACCGCTGCAGCGTTCGAGCATCGTTCGCCGTCCGTGTGGCTTCATTGAGGGCGAGCATCACTGTTCACTCCCGTTCACTCGGCCCCGAAGTTCCGATTTCCGACGCTCCCGTCGGCTGGCAGTGTCAGTGTGCTGTCCGTCCGTCCGTTCGCTGTAGAGAGAGAGAGCAAGTCCTCCAAGAAGTGGTGTTGACCAAGTTGACACAGAGGCGTTCGTTATCGTCGATTCGGTTCGATTCGGTAGTTGGTCATTCGTTGGTCAGTAGTTGCGCTCTCAACAGTTCTTCTCAGCAGTTCTAGGCTGAGTTCGTCCGCCACTCTGTCGCTTCGTCACACCAACATGCTGTCGGCGGCAAGCTCGAACACGGCGCTGGTTGCGGCCGGAATCGCAGGCACCCTGTTTCTCGGTGTGTACCTGACTAACTAAATCACTCATTAATAACGACGAACTCTACAAAGTACACTCATGCAGAAACGACGTTACATAACAGAAAAACCAACATATATATATATACATATAGACACGTGTTTCGAACAGCATTTAAGAGTGGCTGAGTGTGATGGCAACAT
This sequence comes from Dermanyssus gallinae, assembly GCA_003439945.1. Taxonomy (NCBI): domain Eukaryota; kingdom Metazoa; phylum Arthropoda; class Arachnida; order Mesostigmata; family Dermanyssidae; genus Dermanyssus; species Dermanyssus gallinae. The sequence goes on along the minus strand of QVRM01006570.1, from coordinate 34,890 downwards.
GGTGCGCGTGTGTTGCACAATACATAAGAGCGTGCTTGTTGGACATTGTTTGTATGCTTGCTTGTTGTCTTCTGGAACCGTACCGAATATATATATATATATATATATATATAGCACCTGCACTATCTATTTTTTCATTAGTCTGTTAGGCAAAGTATATAATCTCAAACGCATCTGTAATATCTGCCAGCTAAATGTTGAGCGCTCGATTTATACGCTATACCTGCGTAATCGGTTAATATTTACTCAAAAACTCTGCGCCACTTTGTTGTTTAGTGTCTTTTTTAATTGCCTCTTTAGTGGACTGCTTAAAAGGTATTTTTAGCCTTCCACAAAGTCCCGTTTTCAATTCCGATTTGATGTCCATAATTTGTCATCACCTGTGAGGTGCATATGAGCTTGACCAACGAATACTTTAGAACAATCTCGGTCTCAAGAACAGTATGCTCAATAACGGCCTACCGTCTTTTTTGTTTCGTTAGAAATTTTGCCAATGCAGTAGGTATTAAGCTTGTCTCTACTCCCACGCTCCCCGTTTTAATTGCAATTAAAGTGTGTTCTATTGTATTCATTTCGATTGCAGCCTACATAGCAGTAAAGCAACATTTTCTTCAAAATTTCTTCTGTTTGAGCTATTCCATTGTTATCTCGTTCTGGAGTCGTTCTAGCCACTTTGCACCTAAATCTTCACTAAAACATTACAGAGGGATGATCACAGCGTGTATATATATATATATATATATATATATATATATATATAGGCAGACACGGGCGATAGCCTTTTCTGCAAAATTACCTGAATAGTTATAATTGTTTGAATTTATGTAATAATAGAAATTTCAAGCTCAATGAAAAGTTATTGAACTACTTAATTTGCCGTCCGGAGAAGACGGTCCCATGAAAAAAAAATATATATATATAGTAGGATTAGAAAATCAAGACCCCAACGTACAAAAATCACAACATGAGAATCCATCGATTGCGAAGCTCATTTTTCTCTCTCCCCGGGCGCATATATATGCATATATATTAATGGCGAGAGTCTCTATAAGATTACGTTTTCTTCGTAACGTTACATATATATGTTGTGTTGAATTAAAAAAAAAAAAACATTTATAAATGGCGACAGGAGAAAAATAAGCGACTTCGCGATAATAAGTTTCTTTTTTTTTGGCGATTTGTGTCTGGTGGGGTCTCGATTTTCGGATCCAGGCTACTGCATATACTTCGATCACAAACGGCGTAGGGACCCTCTGTACAAACAGAAGGTCCGCGAGCGTCGCCAGAAGGAGCGCAAGGCGCGACGGGCCGCGATCTCGCTGCCAAACACGAACGACGCCAACGCCCTCCAGAAGTTCCTGCTGCAGGAACTGCAGATGGGCGAAACCCTGCTGACTATGGGCGACGTCGAAGGCGGCGTCGAGCATCTTGCGGCAGCCGTTGTAGTCTGCGAGCAGCCCGAGCAGCTGCTTCGCGTGCTAAACCAGTCTCTACCTGAGGAAGTAAGTAAATCCTCCTGGGATATCCTACATATATACGCAAAGCAACACCGCTCGGGAGGGCTCTCTTAAATACAATGAACACAGCAGAAAAAATAGCAGCAAACATTAGTCACGCGCTAGCTACACCGTAGTAACAGCAGCTACACATTTACTGGAGAAGAAAAAAGGAACTAACAGTAACATTCTCACACATGAGCAAATACAAACTCGACAAATTGGCCGATCACACACACACACATAACAGAAGTTGGTTGAAATGACAAAAAAACAGTTGTAGTAGTAGAAGTGGTTGTTGGTATTGTTGTAATTCAATGGGAAGGACCACTGGCTTTTGCCACATTCGCTTCACATTCCCAGGGAAATGAATATTTGTGTATTTGTGCAGTGAAGTTTCTGCTTATTTATATATGATGATCTAGGACTTGAGTTTTAACTTTGAGATAATTTGACTTGCTCTCTTTGCTTGTAGCTTTTTTACGTCTTTAATTTAGCTTTTGTTTCGTTTTTTGCTTTTGCAAATTGACAACATCACGCATACATGATTATTATATGAGAAGCCTCAAGAAGAACACAGCAGACGAATATGTGACTTAAGACAAAATATCATCACTGAGAGGAGTTGTCGTACGCGGGGAGTTACTATCATGATTTTCTTTTGTCTGCCCTGCGCTATCTTTTTCTAATGGAACAAGGGGCGGAAATGCCTTTTTTGGTGTGAGAGCGAAATTACTAAAAGTGTATCAAGCTTTTTATACTGACATATCTTCACTAAATCTGCGATTGCGAGAGCCTCAATAATCATATTGACAAGCTAATTGTACCTGCGTGTTTGCAGGAATATTTTGCATCCACTAATTTACATTGTAGGTTAGCTCAAGCAGAACAAGTGTTATATTGAAGATAATTCTCAAGAAATGAAATCATTGCAATTCTTATGTTTGGCTTTTGCGCTCAATTACCCATTTTTAGAAGACATTCACGCCCCCTTGTTGCATTGGAAATGATTTTTTGTCTAGTTGTACTAGATCCCAAAGTTTGTTGGATGAGTTCTGGGATATATTCTGAATATATATATATATATATATATATATATATATATATATATATATATACGTGAACGTACAGTGATGGGCTGCTTGTCCAGAATTGTATTGCGTCGTCAATTTCAGCAATCAAGGTAGAGAACGAAAATCTAGTTGGATTTTTAGTGAAATTACATAATTGAGAGCTAAAGGCTAGCAAAAATAAAGTATGCTTTACCGAAAGCTTGTACATTTTGTCTGCGACGTGGCCTCATCAGAACCTTTAGGTGTTGATTGAGCCGGCCGTTGGCTTTGATGTTACTGGGTTGTTACTTAGTAATATGTTCGCTGTGTTTCTGTGTTTTTTTTGTCCTATTCGTATTACAGATAATGGCCATGCTGGTCGCAAGACTGCCCACGCTCAGCAGAGAGTTGCACGTACGCGAAATTGAAGAGGATGTTGAATAGGCGTGACGCGATCAGACCGCATCGATGACTCCAATTGATAGATCGAGCAACTGCTGTTCTGCTGAGTCCTGTCGGATGATTTCCGTAACAGCAGATTGCCAGACTACCTTTGGCGAGCCAGCTCAGCTCAACGCTAACATATATATATATATATATATATATATATATATATATATATATATATATATATATATATATAAGCTAGTGTAGTGCTGCATGAACGGTTTTCAGACGGAATAGCGAAACGATGCAAAACATGATGCGACGTGCATACATACACCACAAGAAGAGAAAGAAGAAGAACAACAACATATGATGAGCATCACTTTCGTAGGCTGCAATTGGTTTTACTATTATTATCTGGATTCGAATTCCGGGAGCGACAGTTACTCATATTCGTATGTATCGTTACCTGTCAAATGGTCTTGAAGCCACGATCGTGTACTACTACTAGTTTATTGTTGGAGCTTGACGCTGGGGGCGGAGTGTTCATCCGACGAACAGGACAACGGAAGCACGAAAACGTTCATCAGACCGTCCTTCGCGTACGAGTGGCTCCGTTTGCTGGATACGCGATAAAGGAACCTAGCTGTTAAAGCTGTTATCGGACTTTTACGCGTGTAGAATGGTGGTAGGCGTGTAGTGGCTTTAGTGACCTTCATTCATAAATACAGGCATTACGAGTCTACTGTAGTTACTTTTATACGTGGAATTGTTATCACTGTTTAGAATTTTAGTCCTTACTTGCAAATTGTTCGCGATACATGCGCCCTGGTCTAGTTGACGCGGATGATCAACATTTTCCTATTGATAAAAAAAATTGCTATGCTTGCTTTTTAATTCGTGTACATATTGCCCAGTAAAGTTGTCCTCGCAGTGGTAGACAGGCAATTATTCAGACGTTTCGGTATTAGTTGGATATAGCATGGACAACTGCGGTTATTGCAGCTTCGGTATTAGTTGGGAGCATGGACAACTGCGGCTATTGTAGCAGTTGTTGCTGTTGGCTGATCTGTATGCGCAAGAAGAATCAACAATGTTATTGAAGGTTCTCGCTTGTGAGCTCGTTGTTAATGGCGTAGATGTGGAAGCTCTTTAACGTCGCGTTGAAGTTGTGTGTGTGTGTATGTGCAAGCGTGTATCTCCATGAAGGAGACTAGCGAGGTTGAATACGATATCGATGTGCACAGGCCATCGTTTGTCTATGTCACAGTCGTTTGATGCTGTTCATCGACAAAAACATTACATGCCTTAATAGCCTCGAATTCTCGTCTTGGTCTGTCGAGAACATACGTATGTAACGCAGACAAAACACGGGCGTTACGGAAGCAACCGCGCTAGAGAAACTAGAGAAAAATACTTAAATTTATATCCCATTATAGGTTTTAAGGTTTTGGGTTCTTGACCTCGGATGACCGTCAGAGCACAGGGGAGTGTCTGTTAAATAAGGTTCACCCGAGCGTTGATATATATATATATATATACCTGTGCGAGTGATTTCTGCGGAGAGAGGAGCGTGCGTGAAAAGTAGGTGTATAGTGGGCATGTGCAAGCAAATGGAATTTAGAAAAAAACGCATTAAGGTGATTTGCCTCTGACCTGTCGAAAACAAGAGGCGGTATTATATGCATTATTTGGGACGTACTTCGTTTGAAGCAATACACACGTCTCAAATAAAAGACCTTAGCTATATACATATAGTAGCTTAACGATGTTGACAAGTGTTTGTTGCAGCAACACATAATCCCTAGTATGTGTGCAAAACTAGTTCGTTAATCGTATCAAGGGGAACAAATAAACTAAAAGTTGCTTCATTTCGTTGTTGTGATTACCTTACTCTATGTGGCTACTCATATTTGACTACTCGATAGTCATAATTTATTTTCATGTTTTCGAGTGCGAGTTTTTAAAAAAAATATACTGATGGAGTGCCGCGGGGTACAGCGACCTATATATATATATAGGTCGCTGTACCCCGCGGCACTCCATCGGTATTGATCGATTAACAATGCTGAAAGATACATTTTTAAGCTATCTTAAATTGAGTTCACTCAGTTGGCAACCAGTTCTTCGATGTAATGCCAAAGTAATACCGAGCCTGGGGGGGTGGGGAGGAATCCGGGTTTAGTGGGTTTGCGAGTCTCACACTAGTCACGCAGGCTGCTAGTGGCGCATGTGCATCATGCATTCCCGAAACCTCCCAGAAAAAAAAAAATTGGCAACCAGTTGCTCTATATCCAGTAAGAGCGGGCCTGACCTGCTCAACGTATTAAGGCATGAGGGTAAAAACTCATGTGGACATGTGAGTCTCGAGTTCGTCCTCGGTTTGTCCGCAATTCCAGCATAGCTGCGTAACCAGTGTCGAGCCCGGTGGCGTAGTGGATTAAGTCTCCGCCTCGCAACCGGAGGAGACACATAGGTGCGCGGGCTCGAACCCCACCGCTGCACATTTGTATTTATGGGGGTCCGTCTATGAAGCAATGTGAAAAACAGTTCCGTGGACGTTAAATCTTGGCTGAGGGTCAGCCCGAAAACTTTACTTTAGCTGCGTAACCAGTAAAGACGCAGTGGGCCCCTGCAGTTGCCCTTTTTTGTGCAGCCCCTGCAATTGCCCTACGACCAAAAATGTTTCAGGTAAAGAAATGACTATAAATAATTCCAATTTCTATGTCCTGCATTTATTCAATCCATGCATTTCGTTTTATGTCTAAATGAGTGCAGGGCAGCTTTCCACTAACAGCTTTACTTAAAATAAGCTATCCTGCTTATATTTAACCAATTTGCCATATTCTGTTGCTTTTGCAATCTTCGAATGGGTCCGCTTGTTGTTCTGTGAGGGCATGGGCGAAGGTGTCTTTAACGTCCTCGAATAGGGCTTTATGAACACATACGTGTGTGATGGGAATGTTCTGGCCAAAATTCACAGAAAGTTCATAAGACGTGTTGCTTACTACTGCAACATCAGCATAAATAATGTTGAGTGCACGAACGTTGCCGTTATACTAGAAAATATTGATAGATGTACGTTCATCAGCATATGCAAGCAGCCTGTTAGATTCAATACGTTATTTGAAGTCACGACGACGATAACTTGCTCTGGAATGAACATTCAGGCTAAATATGTAGCCAGAAAAAATTGTTAATATAATGTTCACGTAGCGCACAGTCCGCAAGTGTAATCATGTGCAATCAAGCATCTAAATTGCCAGATGCGTGTTTGTCATTCTCAATAAAGCCCGCCTGCCAAGGGGTGAACGAATGATGAAAATATCAAGCTTAACGGGCTGCATATCCAAGCTCCCAGCGACCTGAAAATAATAGAACAATCTCGCATTGCGTTTCTCTTGCGGTTACATTTATGAATTGAGTGGACGTCGCTACGTTACATCAGAACATGCTCCTCTAGAAGCCGGCGATTATTTCTCTCATTAACTTTTATTTCGAAAAGCTACTTGGAGTGCAGGCACATGCAGTTTTAGACAATATGCAAACGATCCGCTGTGACACTTACCGTCAGCTTTACAATGAAGTACGTCAAGCCTGGTGGCGTGCGTGCTGCATTTGCGTAAACCTCGCGGCCAGAGAAGACAGGTGCAAGGGTTCGATCCCCACCGTTTCACATCTGCATTTATGGGGTCCGCCTTACGAAGCAATGCAAAAGCAAACCCGTGGGCGTTAAATGTTGGCTGAGGGTCAGCTCGAAAAGGTTAAGCACAATAAAGTAAACATAAGCTAGGCGTATGGTGTGCATACTAGAATAAAAACTTGGGCAGATTCTGTGAGTTAATGTAGATAGATAGATAGATAGGGGTTATTATTCACATGAGTGATTTACAATTGTACAGCTGTTTACAGCCCCTCAAAGCCATCAAAGGCTAGTATGGATTTGTTTGTTGCAGATATTCTTATTTTTATTTATTGTTATGATGATTTTAGAGTAAGATACCTATATAGAACTGTATAGCATTCTTTAGATATTTCCAAAGAAGAAGTTGTGCGCACATCTGGTGGGAGCTTGTTCCAATATCTGGCACCGAGATTTGATATTAAGGAACGATGACTAACTTCATAAAGTTTCAGACAACATGAGAAGTTGTTTGTGTAATCCCCTTGTGTTCATGGTTGGTGTCTACTGGGAATGGCTGAGTAGGTTCGGATGAAGTCCCATTTAGATTCGGTTAATCTGATTGGATAGATATCTCTATTTACAGAGGGTAGGGCAGAATCGACATCTCTGCGTATTTATGACACATAGACTTCCATGTCGAGCCCGATGACGTGGTGCATTCGCATGCGCCTCGCAACGGGAGTATACACATAGGTGCGCGTGTTCGAGCCTTACCGGTGCACGTTTGTATTTATGGGGATTCGTCTATGAAGCCATGCGAAGAGCAGTCCCGTAGACGTTAAATCTTGGCTGAAGGTCAGCCCGAAAAAAGGGACTTCCATGGCGAATATCCCAATACTACCCGCACGGCTCTATTTTTCAGGCGATGTAAACTACATAAAATACACATATAAGTCATTCCAAACAGTTCAACTGCGTAGGTCAGATTACTATGGACGTAGCCGTAAGGCATGGCGAACGAACAGTCACGGGGCAGAATATTATGGCTCTTGACCAGGGTAGTGATGCTTCTTATAACGTCCTTGTGGATATGATCTGTATCGGCTTCAAACGATAACCTGAAATCCAAAACAACGTCTAAAAACTTTGCCTCATTGATCATGTCGAGAGTGCGGTTTTCGCAATGAAATGCCTCACGGTTTTTACTTGGAACACATCTAGGCGATCAGAACTGGATAACACCGGTATTTGACCAATTCATAAACAAGCCACTGTCTCTAAACCAATCCGACAGTCGCTTAAGGTCTTCCTTAATCATTGGCTATTCGATAAAGCGAACGGGAATGAATGAAAAGAGATATAGCAAGTTTGGCCCAGTCATATTCTTAATGAATGCCACAAATTGTCTCAATTTCCCGCCTATGCCTCGCACACACTAACAAAAGAGAGTCATAGTTACTCCCGCAGTTTTTGAGCTTTTCAGTAGTTTATTGAAATGCAAAAAAGTAGAGCTATATATAAAATGGATTCATTAATGCTTAAAACAAGCAATCACATGATATACAAATTGAAAATATATTCCGTCTGTGGTATTGATGGACAATCACTAGATTAGTCACACATCCGTACGAACTATAGATCAGACACTTTTCAGCCATAACTGTAACGATTTCACTAAGGCCCAACGTATATTCTCTGTGATCAAGATCTACCGCTCTGATTAGGCAGTATCTGATGATTATTATTACGCTGCGTAGCGATCTGCGTGAAACAAGCGACGTCTAATACGTGGTTAAAAGTCTTACTAGACGAGTACGATTCGTGGTGCACCAACTTAAGCGTCAACAGCGCAACGTTTCCTACTATATGCATTCATAATCCGTCCACATGATTGATGCGATGCTCCTCGCACATAGTCCAGCTACCTGAGAGGCCAATATTCTGCCTCGCTCAGGCATACGGTTGGTGGTCTTTATGTCCAAGTCACAATTTTACCCGTCCTTTGGGTCCATCGTTGTTTGTTCCTTTCTCTCTTTTTTCTCTATTCTATAATACTGGAGCGTCTGATTCACTTATCACATTTAGCAATGTCGGCGGTTCGTTTGCCTCAACTTTATGGCTTACATAGGCGAGTTTATAGAGAGCTGTGTCTATAAAAGCCTTGCTGCGCGTTCGCCACATAGCCAGCGACACTGGCAGGCCGGTTGAATGCACCGCTCGATTTGCACAGGCCTTCTCCGATTGTTCCATATTGAAGTGTGAACACTACTCGAGTTTATCCAAATATAAGGTACCAATAACTAGACGGCATCTCATTTTCCACGGGATACGACCTGTGTATCTTTTCTGTCACCTCTTTAGGACTTTCCGCAAACTGTTTATTTCCACGCGTTGCCTTACAACTGGCTAAGTATATCTCCATGCGTGGTCGAGGCTCGAAGTATTACTAGCCGCTTCATACGCATGTGCGCATATGGGTCGCGATTACGTTGGCCACCAGGCCAATGTCTTGTCCTTATACTTTGTGTGGAAAAACGTTTATGACGTTGAACGATGTTTCGTTTTTAGCTAGTTTCAGTATTCCAACTTTCTATGTTGCTTTGACAGAACACAAACCTTATGGTTCGATTCGAGCGGGTTGCTGCCATAAACGCCGACGTCTTGATTGATTGATTGGTTTATTTGCTTGATAAGTGTGTGTACACATATCACCCTTTTATATCAGGGACGCATAACGCTGTAGCTATTAATTACCTATATTGTGGTCTCCAGTTACTTTGCCCTTATGTGTTGAACACCTTCCATCGGGATAGCCTCTGTTTCGTAATCTCTATCTGTGCCTTTTCTGCATCCTTGCCTAATCCCAGCGCCTCCCCTAATTCTAAATCCCTAGTTCCTCCCAGTTGTTCACACTCCCTAACCAGATGATCTACAGTTTCTTCTCTCTTTCTGCATATTCGACAAACCGTTGTTTCTAATTCCTCGTTGCTGTTTCGCTGTACTCTTGTGTCTAACATACCGGCTCTTGCATCCGCTAACAACCCGCTGCCTCTTGTATTATCATATAACCATGCTACTCTACCCCTTTCCAATTTCATATTCCCGTATACTTCTTTTAAACTAGTTTTCTGCATAAGTGCTGTCCGCCACTTCTGGGTGTATGCTGCCTTTACCCTACTTTTAATTTGCCCACTGGACATAGCAGTGTCTGTCCATTGTTTGCTGGTGAGTCCTATCTGTCTTGCCGCAAATTCTACCCTCCTGTCCCGTTTTGTTTTTACTCCCATTGCCATTTTAACCCACTGTATCTTTTTAACCCATCGTTCGTTACTTAATGTCCTAATTCTACTACAATACCTCAGCTTACTTTGCACTTCTCTTTCGATAAATTTTGACATACCCCCCTCCCCTTCAAGAAACTCTCTGCTACAATTGAAACGGCAACCCAATGAAAATCTAATTACTTCTCTCTGAATCCCTTCTAATTTCCTCCATAAACTAGAGCTATGCACTAGCTATGCAGCGTTTCCAAATGTCAGCCGTGGCACATACAGTGCCTTCCAAATGTCCTTTGTAACCACATACCTATTGAATCCCCATAAGCTTTTGCACCTTACCGAATTCCTACCCCTGTCTGCTTTCTTTATTCTTAACGTTTCTTCCACTTTTAACAATTCTTCCATTGACGCTATAGTTACACCTAAATATGTATATTGATCTCGATACTCTAACTCCTTTCTATGCAACCTTAGCTTCCGCTCCAATGTAACCCCCGAAAATACTAAAATAGCGCTCTTCTTTTCGTTAAATACCATATCTAGTTCATCTGCTGCTTTTCCACAGATATTAAGCATTCCTTGAACCACCTACGTCCCTTCCTAAAATAACATATCATCTGCAGACAAAAAAAGAGGTATTCTAATAAATGTTTCCCTTTCATCAATTTGCCACCCCAACCCTGCGTTGTTCACCTTTCTCGCAATTCTTTCTATATATATTAGAAAAAGTATTGATGATAAAGGACATCCCTGTCTCACTCCTTTAGCAACACCATATTCGCTCGATTCTCCCTCATTTCGTTTAATCATTACTGTGTTTTCCCTATAAATATCCTCTAATAAGCCTATCCAACTTGTTTCAAATCCTTCTTCTGCCATATACTTGTACAAGGTATCTCTATTGACCATATCATAAGCTTTTTTTAGATCCAAAAAACCGCCAACACAATCTTGTCCCCTCATCCTAGATATGTCGACTATCTGGTTCAATAAAAAAATATGGTCGTTTAACCTATATCCCTTTCTAAACCCACATTGCCATTCCCCAATTTTACCATTTGCTTCTAACCTACCTTGTACCCGGCTCTTAAAAATTTGCATAAAAATACGGTACGTAATTGGTGTAATAGTTATCGGTCGTCTATTTTTCAAATCATCGTTATCGACCCTTCCCTTACGCCAACTTTTCGGTATGCTACTTCCAGCAAAGATGCTATTGAAGACTTTAGATAAATAACTTATGTAGACCTCACCCAATGCGTGTACTATCTCCATTGTTATTCCATCTAACCCGCATGCCGCCTTCCCTTTCATTCTTCTAAAAACTTGTTCTATTTCTTCAACTCCTGTGATTATACTTGTATTCATTCTCGACCTCCCTTCACTGACCCCAATACTAATAAAAAATAGCGCTTCTACCGCCGCATTCATCTCTTCTTTTGTGTACACTTTTTCGTGCTCAAGATTAGTCATGCTTTTTCCCGCATTGACTACATATGTCCAGAATCGCTTTACCCGTTGTCCCCTTGGAGGCCCCAATATACTATTAAACTCCTGTTCGTCCTGACGTTTTACGGCTTCTTGCACCAAATTCTGAACTTTTGTCTTTGCCTGCATATACTTTTGCCAGTATTCCTCCCCCTTACCCGGGTTCGTACTTACTACCTTCCAGTGCTCTTTGCTCCATTACCTTCTTTCCAATATTGCCTCCTCAATCGCCCCATTCCACCACCCCCTCTTTTCCCCTTAACTATTTTATAACATGCATCATATTTATCCCGTATTATTGTATGCATTTCATCCAGATCTATCTCTATTGCGCCCTCTAACAGCTGTTTAATTTCATCAATTTTGTGCCCATTTCTGTTTGTCTATCACCTTTTTGTCTACTTTTAACCTCTTAACAGGTTTTCCTCGACCCGTAACTTCCACTCAATTATGATCACTGCCAATGTTCCATTCTTTTCCTTCATCTACAATCATCTCTCCTACCCATTCCCGTATTTTTCCTTTGACCATAATATAGTCTACACATGTCTTCCTATTTCCCTGTTTATACGTATATTTTCCAACCACTACTTTATCTAAATTTAGTATATTCAGCCCTGTTGTTGATACCCATTGTAATACCATTTTCCCTTCAATATCCTCCCTCCCGTCTAACTGATGAATGTGGGCGTTCATATCTCCTAGGCACATAGTTCCCATCTCCTCACTACTTGCGATCGCCTCTGTTAATCTATTGTACAATGTTCTACCTTCCTCTAATGTATTACTCGGCGCCCTGTATACCCCTATAATTCTTATTACTCCATTAAGCCCTTCAATATCAACTACCACCAAGTCTTTCATTTTCAGTTCAATCACTTCTCTACATATTATGCTTTCTTTAATAAATATACCCATTCCTCCAAACTTATGTTCTCCTGTCCCCGTCTTTCTATTTGTCCCATACCAATTGTACCCACAAAATCCCGGTGGAACTTCTGCCTCATATAGATGTGTCTCTGTTACTATCATTATATCTACTTCTCTTCTTTCGATCAGCCTGTATAGCTCCTCCCACTTACCCCGTCTTCTACCACCTCTAATATTTAGCAATGCTATCCGTCGGAAAGGTGATTGCTTCTTTTTACCCCCTTTCCCTGTTCTATCTCGCTTTCGGTGTCTGCTTAAGATCGTTCGAGATTCGCAAGGTTGCCCATGGCCAACCTCCGGATCACATCCAACGCCCCCTCCAGTTCCCACACTTCCCGCTGTCTTGTTTCCATTTGCGTTTGCATTCCGCGATTGCTGTGTTCACTGTTTAAATATCGGTTGTCTTTTTGTCTCTTGAAGCCATTGTCCCCCCAGTTGCGTCCCTTTCATGCTGTACGCGGTATCTCTATTTCCCCATATAACCATTTGTTGTGTTTTTTCCATGGTATCCCTCCCTGTTTATATATCCATTTCCCGACCCCCATCTGAGCTAGCCTCGCTGCATGCCTATATGACATCTGTCCGTGATCTACAAATCGCGGTGGATATTCTTTCTGCTTTTCTTGTATATTTGTGGCTATTCCCCCTTCCTTCCGAGTTGCCAATTTGATTCCAAGCCATTCACAGGCTCTCCGGCCAATAGGTCGTGCCGCCATTTGAGCACCTACCTCACCGTAGTGAACACCGTCCGGAGCCATGGCTCCAGCGGTATCATGTATGTATTCCAGGGGTAGATATTCAAATTTAGCTGCCCGCACAAAGGGAGCTATTTTCATGTTAACAGCCCTGCAAGCCTCCCTATAGTCTCGTCCTGCTTTTCAATCAACTGTTTTTGGCAATAAGCATATCGTCAATTTTATATTATGCCTAGTGCAAAAACCTAATAATTGTTCTACTTGCTTACTGACCTCCCTAACTGCTTCCATCTTACTATTACATACGCCTGCATTACATCTATTAGCCCTCCATGAAATACCAACCTCTGTTCTACAATATCGAACATATCCATATCGTCCTCAATTAATTCTACAATAGCCCTGGATGTTCCCCCTCTTTTTCCTATAATCGTTAGCCCTGTTGTACTTCTCGGAATCATCTTCCTAAACTGTTCTTCTACTCGTAATATATTTGAATTCCCAGCAATTACTATCCTTTTGCCGACTGGCGGTAACGTTCCCGGTTGATCCCCTGTCTCCAGCTGTTTCTGCTGCTGTTTATTTTGCTGGCGCGTTGCTTCCTCTATCACAGCACCAACAACAACATCATCGTCTCTTCTTTGTTGTTGTACCATTCGCCGGCCGTCGCCTCGCCGTACTTCTTCTTCGTCTTCGCCCGTGTTGTGATTATCCACGTCGTCAATCTTCTTGTCCTCATCATTACGACTCAGCTCGAGATCTACCACCTACTCTTCTGCTAGCCTCGCCTTCTCTCTCGCCTCTTTTTCTCGGATCCATGTCTTTACTTGGTCCAAGCCAGCCGTTACGTCCACCATCACTTCCTCTACAGCTGTAACTCTTTCTTCTAAGCTCTCCCTCCGCTCGCCGTCAATACTGCTCTCTTCAGCAGCAGCAGTTGTAGGCTGTCTCTGCTGACGTTCCCCTACTCTTCCCTCAATTCTGCTAATTTGTTCGATCAACTCCTTCTTGTCGGCGGCAATCCTCTCCTCCATCTCCTTCAAAGCGGTTTCTCTTTCTTCAATTCTCTCAAGTCTTTTGTGCACATCGGCCATGCACGTCTCCCACTTGTTTTGCATTGCGTTCGCAATACCGCACCACTTGTCCGCTTCTGCTTTTACTTTTGCCATCTCTGCAATCATCTGCCGATGTGTAGCACAACCCGTGCAACCAGCAAATGGCGGATCACGCAGTGCCGTTCTTTTCCTGTCCATCATATTTCCACACGTGCACACTGATGATTCTACTCAATGGCACGTATGTTGATGCACCACCACTTCGTGTGTAGACAGCTCCGGATATATTCATGGAGCTATCATCACCGTCAGATGACATTTCACCGTTCCTTCCAAACATGGTGCACGTGTGTTATTTATATATGCAACTACAACACTGCACGTCTCTTTGTACTTTGCTTTACACGTACGTCCTAATGCGTTCCAAAGCACTTCTATATACACTATATACCTGTTCTTGTTTTCGTTTTCGCCTTCCAATTGTTCACTTCAAACTTCACTATATCCACACAGTGCCGGAAATCCTATTTCCAACACTCTAGCTACCACTTTTCAATGAAACGGTTCCGTTTTCCAACTCGATACACAATTCTCAGATAGTTTTCCTGGTTCAGTTGTGAAGCGCAACTATGCTTGTACACCAAAACACCACTCTAAGGCAGGAACCTCCAAGAACGTGACCGCTCGCCTCGACGTTCGAACGCAAATTATTCTTTAACTCTCAAACTTCTTTTTAATTAATCTTAGAGGAACCTATCATATTTACTAAACTACAGACACCCACTTCACTACGCAGGACTATTCAGTTCAGGAAAGATTTAAGGCAGAAAATGATCTCTATTGAAGTTGTGCTATATCTTCTAGATATACCGTGCTCCCGTTGAAGCCTTTGTTCAGCTTATCGGTAGAGCTGACTAATATGATAGAGAGCCCACCTATAGTCACAGCTTAGAACATTTCAATAAAAAAATAACTTACTCCTTTTACATTTCCGCTCCCACTTACCATTGACAAACATTATTTCCCCACTGAGCTTGACCCTATCCCAGATATTATCCAGACACCCTGTGAGCATATATATATATATATTGTTGGGACTCGACGAAACAAGATCAAGCCGTCGGAGCCGAGTCCTATGTCCATTGCGCCAGTGCGTATGTGCATTCAGTCTGCTCCACATAACAATACTATACAGTTGCACGGTACGAAAATGCTATATATACATATATATGTATATATTTAGAATACACATGGAGCGACAATTGTCCCGAGAACGTGTGCACTGGGAATATTACTCTATCTCATATAGAGTGGGTTGGGATCACTTCAGCAGTGTGCCGCGGACGGACGCCGCGTTCCCGCGTTGGACTTCGAGGTCGAGGCGCTGTCTCAAGAAAGCCGCAGATCTCTTGTCTCCGGTTGCGAGGTTCAGCTTATTTTTTTTTGTTCTGGGAGGTTTCGGTAATGCATGATGCACATGCGCCACTAGCAGCCTGCGTGACTAGTGTGAGACTCGCAAACCCACTAAACCCACCCCCCCAGGCTCGGTATTACTTTGGCATTACATCGAATTTTTTTTTAGTTAACCGCCTAAATTATTTTAGGCGGTTTTCCGCGTAATTCGTCGTTCAGTTTGAAAATACCACCAGAGCACTATGATCTGCCGGGAGCATTCTCGCCGTAGGCTTCAGCAAGCATTTCAGATGATTTTTGGCGACATGCTTAACTCTCCCAGAAATTTCGTAAGTGATCCGTAGGTGATGCTTTGCTCGTGGAACAGTGAGCTAGACACTTTAACAACAGAACAGCGTCATTACCGCCATGGGCTGCTGGCTACAGCAATAGCAGGGCCCTCTGTCCACGGAACCCGGTTTCATATTTCACATTCGACCGAACTTGGCGCGCTTTTTTCGGTCTTGGTTCGTGCGGCAGCTTCCATTGAGATGATTGAGCTTTGGTTTCCAAGGTTCAGCTGCGTGCCGACTCTGTGGAGAAGTTTGCGAGTGAGGCTGCCTGGACCGCCCAAGGTCTCGAACGCTAGCGGTTAAAACTCATGTGGGTAACCTATTGAGGCGTACTTTGCGAGCTTTCTCGTTTCGGCTAGATTACCGGCGTGGCCTGCCGAGATCGCCCCGCCACCGACCATTGAAGGTGTTAATGAGTCGGTGACAGTGGCATCCCAGACAAGCATTCTGCCCCTACTGCAGGGAGTAAGAGTCATCCCATCCGGGCGCTGGCCATCCTCGGCAGAGAGGCCCTGGGGCTCTAGAATGCAAGGGAAATCACTTGACCGAAGGGCTCGGCCGAAAGTATCGTTAATACCGGCATGCCTGGCCCGCCGTCCCGCACTCATGATGCACGATAACCCGTGATGGGCTAATTCGTCTACGGGGTGGCCACCTTTACACTGATGAGGGGATACTAGGTCACATCCGAGACGAAGACCCACTCCGATTCGGGTTGTTTCGTCGTACAGGAGGGTGCCCAGTGGGACACTTGGAAGTGCATGTAGCCAGGCTCCAGATCCTTTAGCAGCGACAGCTCGAAGGCGAGCCTTTGTGGAGTCGTTGATAGCGCCCGCGAGTAAGCCGCTATACGCTTCGTCGTATAAGAATGTGCTCCAGTCATGTTGGCTTAAAGGGTTATCCGGAGGTTTCCTGCAAACTATCTTTAGCTTCTCGTACAGGCGTCTCTGGTGTTCCTTGTACTGACAGATGTCGGCCTCGTCTAATAGTGCGATGGCGTTGTTCTCGGCTCGGAAAAGGGAGGAAACTATCGCTGGCCCTGCAGAGACGAGCGGATCCGGGACTCCTAGACCTCCTTTGAGATCGGTAGTTGTGCCTGTTTTCAAACGGAAGGCGCCAGCGATAGATTAAGGAGAGTCTCAAGGGCGTTTAGAGTTAGCTCGTTCAATGGACGCAGATCGTCCAACCGCCCTGTTAGATCAGCTCCGCGAAGAAGGTGGGTGACCCTCGTAGCTGAGAACGACGATTGCAGCAAAAAGAGCGCGCGGAGGGCGCCGAGTGGCGCGAGGTTGTCTGCGACGTCCTTCAGCTTGTTCTGCCATCTTTCAAGTGCGTGCGCAAGTCCTTCCGGTCGGAGGGAACCCCCAAAAGTACAAACTCATTGTCGTGAGTAACCTTACATCCGGGCAATAACGCTTGAAGGATGCGAAGGTCCGGGGCCTGTGCCGTATCACCTGTAACATAGATCTCGCATTTTCTGGGATTTAGCTCCAAACCCGAGGTCTCACGAAAATCAGGCACGCGCCGAATGTCGTCGGCAACCCCGTCCACATCGCCCCCCAGGACGCCGTCACCCAGATACCAAATGTTTAGTGGGCTTTTAAGAGAGTCAACTAGCTCTTTAATGCTCAGGCAAAACAGAGGGTGGGGGGGGCAAAGGATCAACCTGTTGCTATATATATATATATATATATATATATATATATATATATATATATATATATATACATATATATTTAGACCAAGCAGGTCATGCCTCCAGGTTAGCAGAGGCTATCCGCATCAATTTTGTCCGATGGTTTTCGAGTCAATGTGAGAACCAGGACCTCTTCAATGTTGAACTGGGCTAATCCTGGGTTAGAAAACTCGTGACCACACGTTCTCGCAAAAACACTTGTCCACTCCAAGGTGTTAACGTAGCAAAGTTATATAAATAAAATATATATAAATTTATACTAGGTGGACACAAATACCCTCAAGTGACATTGGAGCAGTGACTAAATATGTTCTTAAGGATTAACTGCAATTGCAATTAAAGCCAAATTAGATTCACACAAGGTCGGCTTTTTTCCAAATCAGAGGCAAATGTCTGGAAATGAAAATTCATGTGGCAACGTGGGACACTACATCAGGAAAGTCTTTAAAAAGAACCTTTACGGCGAAGGCGGGTATACCATCAGGGCCCAGTGCTTCTTCGGCCTTCAGTGTCTCTCCCGCTGCTTTGACCTCTTCTTGTAACCTCTGGGGCTGCACCCGCTTCGAGCGGCGTCCTGTTAAGGGGTGGGTGCCGAGACAACGGTTTCTTTTGCCCGTCGGCATGCATCCGGGAGAAGGTTAGCGCTCGTCCTCTGTTTCCATCATTCTGTGCTTTCTGCTATATTCCTGCGTGTAGGGGCCAGACGTTTAAATTAGCCTTGTAATTAAGCGATGCTTGTCTCATCCATGCTGCTGCGATCTGCCCAAGTGAATCTTCGCTTGGTGTGGATGCACTGTTTGCGGGCTTCCGCAATCTCCTCGTTTCATCAGTATATCGGCGGAACTGGGCGTAGTCGCTTCGGATGCGTTTGCCTCTTGCTTGGCGCCTTGCACGCTTTTTCCAGCGATTCTTAACGATTTTAAGCGTTTTCAGGGTCCCCTTGTTTTTAGTCCTTGCTAGCCCTGCTTGCATCTCCCTGTTGTCAGGCAGTTTTGGCCGATGTGGCCTAATCGGGACGAGAAGGCTGCTGATAGAGTGACTCTGTCGACGTCAAATAATATACATTAGTGATCGCTAAGGTCTCGTCAAGCAGTAAGGTCCAATTTGGTCTTTTAAAAACGTGACTGTTCAGACAGATCGTCAACTCGATGTGCGACTTACTTCCCAAGCAATGAAAGGTAGGGTCGTTTATTTTATTAAGAACGACAAGGTCATGTATCGCTTACCACTTAAGAACAACTTTGGCAACGTTTAACTGTGACCGTTTCGAATGTTTAGGACCAAGCCTGGTGTCCAATCTTCTGGCAGTTCTGGTATGTAGGCACGCGGACTTACACTGAGATTGGACAGGACAACCAGCCAATCTGGATTCGTCCAATCCTCATCAGCTTTGCAGAGTCGGATGAATTAATTCTGGCCAGAGCCGACAATCGAACGTTTGCTCCTTTCTGTGGTTTTTCTATTAACAAGAAACCACCAACGTTTGTGGCATGTCGTATTGCTTGGTCGACATCTTCTCGTTGTGTTTCTTCGAGGAGGTACCTTTCTATGAATGTTTTCAGTACAAAACGATCAGTCAATACATCGGCGTCGCCTTTGGATTTTAGTGCATCAGTCTTCCTATTGCCCAGAGTCATTTAACAACCGAATAACTACCAGGGTTCGTGCGATAGTTCGTTCGTTGTCCTGTGAACTTTTAGTGAGGCTCAACGGCACAGTACTAACTTTCTTTCCGACTTCCCCTGCTATTCCTGCGACCTGCGAGGCCGTTTTCTAGTCCTTTTTTGTGCTATGAGATGCCAAAGAGGACTAACTTTCAATATGCTTGTTTTGAGCTGAGACACGTTGCTGAGAGCACCGTAGGGCCTTCCTTCATCAGAATACCTTTCAGATCGTCTGTTGTTCTGTTCATTATAAGATTATCTATGACATTTATTCTATCGTGCGTTTTAAGCATATCCGGCGTGCACTGGCAGGCGAAATCTCTCGACTTGTCAGGGAGCGAATCGGTTTGCTGCCGTTCGTCGGCATCCTCCATCTTCTCGGCCTTTACCAAATCTCTGATTACGAATCTCAGTTTCTCCGACGAGCTCTTGACAACGGTATGCATATTCTTCAAACCAGAAGTGACTTCACGTATGTGTTCTATGCTTGCGCTAGTCGAGGAGACTTCGATTCATCCATCTCGTCCGAGTTTCCTTCCGGTGTGCGGTATTTGTTGCCGGTTTGACTTACCTATTGCATTGCCTGGCCATCTTGGCCCGGCTCATAGGCCGACGCCTTGTCTGGCCTTTTGCGTACAGATGAACGGCCCACAAGTATTGCTAGCCCAGAAGGGTAGTAGCTATATGAGCACTTGTATATATATATGTATATAAATGGTCACTCGACAACAATCTCGCAAAATTATTCGCTGTTCGGCTTTTCGGATTTTGAAAAAAGCAGGAAAGAAAATAAACTCGATTGTTGGCTTGGAAAGAATCGTGTCCGGACAATAATGCGGCCATCAGTGAGTGCTGTATTTAGCCGTACGCATTCAGTTGATCGTAAAATGATTTTTCTATAAAAAATGTAATATGGTGTTTTGGTGGCAAAATATCTGTATTTAAAATTGTCGCTGAGTGGAATTCGATTGAATTCCTTTTTCTGCTCGTCAGCTTTGTTGATACATATATAGTAGTGGACTTCGCTATCGGCCATCATTAGACAAACTGCAAACAGTGTATGCTCGCAAAAGTACGGAATATCTAATTTAGGCACAATGTATCATACATATTTATTCACCATAATCTTGGTAGCAGTATGCATCGGATGTTGTGCGAAATCTGCACTGAGCCTATGTAGTGTACACGTGCTTGCAGCGACGCTGTGTCTATTACAACGGTATCTACAGTGCATACAAGTATTTGGTATCTATCAGTATCACATTCTCACATGTGGCGATGGTATCCGTGCCATGTCAGTCGACGAACTAGTGCTCATTTGTCCGAGCAAAACGCAGGTCCGTCCGTATAGTTATTGGACGGAAACATTACGTTGCGTATCTCCCGAAACTATACCGTGAGTACGACCCCACTACGTGGTGGTCTGTCCAAGGCAAAATTCACGGTAAGAGTTCGTTTGCGATATAGTTCAAGCGCGAAGGTAGCAGATGCATTTTTGGGTAGACCTAGCACGCGTCTAATATAAAATGCCTTTAAAAGGTCTGGCCATTTCAGATCGCTAATAGTGAAAAAAGTGTTATTGCGGGCAGGCCAATAAGGACAATTTTTAGCCTGAATATATTTAGAGCTCTCTTCAGGTGCATATCTTGAGGTTCACCGAGAAGCATGACAGTTGCTGCTGCCCTGGCTAGTATTATCTCGACATGTCTGCTAAGAGAGAGAACTGGTGTTAATGTAACACCGAGATAAGGAAAGTGGTTGATGATCTTCAGTGCAGTGCCATAACGGCGGTCAGCTGCGGCGAATACCCCTCCTCGACTAAAGCAAAGAACTTTTGTTTTAGTTATGTTGTCTGTTAGCCTGTTGTCTTCGCACCAATTGGCTGTTTTACTCAGCAAGATGTTCACGCGACCTTGCAAGAATGAGTAGGTCATCTGCGTAGAAGGCATGCAGAGGCACATTGTAGCAAGCAATACAGTATAGTCCCTACGAATCCAAGTTCTGCTTGGCTTCGTTTTGGATTACAGCAGCTATCGCGAGGGGTAACATTGTCGGTTCTGCCAGCCACCTCGGCCGCGTTAAAACTAATCAGGCCTTCACTTAACAGGTGCATACTTGTTGGTAATCAACAGCAAATCATTATTATTAATCGTAACGTTAATCGCGTGGAGAGGCTCGCCTCATCCGCATAGGCGAGCTCCTATAGCCATATAATCATAATTCTTTTTGCTATTATTCCCAGTAAATTGTCAGTATATTGGTAGACTGCTATTAGTGTAATCCATCATTAGCGATGTCATTTTCGCTTGCGCAATCCTCAATTATACGTGTATATACGTATGTATTTGCATATAAATCTTATTCTCGTTACCATTATTTTCTCTATTTCTCTCTTACTTCCATCTATTTTCCCTTCGTCTCACTTTTTCCCCTCGCTTAGCTACTTTAGGTCAATCATCAATCCACACCACGGTGGAAAGGTCCCCCAAGCCTGTATGAGAAGTTTTTCTTCTTCTTGACAAATGTGCGAGTTTTCTGGTCGGACGCTGGTGGATTCGTCTCAGTTGCAACGCGGACGCCTTTCATCTACGCTTAGCTACACGCATCGCGTCCTTTGCCGGCTACCTTATACTTTCTACACTAAGTACTAGATTGGAACTCTCTGCTGGATCGCGCGTTCTCCGACCGTTGGTGTTGATTGGTTGAGGCTGTCTCCGGCGGTTCTGCCGTTGCTGACTGTGAGCGTCATGGGTCCGATCGTTCTCCTTCTGCTAGCTGCTCTGCTCACAGCCGTCCTAGCGATGTAAGTAGTGCCAATCTGTCGGATGTTTATTGCTTGCCCGTTCTTGTCATCATCGTGCTGTTGTTGCTGTTGAAGTTGTTGTTGTTGTTATTATTTAGTTTACGCGGGAGTAACCACAGCGAGAGAGCTTCGGGCACTTGTTGACAGCCACCCCAATGATGTTTGTTGTGTCGTGATCAAAGCTTTTCATCCATAACGCTACCTTCTCTCATCTTTGTCACCGTATTGTCGTTCGTCGTACATCTAAGTAAGTAAAGTTTTCGGGCTGACCCTCAGCCAAGATTTAACGTCCACGGAACTGTTTTTCACATTGCTTCATAGACGGACTACCCCGATAAATACAAATGTGCAACGGTGGGGCTCGAACCCACGCACGTTTGTTTCTCCTCCGGTCGCGAGGCGCAGACGGAATGCACCACGCCACCAAGCTCGACTCGTCGTACGTCTAGGATCATAGATGCATGGAACGATGGACTCATAACTACCGTGCCTTTGTGTGGATCGTCGATGTCGATTTTCATGTCAGCGGCATATACTATGTGGCTATGTAGTGACTTCTGTAACGGCTTCGGACATCGTTGTATAGTGTACACATTAGGGGTCCGAAAATTGTTCCTTTCTCGGAGCAGCCGGAACTAACTTCGGCGCTAGATCACAGACGATTCTTCACAGGCACGACGCTAAATGTCTCCTGTTAAGGCATGATCATATCCAAATACCTATTTTGTCACCTACATTGCGTTTGGGTAAAATGGTTAAGATGTCGTCAAGCGTCGTTTAAACGCTGATTTAAAATGTACAAAGTTTGATGGTTTTCCGTGATCGTATGTCGTTTGTCTGTCCTCTCGAAACCTACAACATATCATGGAAAGGGGTGTTCACACTGCCATCCGCATTTCTTACAGACGAATTCGCAAACTCCGTCAGGCGTTTCGCTACGTTTGCTTGCGAGGTGTTTTAGATGTCGAAGGAGATTTAGTTGCTACGTATCAACATCGTTCATGGTCTCGAATTCAGACAAAGTGAATGCCGTATTAGTGGATGATAGTCGACAGTGGCCGGACCAAAGAAACGAGGAGCACAGATTTTTCAATGAAAGGAGATGGTGCATTACCAGCTAACCCCCATTATCACTATTATCACTTTTACCACTTTCTCTGAGCCTTTAAACGCCGGAGCAGGTTGCGTGGCGCGCTCAGTCAGCTCTTCGAGGGACGGATAAGTTGCGGTAAAGGCGGCCCTTCCGATTTCAGCTTTTTCGAGGTTGTCGGTTGCCATGGTTTTAATCGCATGATTGACCATTCCGAGACGATATTGTACCTTCATTCGACACTGATTATTATTATTATTATTATTATTATTATTATTATTATTATTATTATATTATTATTATTATTATTATTATTATTATTATTATTATTATTATTATTATTATTATTATTATTATTATTATTATCTTAGCGTCGATTGAAAGAGGCCATAGTGATACTAATTCTTAAAAGGTGGACAGAGGTGGTGTATTGCACACATGCACGCAAAATGCTCGAAACTTTTCCAATAACTTTTTCGGGCTTCATTTCACAACAACATTTTCCTGTACAAACTGATTCAATATCACTTAGTCGGAACGTCAAATAAAATGAAAAAGTGTCTGTCCCACATACATATTGTAATATACGCATCTGTATATATATATATATATATATATATATATATATATACACATTGCAATCACGTCTGTGGTGCCACCTGGCGACACAAAGTTTACAAAATACGCAGAGTTTATGCTCTCTCCTCTCAAAGCATTCTAATGTGATATATATATATATATATATATATATATATATACTGAAATCATACTTGACAAACATTTTAACACAACGTTTAAATAAGTAACGTCACTCTCTTTAGTAAATAGATCGGGAATAATATTAAGATTTATAACCGTAAATGTCAACCTGCCGGCGGCTGCCTAGAGGGTGCTTTCCAATCTAGTAGGGCTTACAGATGGATTTGATGAAGCTTAGAGTTGCCAGTATAGAGTTTCAAGAAGTACGTGGCCTTTAAAATGTAGCAAATAATTTCAATAATGTGTCTGTCATCCTCGGACGTCAACAGTTGTGTTCTAACGTTGCTCGCTTGGTTTCCGCTACGCTGTGGACAGACGTCGTCGAGCACACTTTAGCCTGTTTCGGCGGCTTGGCCTATCGGGGCCTGAGCCCTCACTGTTGACGGGAAACCTCCTGCAGTTGTCTTCAATGGGCTTCACGAAGGCGTTCGACGAGTGGTCTCGGCGCTACGGGAACACCTTCGGTTACTTTTACGGTGTCCAACCAATCATCGTGACAACGGACAAAGAGCTGCTACACAAGGTCATCTTCAAGGACGCCCACAATTTCTACAATCGCACGGTTCGTCTACCAGAGAGGCTACATCGTTGCTGTTCTATCAATTTCACGTTTACTATTGTGGAATCAGAGTCAGCGGCCATGCTGCCATAAGGACTGTTAGGGAAACCCTAGATATCTTAACATGTCCGGCCCTCAATGCATTGAAGATATGCCTCAGGTTAAGTTCCAAGCCTGTAGGGGACGGAGAATGGTCTCGAATTAAAAACAACCTCCTTAAAAAGTTTTTTTTTGTCAGCTAAAACTAAGACTGTCCGGCACAGTTGGATGCTATGAGTGTTGCTTGTTATTGTCACTGTGGGTGGGTTGCTTCACCGTTTCTGAGACTGCTCACATTTCTACTCGTAATTTTACTATTCTAAAGTGGAAAGCTTTTGTCAGCTAAAATTAAAAATGTCCTTAACACTAAGCTGATTGAATCATCGGCATTAGGTTCTGTTTGCTTTAACGGCTTTTTGACGCTCCAGCATCAAAACGTACCATATATCTGCATAACTCTTCCACCACTAGCCAACGTGAAATATATATATATATATATATATATATATATATATATATATATATATATATATATATATATATATATATATATACATATACATATATCACGCATTTCTATAGCTTATACTTCTAATTCAATATCTACATAACTTTTAATTGTATAAGCAGTTGATCCCGTAGTGGTTCTTGTGATATCCCGTCGTAGGATATCACAAGTCTTACTATTAGGCTACTGCGTGGGGCAATTTGAATGAAGTTTACTCATCCCGCTGGGCATCTGTTGCTGCTAGGACGCTTTACTAATGATGTGCAACAAACTATATATATATATATACATAGATGTATGTATATATATATATATATATATATATATACATACATCTATGTATATATACATGTATGTATGTATATATATATATATATATATATATATATATAATATATATATATATATACATGTATATAGTCGTGCCGTCGTTACTCGTTGTTAATTTGTTTCCTCCACATGGCGTAATTCGTTCTCATGGTTGACCCTGAGGGGTTCACGTGTCGCCTGTCACAGAAGTATGATGCTCAAGGATGCTAGATACAACATAATCATTAGTGCATTAATAATATTATTATCTCACCTATTACAGTGATCATCAAGCGGCGTTCAGGTCCGCTGACGGTTATGACGATACTGGAAAAATGACTATTAGCAGATCTTGGCCCAAATTGTCGTAACTGCTATCCGTTTTTCTATTAGCCGAACGGGGCAAAGCGACACTAAACGACAATAACACAGGCCTTTAACAAAAGATGATTGATCATTGGTCGTAATGACAACTGGACAAACGTGTGCTTGTTGAGCGTTAATAGAAGACTAATGAAGCTAGCTGAGCTGTCGTGGTTGTACTGGTTGTAGTACAAAATCTCTATTGATGATGTTGTTGTTGTTACTGTTGTTGCTGCTGCTGCTGTTCATGTTCGTGCTATTTAGCCGTTTTATGGTCGTTGGTTATGTTACTTTCGTTAGTGTTGCTGTTGTTGTAACGTACGTACCTAAGTTAACTTCGACTGGCATCTAACTACTCACCGAACCGCTATTGAGTGCATGAGTTCCGATAGTTTCAGTTCAATCTGGATACACCTCATCCGACGGCTGGAAAGCAGTTGCACATTCTACGAGAACCCGCCGAAATAAAAGCCATTCGGACACAGTTTACTTCCACGTACACAGCGAATAAACTTAAGAAGGTACTATGGAAGGTCTTCAACTTTATGCATATGGATGCGACGCGAGCTTCGATTACCGTTTCATGGCGAATCGAATTTAAGAAGCGTTTTGCCACCGCGATTGTATGAATCCACGTACATACCTCGTATGTGCGTGGACTGCAAAAACGGATTTGCGCAGTATCAGAAAAGTATACGAGCGTATGCATGTTATTGATCACCTGATTCAATTTTGGTACTCTTTGCATATTTATGATTCCAGCAGGTGAAATAATATTTAAGATAATCTTTGAGTGAAAGTTTTACAAGTGAGAAAGACAATAAGCCATACTTATTTTACGAGATATTGCTATTCTTAAATAGGTACGTGTAAGCTAGTGGTAGGTGGCGCTTGTTAAGGTGCAGCTTGAATAAGGACGAACATTGTGGCGAATCAAAACACTATGTTCTAATGTAATGTTGGATTCTACCTGTGTTGCTTATCGAAGACAATCGACAGATCTGAAGAAAGCGTTCGCACATTCCTCTCAGTGATAAAATCCGCCAGTGCTGCCGGTCAGGAGTTCGAAATCACCGAGCCCTTAAAACGGCTAGCAATGGACTCCGTAGGTCGAACAGCTTTCGGGCTGGCATTTCCCGTTCAGACCGTCGAGAAAATGCCCATCGTAATTCAACAGTGCGAGATATTGGCACTCAAGAACCTCAACTCGACGAAGGAGTTCATTGCAAGTATGCGCACCTAGACGCACAAGAGGCCCCCTGGGGCGTCTCTATACTGGGGCCTCGTTCGCGCAATATCGAGCTCAACATGAAAATCAAACATCTAAACTTTTTCGGGCTAACTCTCAGCCAGCATTTAACGTTCACGGATTTGCGTTCGCATTGCTTCTTCGTAAGACCGATGGATGACCCTATAAATACAGATGTGCAATGACGGGTATCGAACCCGTGCTGTACCTATGTGTCTTTTCCGGTTGCAAGGGGCACGCGAATGCACCCACCACACCACCATCGGGCTCAACGACCACTAAACACTTCAGCGTGTTCTTGCCACTATTATTTCGTTCTCGTGCTTGCCAGTCCATTGTGTCTGTGCTGCTCAGTCTGAGTTAAAAACTGCTCTATTTTCAAAAACGTAGACATAGATTTTCGCAGACATTCTAGAAAGCACGTGTGTCTTTTCTTCCCTCTTTGTTCCCGCCTAAAAGTATTAGGCGACGCACAAGATCTAGAAAGCATTTGCGCTTTAAAAACAGGGTAACTAAACTTTTGATAAATAATAACTTTAGTAACGAACAGCCGGTCTTTAGCTGGCCTACTCGAGACGTGTTAGGTTAAACTTCATTACTCTTCGGTTTAATATATATATGATTTTTTTTAATATTCACTATGTTAGCACTTTGGAGTGGACAATTGTCTCTGCGCAAACGTGTGGTCACGAGTTCTCTAACCCAGAATTAGCCCAGTTTAATAATGTGCTCCGAACAGACGCTGCATTCTGTCGTTAAATGTCGAGAGACAGCCTCTATATATAATATATATATATATATATATATGTAATCCAATGTAAAGAGGTTTACATAAAGGGACAATTTGATGCCTTTATATATAAGCAAATAAAAATATCATCATATATATATATATATATATATATATATATATATATATATATATTATATATATATAGCCCGCAGCACTTTCCAATATATCTTTGTCTTTTCCGAGTGAATGTGGATCTAATTGTCACCACATGGTTCATTTGTGGTATACCAGTTGCTTCTGTTCGTTCTGTGACGTATGAACGAAAACATCTGCATCTTGTCCATTGTGACAGATTTGTCGACAGTAAGGCCGGCCGGCGCATGAACCCTACGAAAGGGCTTTTCTAAATCATTCTCATTGGTCATTCGATTTTCATTGGTAATCTGCGTGCTCATAATCTGAATGCCTCAAGTTTTGCTAACTTCTTCATCTCTTTTCCTTCATCTCCTCCCCCCCTCTCCCGTGCATTGTGCTGTACTGTATGCTACTATACTCTGAATGGATCGAAGCGTGTCTACCCAAGAGTTTGACTCAGCCCGTGCTGAGGCTACTGTACGCCGCACGACTGATGACCAACACGATCGACCCGCTTGTGAAGAGCGTGGGCTCAATCATTGACGCTCGAAAAGAGAGCGACGTTAAACGCGGCGACATCATCGATAACCTCCTCTACAAGGATATCCTAGGCAAGTGAAGGCACTTTGCTCGTGAGCTTGCCATGACGTATAAGTAAGGCCTATACATGGACATGCATGTAAACTCACACGCCATAGACACGACCACTTCAGTTGTTCTCGGATGATTCGAGGTGAATACGTGTCGCATTGCGGGTACGTCAGTCACATTCTTTCAGATTCAGCACACTGTAGACCCACGAGTCTTTGCGATGCATTTTCAATCACAGACAGCTGGCGCCTGATATTTAGCGCACTTCTGGACGCGGAGTCGGCAAATGCACCGTGCATGGTAATCACGAAGGCCACAGCCTCGTGTGCCTTGAACACAACATATATCATCTCACGAGTTATATATAATTATATATATATATATATATATATATATATATATATATATATATATATATATATATGTTGTTTATAGTTTGGAAATACCGCTTTCTTGGATATATATATATATATAATATATATATAATTGACTAACCCGCTCTCTAGACGTTTCCTGCCTTTATCTAAACATATTTATATGCACGTATATTAGGTCGACCTATGACTCGGTCAGAAGTGATTGCCAACGCAACGGTGGCGTTTTTCGCGGGTTTTTGAAACGACCGCGATCACGCTTGCTTTGACCACATTTCGGCTGGCCCAACATCCCGAGTGGCAGGAGAAGCTCCGAGCTGAGATCAAAGAGTTATGGGATGACAACCGAGCCGTACGACAGCTTATGCAGACTGAAGACGCTCGAATATGATCACTTGCGAGACCCTAAGGTACGAATATATATATATATATATATATATATATATATATATATATAAATTTATATATTTATTTATATATATATATAAATTTATATATTTATTTATATATATATATATATATATATATATATATATATAAATTATATATTTATATATATATATATATATATATATATATATATGCGTTAATTGTTGAACGCAGGTAGGAAATAACAAATGAATCCCACTGCTGACGAAGGGCTTACTCCAAATTTGAAATCGAGTCGTCCCAAGACTAGCATTTGGCATCCGGGCTCCGTAAGTGCCACTCTGAGTCGCCCGACTGAGGTTCCCAACCCAAAAACGTGTCAGCAGGTCGTTTCACAGTGCTCCGATTAATTTCAAGCATGATTGCAATTTCTGCAGTCGAACGGCTCCGCCCTAGCTTTTGAATAATCGGAAGCAGCTCTGTACGCACTCTCTCTCTCTCTTGCAATTTTGCCGACACTCGCAAACTGGGTCACCAGGCAAAAAAATTATACCGCACCTTATGTGCAAAGAAAAATACATCAAATAAAAGTATATATGTATAATGCGGCCTACAGCCTACTCTACAAGTGTCGTGTCTACAATGACCTGCTGGAAATTCCCCAGAATGGAGCGCACTCAACCGAAAACAGCGCCAACTTTATGAGACGCATCATTAGACGCGTGACCTATCCTGCCAAAATCGTCGGCAGATTATCGGCACACAACGCTCTAACGAGATAGTGCGGATGGCGCCATGGGCGTCCGGCGAACCATCAGAGGTCTCGTGTTGTCATTGCTGTTGTTGTTGTTGTTGTTTTTTGTCCGTTGTTGTTGTTTTCGTAGAGTCCGCATTCTAAATCAATCACATGCATGGAAGCAATGGAGCGCGTGTCGGCACAACTTGCGTAGCAAACAGACACTTACTGTTGTTCTCTTCGCGCCACGATACTGCTCTCTAACTGCTCTCTAACTTCTTCATAGAAACGTCGCAACAGACGTCTCGCGCCACTTACAGTATACTATTGTGACCACCATAACGTGCTCTTACGAGCTTTGCTGACCGAGACGCCATATTTGTTAGTACGATTCAACCTCTAAACAGAAAAAAAACTCTAAATAATGGTAATTTTTTGCATTCATGTCGACACCCGAGCTCCGTGGGATGTAGTTAGTACCACAGCTCGTCGCTCAAATAGAATTAAACGTTAGGCACTATCACTGTGATGCAGTTCGTCTATTTTCTGGCTCTTTACGTGAAAATTACTTCGTGCATTCTAGGTGCTGTTTAAGTACCCGTTGTCTATCGGGAAACGGATGCAAAGATGCTTTTTCATGCACACTGCACTTTTAGTGCAAGTAACGCGTACGAGCTGAAAAGAGATGATAGACATATAAGATCTATGTTTAAAAACTTAATTATAATGAAATCGTTTTTTCATGTTTTTGGCACGTAGTAGTAAATTGTGGTCTCTGTGGCCACACGGCACCCCCATTTGACTAGACCTACATGCTTACCTCCGATCATTCAACCTGCATTCTGATCTGGATTCTGATCAGTCATGGACTGCTGGTTTGATAAACAACACTAATCTTCTTTCAGACTGGATCCGCCTGCACCAGCGTTCGTTCTACGCGAAGCCGCTGAAGATTACCAATACGACAACCTTTTGATCCCGAAGGGAACCTCGATACAAGCGCCAGTTACACTACTGCAGCGTGACCCTACGTAAGCATTGTGTATTTACTCTATCGGCTTATCAGATAGTAGGTAGGGTTGTGCTGAGTTGACTGCTATCTTTAAGCCGTAGACCCGAATGACAGTCTTGAGAGCTCGTAGACTCAAGCTGCCATTTGAGGTCAGCGAAGATTACTAAGAGCTGTAGACATTATAGAACTATTCGTTTAGTTAGAGATAACGAAAAAACGGACGTCGCAGAGGTTAAAAAACGATTAGGATGTTGTATGCCGTGTTGTATGAGAACCGACTTATCTCGCCCTGGCTTCTCTGAAGTCTAAGTTGTTTAGTTGTTGGACATGAATTTATTTTGAGTTTGAAGTAATGGAGCAAAACAATTGTTCCCGTTGAACATTTCTATGTAGGTTGCTTTCGCAAGGCCCCGCTATCGGTCATTAGAAGCTCATTCGCCATGGCCCTGGCCGTTTCATCTGACACGACAGAAGTAAAGGACGGCTTTTTTAATTTACTTATCAAGTTCAGAGTTACCCAATCAATTATTGCCGCGGATTAGACATACGAATAGACATGCACAACGTGTTTCTAGAGTGTAGATTTAGTAAGTTGGATATACCGCATATTCGTTAATTTGTTTACTATCTATACCTCTCGGACGAAATGTATCTGCTGAGGCACCTTACTGACCTGACATTAGCCGCTCACTCTCGAGTCAATCCTGAATTTGAAGCATAGTCCGCGTATAAGACGTGATGTCTGTCACCAAAGGTGGCTTAAATCTCACGGACGTGATTCTTACGAGGGGACGGGCTATCACCGCATCCGTGCCTTTGGTGCCTGTACCGTACGTTCCCTGCTGAAAGCTCAAGTTCGGATCAAGTATGAAGTCATGCTCGACGAAATCAAAACAAAATTTAATTACGGGAAAGTCTCGAGGATCTCGACGACACGACGGGATGGCCCGCATTGGTTCCGGCCTGTTCCAGGGAGCACCGATGGTACACCCTTACATGTGCACATGCAGCTAAAAGTTGATGACCTTGGGTACCGCAAACTCTCATGCATACGTAGAGCAGGACGTCGTCCCAGACATGCAGCTCTCAACGGCAGACTGACAGATTGAGCGGTCTCCCGTACATTCTAGGGGATGTCAGGACTATGTCGTGACAACAGTAAATGCCCAGACGGAATGACTCTTATCCCTTTCGAAAAAGGGAAAATGCTGGTTTAGTAGGCGACTGTGTCTGACGCTCCTACCCCTTTAATTGTCAGTCACAGCGCGGCATAGACTTGCTTTATAGCCCGACCTGCTAAACTCAGTAAATGCAGAGAATGCGCATTGTTCGCATCGCCCTTTGCGATTTGAAACTTTTAGCCCGTAAGCTGGTTCGTTTGGATGAGGCGGGCTGAACAATGCCTGCGCCAAAGACTCTCGCTTGATGTCCTACGCAGCAAAGCCGCAGCAGTTCAGAAGACCTTGCGGATGTGCTCCGAGCCTCAGTAATAATGTCTTGCTATATATACGTAGGAAACTAATTAGGTTTTTGCACTTTCCGTAATAGAGTAAATATGTCTCTTTCTATAGATGTCGTATGGCGATGGATATTTTTTTAGAGGACTAACTGGAAAATGCGGTTGCACACACGGTCACCACGGCGGGGAAGCTCCCTGCAAGCGTGGGCCGGTAGTGTGGGACTCCAACCCACAAAAAAATAGTCATGTTCCCCGTCCTCCGGTCTGACTGGGAACTGCTCGCGCAATCTCATCAAACAGTCAGGGGGAGGGGGGCCACGGGAAGGGGCGCGCCTAAGAGGGTTGGCGCTAATTTTCTTGTAGTATGGCTTTAAAAACTTTAATATGATATTCCAGTATGAGAGTGTTTCCGTTTTTTTTTTTGCGGATGTCATGTATGTGAAAAGCTGGAGTGTTCATTAAAAGCCGTAGGGGTGCGTGCTGCTCCGCCCATACAGGGCACCTCAGAACTGTTTGCTCTGGGGTGTCCTCTGGTCCATCGCCGCCGTAGATGCAATTAGGCCTGGGAGCCTTCCCGATCTAAACAGGTAGGACTGGAAGGTCGCCGTGACCTGTCAAGATCTGGGTCGAGTAGAATGTTAGTTCACCCCCGGTCGGGTAAGCCAGGCTTTGATGTTCGGTATCAGGGTGCGGAGACTGGCGCCTGGGACACCATTTTGTAAGCCGTTCCTACTCCTCCTGCCATAAGTCGATTGTGCGCCGACGCTTTTTCGTCCTTTTAGCGTTGGGGGTCACCCCATAGACGGCGGCGCTCGGCTGCTTTCAGGCCCTGGGGACCGTTCCAGCAAGAACGAGGGCTGCCGCTGTGTTGACCGTCCGGTACGCCGCAATTATCCTGAAAACTCCGACCCTCTGGGCCTGACGCTGGCGTTGGTTCCTGTTTGGCGGCCGTACTTCAGGGTGTCAGTGGGCCAGGCCGACGAAGCTCCGTACAGGGCAAGTGACTCGGCGTGGACATGATTATGCGACGTCTGGATTGTCGAGTCCCGTAAGTATTGGGCACGAGCCGTGCGAACGTGTTGGCTGTCTTGATAGCCTTCTCTGTCGCCCGCCGCACGTGTTCGGTGCCGCGGGTACCCTTGTATAGATGACTCCGAGGGTACCTCACCTTGTTTGACAACTGCGATCTCCTGGTTTTCTATGTGGAGTTGTAGGGGCGGGGCAACTCCACCGTCCCCCAGAGTATGGCCAGGGGCGAGAGCAAGACCCGCCGCCTGCATCTTGTAGGCGACATCTGCAAGTGCTTCATTTCGCACGGCTCTGTAGCAGATCGGGGGTCCGGGCCTGGAAGGTGAGGGCGAGATCGTCGGCATAGGCTTGGAGATTGACCCCGGGGGGGAAGGTCCCTTAGCCGCAAGCACGTCGTCGTATGTTATGTTCCGTACCAGAGAACCAAGTATGGAGCCCTGTGGCACCCCTGCAGGTCATGTTTCGGGTTTATTTACTATGAATTGGTAGCGTGCAGTCCATGTTAAAAACTGGTTTTCGTGAAGGCAATATCGTTTTGTCGTGCAGGTTGTTTTGAAACTATTCAAAGTAGATAAAAGGCAGCGTTCCTCCTATGGGAGAGTCTCCAAGTTGACTCTTCACGGTAAATTGTTAAAAGCGTTTACGGTCGTCAAGCAAATGGCTAGGTAAATGTCTCATCTTCTTGGCGAAACCTCGTGGAGGAGTTCGGCCTGCGTCTGGATCTGTTGTATGGCGTCGATAGTTGAGTGGCTCTTGCGAAACCCATGTTGGGCTTCCGACAGAGGCCGTTCCCCTCCGCGAAGTCCCGGAGGCGTGCCTCCACGATGAACTCACATGCTTTGGCCAGGGAGCCGAGTCGACAGGTAGGGCGGTATGAGCTGGGGCTTTTGCGTATAAGGACAAGGCCTGCGACCTGCCATGCGTCAGGAAACGAGCTGACCGAAGCATCCCGGTCGCCACTGTGGCCACTGCTTCTGGGAATTATTTCATCAGCGTCGTAACCGGAGGCCGGGATACCGTCGAGTCCGGCGCCTTACCGTGTCTGAGGCGTGCCGCAGCGTCCAGCGCCTCTTTAGTGGTGTGAAAGGTTCTCCCCAGAAGCCAGTAGGTATAAAGCGCGGTCGAAGGGCAGGTGCTAAGGGAAGAGCGCTTTAGTTGCTTTCTGCGCCTCTTCCGGTTATCACTATTCTGCTCTTGAAGGGGTCCTCCAACTCGAGAAAGGCCCTCCAGGAGCGTTTCTTGTTCCCGGAGATTTCCTTGAGCAGGAGGGCCCGCAGCCCCTTGTATTCGGCTCCGTATGTGGGCAGCGGGTGAGGACCCGCTGCGCAGCGGGTGAGCGTCCCGGGTGTGAGCTACGGCCTGGGAGTCCTCGCAGGCTGTTTGAGAAGCCTCTAAGGCCCGCTACTGTAGTTGGCGGGCCCTTTGGCCCTATAAGGGTCCCGAGGGATCTCCGGAGCCGTTCGGCTCCCTGGCGTCTAATGGGCGGATGCGACGTTGCTGGCTTCGTCGTCATCGTAGTAGCCACGTGGAATTTGATGATAAATGGTCGCTAAGAGATTCTTCGTCTGTAGAACCTTCCAGTTTCAAATCTTGGTGGCGTCAGCTTAAAGTGTGATGGTCAGATCAAT
Source organism: Dermanyssus gallinae (assembly GCA_003439945.1). Lineage (NCBI taxonomy): Eukaryota > Metazoa > Arthropoda > Arachnida > Mesostigmata > Dermanyssidae > Dermanyssus > Dermanyssus gallinae. The sequence continues at coordinate 34 of QVRM01006570.1, read as the reverse complement.
GCATGAGGTGCGCCCAGCTCTGTGAAAGGTTGGC
>QVRM01006569.1:0-277042 GCA_003439945.1 Dermanyssus gallinae | reverse complement strand
AAAAAAAAGTATAATCGCGTTGTGTGTGAACTTTGTAATTGATTTTTTTAAAGCAAGCAACTTTGACAGACGAGGCATTTCGTCACGACGCACCCGCGTGTGTGCACCCATGCGTCCGCATGTTGGAGAAGTAGACGAACTTTTTTGGCGGATTTGTATTTTTAATTCGTTTGCTGTTGTTGTTTTTTTTTTTTTCGAATGTATGAATAATGATTCATTAACCCTTGACGTGGGGTTGAATTTTACAACAAGAAAACTTAAAAACTTAAGTGGGGGGTTGGATGGTAATGCACCATCTCTTTTTATTGAGACAGCTGTGCTTCCCCGTTTTTTTCGATCATGGTCGATTTTTAGTCCAGTCCGGCATTCACCTTGTTTAAATTGGGAACCATGAAAACCTATTTAGGAGTGGCCGGTCTGGGTCTCGATTCCAGACCTCCCGAATGCAAAGGCAACGGCTTTTGCCACTAAGCCATCTTGCTCGGTCAGAGATTAAAAATATAACGCTGTAACGCGCGCTTTGGCAAGGTTACGCCGGGACTGCGTTCTCTGTTTGACGGCATAGCTCTCTGTTAGACTCTAACTTTAATGTTGTTTTGATGTGCCAAAATTATAATGCCGTGATAAAGTGTCACATCAACCCGTTTTTGCAGAAGAAAGTTATAAAACGTTCTTCACCTGCCACCTCGTAAAAATTGCCCTTTGTTGCGTGACATAAGTTGCAGCGTGGTATGTATATTAATATATAGATATATATATATCTATATATATAATATATATATATATATATATATATATATATATATATATATATATATATATATATATATATATATATATATATATATATATATATACATACATATACGAATCCAGACACGCGTTTAGGTGGAGAAACAGACCTGAAGCGGGTTGTAACAAGCAAGGCTGATAAGAACTGTCAGCAAGACTCGGCGAAGGCGGCACAAAAAAAAACGCGGTCATTGTGTGGTCACTGTTAGCGGCGGCGGCGACTGCGGTGACGACGACGACGACGGCAATCGCCAAAAGCTGTGTTTCCCGCTCAATTTCAAAACTTTCACTAGCAGTACTAACCGCTAGACGCTGCTGCTACGGTAGCAGTGTTTTGGCAGGCTTTGGCCCAGTGCGGCTGACGCGACCGTTTTTTTTATTATCGCTGTTTTCGCCCGCTGTTGTTGTCTATGCTTTAGCATGCAGCAGCAGCAGCAGCGGTAACGCTAAAGACTGCGCATGGCCCGTGGGAAAGAGCGCTAGAGTCATCGGTGGCGGGGTGCCGTGAGGTGTCGTTCCCTAGCCCCAACTACGCTTATCGGACAAGTTGCATCAGAACAGCAGAAGCTGCGGTGTAGTACTACTATTCCAGCTATTCCAGTAGCAATACTCGAGTAGTAATAACTGTATCATATGCATATCAACGTATCATATACATATAAACGTATCATATACATATAAACGTGTCATATACATATAAACGTATCATATGCATATGTGGATCTTAGGGGGACTGTGTAATAAATGCATATACATATCATGACGGGACGCAGTAGAGGGGATGGCCGACGACTTTGACACCTGGAGTTGTGGGTTAGATCACGGCACGTCGCATTTGAAAATTACCCTTTTTAAGATTTGCAGAACTTGGTCATATATATATATATATATATATATATATATATATATGATTCATTATTCTTTACCACGCGTCTTTATCTGCTGTGGTTGTAATGTCGGTGCTAGTTGATGCCCTTTCTACACTGTGTACGCCAATCGTGAAAAATCGTGAATGAAAATTGTAACGCGGTGCTCATTTCTGGAATTCCATTATACACCCAGCTTAAATACTTCACAAAGAGCACAATTGTGAAAGTTCACCTGCCTAACAACAATCGCACATTTTACGTTAGCAAGTTTACAACAAATGAACGAAAAATGAGCAACACCATCTCAATAGTGTCACCACTAAAACTGTTTTATGAAAACGCGAGCACAAGTCATATGATTCAGCCATGACTAGCAAAATATCCAGGGAGCTATTCTCTGGCTTCGCGAATGAATCTTGAAAAATGTCTCCCCAAATGTCCTGTAAACGAGACGCCCGGGCATAATCGCTAGATACCTACCATTTGACTAGATGCGCTCAGAACGTTCGATAAGCGAATGGTAGTGTAGCGCATCTTATTGTCTGAAGATCTGGGCCAAACGAATTGTGAATCATTAGCGAATGCAATCGGCTTGCCTATTTAGCACTCTAAATACCATGATATAGGAGGATTAATTAAAACTAGGAACAGGAATGGGTTGAGGACGAAACTTTGTGTGGTTCTGATGTCGATGGATCTTCATACATTTCACAGTCTACTAAAGTTTTTGGGCTGACCCTCAGCCAAGATTTACCGTCCACGGAACTGTTTTTCACATTGCTTCATAGACGGACCCCCATACATACAAATGTGCAACGGTGGGGTTCGAGCCCGCGCACCTATGTGTCTCCTCCGGCTGCAAGGCGGATACTTAATCCACCACGCCACCGGGCTCGACACATTTCACAGTCTGGCTTTTGGGGGACAAGTAGCAGCGAAACCACTCGACTGTGCCTGCTGAGCACTCTAGCTCTTGAAGCATATGTAATGGATAAGAATAGTTAGGGCTATTAAACCCCACAGCAACCATCTATACACTGTGATAAGTGCGCAAATGCAAGTTTGGTCGATTGGCTACGCTGGAAATCGAACTGATGAGTTGGCAGGAAGTTGATGGACTCAAGTTGTTTATCAAGCCAAGTCAATACAATCTTTTTAAATCGTTGAATCGGTTTTCAGGCTGTCCTGATTTGTTTAGCCATCAGCGCCCGTATTGATTTATATATATATATATATATATATATATATATATATATATATATATATAAGAGAATATGCCATTCTCGAAATAAAGTGTATGCCAAACCAATGCAATGACGTAAGCTAATATTTTTAAAATAATCAATAAACGTATGTTTAAATTTACGTATCTAGCAAACTATAGTAACAAAGTACACTACGTGAAGTTTTTTATTAAGTCTGCTGAGAGCGGCAAGAGTGCATTTAATCATTTCTTCAAACAGGTTGCAGTTTTTGGACAAATAGCATTAAGTACTCTTGTTATAGAAGAAACGAAAGGTGACTTCGGCACCGAAGCAGCCCGTGTGGAGGGCTTAGATGATTTTTGTATAGTATACACCGTCAGTTTCTGTGACTTCGTAAGACGCTTGATGACGGGTTTTGCCACGAAGCGACAGGCGGAGACCGAGGGGCTCACTGATAGTCAGCGAACGAGTTCGACTCGGCATTGTCAATGACTCTCTGAGACTTGAAGTTTGGGAGCCTTCTGGTAAGCTGCTTCATAAGGTTTAAACATTCTAAAAGAGCTTTTCTTTCTCAGATAAATATGCACGAAGTAAGCATACAGCTGAGAACGATATATGTCGGCTCCTACAATTCACGTATGCAGTTTGCGGCAACATAACCTAGCTTTAAACACTTTAAGCTGTAACACTTAATGACCGGTTTTGCGGCGGTAACGACCAGTCAAAGGGAATACACTGTTACGAAACACAAGGCCCGCTAACGTCAGACAGAGGTGAAGGTTTACATCTTCTAAGTAAGCTTCACTCACTATAGGACGGATATTTCTCTGGTTCGTCGTTACGTTAACTGTGCAAGAGCGTTGGAAAGTTTTTCTTAATTAGGCTTTTCGTACTCTGTTGACCTGACATAGATATAAGTGTAGATACACACAGATGTACAAACATATATACAAACATATGCACACATTGGTAAACACACGACGAAGGCCTTATCTTCGCTGCCCTTGTCTGCTTAGTATTCCTTTGCGTTTACTTCGCAGAAACCTGTCTGTCCAAGTCATAAAAGTCATCTTGTTGATATGTAAGCTTTGGCAGCTGACAATTGTAGTGGTCTTCGTCGAAGTAACTGCTACAGTAGCCGTTATAGAACTACACCAGTAAGAGCAGCCTTTCAGGGCTCACTCACGACTTCACGTACTACAATCATCTACTTCGTTTGTGCTCGTTGATCGCTAAGAGTTGCCAATCGTAGCAGTTCCCCAGCCACCCACCTACCCACCCACTCATCGACCCAGCCATAAGCCTAATGCATATCGTATGCACTGAGGTCGACGGCTCGAGCCTGCTGTGACTTCTGTGAGTTCTCACTGGCTTCAACGCCTCTCCCGTTGTCACCTATCGTCATCGTTACGTATCGCGGCAACCAGCCGCGATAATGCTGCGCCAAACGGTAGTGACAGTGCGCCCCTGACAAACTCCGTCCGAAGGTCGCACGAAGGGCACGCGAAGGGTGGCATCTCGTATTAGCGTTGACCTAGTCAGCACCAGTAAGGATTGCCGTCGTGCGTCGTGCACACCCACGACGCTCACCTGTCCTCGGCACCCGAACGTTTTCAACAGGCCGGCCTATCCTCTATCCTCGTCTACTTCGTCGACGTCGTCGTTGTCGTCGCCGTCAGTATAGCCGAACAGATGCAATGCAAATGATGCCACCGCTCGCTCTAGATCTCTCAGCGGAGTTTGCCAGTTTATCATCACTACTCACGCAAGCTGTGCGCTACGCTATGCTATGCGCTTTTTTGGTTCGAACCACGGGCTTTTTACCCTGGCACGAGCGGTGCTATACCAAAACCCCGACGCAAGTTAGCGTGCGACTGTCAGATCGACGTCGGTCGCCATGTCGGCGAGTCTCATACGCAGCTCGGTACTGTGTCGCCGTTCCACCTGCACAACGAGCGATTCAACATATACGCGAAGTAATGCCGATCTTGGCCTACCTAGATAAGAGTGTCGCGTGCACAATCGAGATGTGCTCTGCACCGATAGCTCTCTGAGCCCAAGGCCGGGAGGCCAAACTATTCTGCTCGTGTACATAGAGCAGGGCCATCATGACGATGTAAGAGACAAACACACACGCACATAAAAAACCATATATATATATATATATATATATATATATATATATATATATATACATATATATATATATATATATATATATATATATATATAAATATATATATATATATATATATATAAATATATATATATGTATATATACACCAAAGTAATGGCCTTGCATTCGGGGGATCGTGGGTTCAAGACCTGGACCGGCCACTCTTAAATTAGTTTCCATGGTTTCCAAATTAGACAGTATAAAAAATGAGGAGTGGATTATAATCGACCATAGTCGGACAAAAAACGGGAAGCACAGCTATCTCGGTAAAAAAAAGTATAGTGCACTACCATCCTACCTCCATTATCCTTTATCCATATATAAATATATATTGCGGTGGAACAAAGCGATTGGCAGCTATTAACGTGTACACTACCGATTAAATAATACACGAAGATGCACTGTTCGAGACTACTTACGGCTTTTGCGTAACAGTAAGTGTTTTTAGAGAGACATCCATGAACTTCGCCAGGCTTAAATCGATGGCTCTGCACAGCGTAGAGCCTAACCATCCGGGCTCACATCCAGTCGTTATAGGACAAAAAAAAAAGCGTCGCACATGCAACTGCTGCTGTTGTCGTCGTCGTCGTCAACGTTTCAACCGGAGACGACTACAACGCACTGCTCAATTTGATACTGCGTTGCTTCGACGATTATATATATATATATATATATATATATATATATATATATAAATATATATGTAAAAACGATAACAAATAGCAGTATACCACCTGAATCCGTTCGAGCATGGTAGGATGTTTGTTTGGGATGCGACCCTAACCTTCTCTCCGGCCCGCTCCGCGGTCGGTCATAGCGCTACTCAAACATGCAGGCTATGCAATCGGGGTGGCTGAGGCTATTAGGCGTCGGAAATACGCGTTTATTGCGGCTGCCCGCACGATTTCTGTCTATTTGCATCTGAAACGTTTGTTGGATCGGACCGACCCCATCGCTCTGGACAGCCGGTCAAGGACAGCCGTGGTCCGAGGGCAGACGCGTAATAATTGTACGAGTTCGTAGGGGCATATATATATGAACAAGTTTGTGTTTGCGTGCAGGTACGAAAGTGTGCAAGTTGCACGATATAGTAAGAAAGGTTTACTGGTCTCTCGAAATAAGGGCCGCTTTAAAATGCGTATCTTCTACCACGGCACCTCTGCAACATGAAGAAGTTCGCAGTCGGGCTTCTGTTTATGATAAGTTTGATCTCCCACTGCCCGGCCGGAGGTCAAGGACTCAACAGCCAGATATTCCAGTTATACATGCCGGTAAGCCTATTCGCATCAAACTGAGCAAATATTCATAAAGACATATTTTATTAAGAATGATCACTGTTAGTATATACTAATACAAAAAGGTGCAACGGTTGTTTTTGCTCGCGTTGATAAGTTAGCTGTTTGCGTTTTCAACTCCACCCAGCCAAATACTAGAAAGAGTAAAGAGCCGTAGCGGGGATGTGGTAATAACAATATTCATTGTGGCCATCACAATTGTAATTTGGTGACGACGATTTTTTGCAAAGAGAGAAAGCTAAATTTGCCGGGTTGCCTATACGTCTAACACAAACGGCTGCAAATTATGATGAAAATTTGTCACCGAAAGTGAAAGTGATCTAACAAAGGTTCTTCCCTGCTCCGACACCGCGCCCTGCCACTGATGAACTGTCTCAACAACACGAGTCACTAGATTGAATAAGTCAGTCAATTGGTATGACCTGTAATCATGTGTATATATACATATATATATGACATTGAAATCACAGGACATTTGTAATCCGCTCCGATATATATATATATATATATATATATATATATACATATCGGGGTGGGGTTGCAAATGGCCCTGTGAGTCGAATGTTATGTAATAATGGGTTCCGATGCGACGCGTAGCAAGTAAACGTATTCCTTGTGTTATTTAGCCTATTTAACAATTTTACAACACTTAGCGATTTTAGATGTATGTATAGATAATAAACAATATGTATGTATAGATGACATACCTTATTAAGAATAACTGGATTATACACGGAATATCTTCTGCTCATCTATTTTGTACGATATGACACGTAATAATAACAAGAAGCCCTTCACATGACGGTGCTAAGACGCCTACGTTATGAGCTTAAACCCGGCTCGTAACAAATCAAGTCCGAGGGCGTATTCCGTCTATAACTCAGTTAGGTAACACATGTAGATATAATTTTTTTATCCCAGTTGGACATCCCAGTTCAAGGCACAGCCAACTGCATCCGTACAACGACAATGACTGCCATTGAAAATGGGCGACGGCAACAACAACAACAACAACAACAACAACAACAGCAACAACAACAACAACAACAAAGACAAGAATTTTCGACTTCGATATGGGTTGACGAGTTGTGGGTTTGATTACGATATGAAACGTAGGAGGAGTAGACAATCATGCGGCGAAATTTCTCGGTTCAACACTCGATGACTACTTGTTACGTAAAGTTCGCGACATAAAGTAAATACGATGCCTGCGTCACTTGTTTCTTCTGTGCGCATGTCATCGTTACAGCACCGGCAATGTTGACGCTGTAATGTTGTTTTCTTCCGCAGAGAGCGGGAGAAAGAACGAGCCAGATAGAGAGACAGGAAGAGAACAATATACAACTGCTAGAATAGTTTGACATGAATCTGTGTATTGTTGCGGTGTGTCTTTAGTGATCGTGTGACGGTCTGCGACACGAACCCGTAAATGAAAGAGGCGGAGCTCTCATTAATTGCTCCCGAATTCGCCGTCAGTGACGCGGACGTCAAACGATAATGCCGAATTTGCCCCTGTCATGCCTGCCAAACTGTGCACATATGACTCCCGCACCGCGCATTCATCAGCGCCTAGCTCGTCACTTATTAATAATACGTCACGATAAAAATTAATGACGCTGATATTGTGTCGAGTAAGTTAACTTGAACAAAACGTAACCCTAGTTATTAAACTATGCAGCTATCTCTCGACGATTAGTGGCAGCAGAAAAAGAGTGTTTGCCACTACCGTGTTGCGGCGTTCGTTCGGACACGTTATAGCGTCAACGCCGACGTGGCCCATAGCATACGGTTTAGGCAAGGAGGTCTAAAACTTTTCACCCTTTATCAAGCTCACTCTCAGTCAACATTTAACCCGTCCACGGGTTTGCTTTCGCATTGCTTTGTAAGACGAATCCTATACATAACTGATGTGCAACAACGGTGGGGATCGAACCCGTGTGTGCACCTACTATGTGTCTCCTCCCCTCCTCCGGTCGCAAGGCAGGACGCACGCTCATGCACCCACCACCGGGCCACCATTGGGCTAGACATAAGGCGAGGCTTAAAAAAATCCTTTCGGGGCTGACTCTCAGCCAAGATTTAACGTCCATGGGACTGTTTTTCGCATTGCTTTATAGACGGACATGCCCCATAAATACCAATGTGGGGCAACAGTGGGGCTCGAACCCGCGCACCTGCTATGTGTCTCCTCCGGTCGCGAGGCGCAGACGAATGCACTACACACACCACCGGGCTCGACGAGGCAACGAAGGCAAGGCGTGTGTTTGTTTAAGTGGTCGCCAGGCGTTACGGGAGCACGGTGGCGCGATAGAGCACTATTACTTTGTGATCAGTCCACCCCCCCCCCCCCCCCCAATCCATCCCGACCCTGCAATACATCGTCTGGCGTCGTCTTGCGATTGATGTCTTGTTGTTTGTCTGTCCGCCTGTCTGCCCGTCTGTCCGTGGGTCGGCTGGTCGGCGTGACTTAGTTAAAGCCAAGAAGCAATCCGTTCTTGTCGTTGTCGTCGTCGGCGGCGGCGGCGGCTTGCCACCCGGGGCACCCGCTGTCTCGCCCTTGCTGATAACCATTTCGGCGGCGTTATCATCGAATTATGGAGATGATCATGCGGCCTTGACAGACTGGTTTAGTCGTTCGTTGCAAAAAAAAAACACCGATAACTATGGCAACAACAAGAACGACTCAGACGACTAAATACAAACATGCTAATGATGTTGTTGTTGTCGTTGTTGTTCTTGTTCTTGTCGTTGTTGTTGTTCTTGTTCTTGTCGTTGTTGTTGTTGTTGCTGTTGCTGTTGTTGTTGTTGTTGTTGTTGTTGTTGTTATTTCTGTTGTTGTAGTAGTTGTTGTTACCCCTTCTTCTGAAGCTGTGTTGACTTCAGTGGCCATCGCCTGTACACAGTTACCGTAATCGTGGTAACGTTTCTAACGCCATGGCGGCGGACCGACCTTCGTCACCTACCACTATTGTCAGGAGAGTTCTTCCTCTCAGTAACGACGACAATTACTATTGTTGTCGTGGCGTCCATGACTCCTGTTGTTGCCCAGTTGTAAGCAGCAATGGGGGCGCAGGGGGGGGGGGGCGCAATTTCAGGGCCAGCCACCATGACACCGTCACCATGACAGTGCAAGTCGGTATGAACAATCTTTCGACCGACCACCTGCTTCGAGTCAAAAAATCCCATTGAACTTTGTGTTGTCGGCTGCACGACAGCAGAAGTCGACCGCTCACCACACGGCAAGGTAGCAGCAACAAAAATTTGACCGTACGTTCAACAACATAGTGAGCGCGGACCGAGACACAGGTAAACCCACACCCTCTCTCCGGAGCTGCGAACGACGAATGCAGAACAAATGTCCTGAGTCTTGACACAGGTGCATTTGCATCACAAACTCTCGCCTGCATATCATTATTCAACAGGTTGTTGATGGTGGCTGTTGTTGTCGCTGTTGTTGTTGTCGTTACCGTTTTCGATAATGGCAACAATAGCATTACCTACCGTTTTTGTGATGTTACCGACGTTTGCGTTGGTGTTTATGTCATTGTTACAACTGTTGTTGACACATAATAATAATAATAATAATAATAATAATAAAATAATAATTATTATTATTATTATTAATCGTACATTGCAATAACTAAATTGAACGTAACACCTTTAATTGTTTTGTGGCGGTGTCGTTAGCGTTGTTGTCAAAATTCTATTTTCGTCTCGTTTACAGGCCACACCATGAATAATGAATGGCAAACGCGTAGTGGTGGTGACATCGTTTAGACTTCGTCTCTTTGTTTAACAATGACTTGAAATCGTAGGTTTTCAGGACGAGTTGTCACAACTCCTTACTGGTAGCTGTTTGTTTTGACCTCATCAGCGCCTTTGCTTTTCAAATGCTGGTGTTCACGTTGCTGCCGCAGTCACCGTTACTGTTGCTGATCTCGTTGTTGTCGTTGTTGTTGTTGATTTTGCTGTTGTTGTTGTTGCTGATCTTGTTGTTGTTGGTGCTGTTGTTGCTGCTGATCTCGTTGTTGATTGTGTTGCTATTGTTGTTGCCATTGCTGCTACGGTTATTGTTGCTGCTGTGTCGGTTATCATTCATTATCATCGCAATAGTTGAGTACTATGCAGCGAAGTACAATGTGTTATATATATATATATATATATATATATATATATATATATAGTGTGGTCTATGTTGTAACTATCATTTGCTGCACTATGATAGCGGACCGCTCTTGCTGGAAGACTCACTTTCGTCACATCCTCACGTCACAATGGACGCAGGCGTAATCGGCGTAGCGGTAGTTGTCGTAGCAACAATAATACGACTAAGCGCTGCGGTAGTAGAAGCCGCTGTCGTCGTTGTTGTTGCATGGCTTTTGTTGCTGTTCTTAGGTGTTATTTTTGTTGCTGCTATCTGTGTGTGTGTGTGTGTAAAACTCTTGACGATGTTGCCATCAATAAGCTCTTGTTACTGTTGTTGTTGTTGTTGTTGTTGTTGTTGATGATGACGATGATGATGATGGTGATGATGGTGTTGTTCCTGTTACTGTGTTACTATTCAATTTGTTGTAACTTTTGTTTGTTTGTTGACTAGTAGACAATACGCTGTATCATTCCCAAAGTAGCATATTTGCTTTTCTTTGTTCTTGTTGTAACTGTAATTTGTGCGCCGTTTCCTGCAGCGTTGTCGTCGTCCTCCTCGTTATTGTTGTTGTTGTTGTTGTGTTGTTGTTGTTGTTGTTGTTGTTGTTGTTGTTGTTGTTGTTGCTGTTGCTGTTGTTGTTGTTGTTGTTGTTGTTGCTGTTGTTAATATTACTGCTGCTGCTGTTTCTGTTATTGTTTTACCGGTCGTTTTGTTAAGACTTTTGTTGTTATTATGGATACTATTGCTATTGTTGTTGTTGTTGATATCGTTCCGCTTGCACTGACGGTGGTGTTACCGTTAGCGCCAAGACGGCTATGATAGCTATTTGTAGTGGCAGTAATCGTGATAATTATGATAATTAATTGTAATAGTGTCATATCATTACTACCCCCTCCCCCCACTAAAACTATCGTAATCAACATCGCCGCAGCCGACTCTATAGCTCGAGCAATTCCTAATGCACGCGTTGGCCGCTCTTCATTATTCGTCGCCTTTGTCTACCTTTGACACCGTGCCTATTGCATCGTATTTACTGTAACGCGTATATATATATACACCCAGTATCGGTGGGGAACTCGTGGCCTCGACCACATGAACCGCTCGCCACTTCTCCTAATGGCCCATACTACTCTTCTATGGATATCTGGGCCATTAGAGATTAAAGCTTAAGGGAGAGAGACTCAACTGCATTCATCCTCCTCTCTCTCTCTCTCTCTCTCTATATATATATATATATATATATATATTTCAACTGCAACTGCCAATAAATAGCTTGCGTAGCTTGCTAAGTTCAGTGTAAACCGCGCAGATACATTCGTTGCCACGCAGCGGACGGATGTCTGAGCTCTGCGTTCTTATATATATATATATATATATATATATATATATATTATCTAGCAATACATGTATCTATCTATCAACTGCCAATGAGCGCATGCATAATAAATACGTAGTAAATGATAATACTAAAAGTACTGAAGAGGTATGGTGTTACCTACTACTATTACGTCGCGTCGTTGTTGTTGTTCATGTGGCCATTTTAGTGGTTGTTGTTGTTGTTGTCGTCGTTATTGCTGTGGTCATTTTTGTAGTTGTTGATAGTTGTTATCAGTCTTACAGTTGATGCGTGTCTTGTGGAATGCTTATATATACACCACCTGTTACAAATTGTTGTGAATACACTTTCCCATGTAGCCTTTTATCTTGCGCCACTGGCGCGGCGGTCTATGCGTTTCATCGGGATCATGATACTAGGCATATAACTAGTAAATGGTCAGTCAGCCATGTCTGACGAAAGGTTTACGTTGTCAATAAATGGCTCGTCTCAACATGATTCGCCTGGTTGGTTGCTGCTGCTGGTGATGATATGATTGGGTCTTCTGGCGCTTGTCTATGCTGTCGTTGTTATTGCTGTTGTAAAACAAGACAATTGCATTCATTTACGGTTTGACATACCGAGACATGATTTGCCACGCTTGTGTGTCACAACACCATGTATGGATAAGTAATATGCGTTTTCGAATTAAATTAAACTACCTAGTTCTGGTAGCCTCTGTTTACTGATGATAATGCTGCTAGATTAGTAGTTTAGCCAGCCTAAATACTCTATCAATGATAATAATGTGGGATGGATGGTAGTGTAGCACGTCTTTTTGCTAAAACATCTGTGCTTTATTTTTCTGTGCGATCATGGCCAATTATAGCGCACTCAGGCACCTACCTTGTCCCATGAAAAGGAATCTATGAAAACCAATGCAAGGCCGTCCAGGCTTACACCCACGACTTTCTCCCGAATGCCAGAAGGCATTGTCTTTGTCACTAAGCTACCTCGTTGGGCAAAGACATAAAATGATTATGGAATGCTACAAACCAAGCTGACGATTTAATTTACACAAATCGTTGTTCATGAAACACATTTGCACTGTAACCCTTTAAGTGTGTCGTGTAGTTTTATTTTAATAACTTACCGGTGCAGCATAGCATTGCATCGACGTGCAAAGTGAATTAGCTATAGATTTCGTACTACAGAGATACGCCAATATGCTAATCTTACATGCTTGTTTACGCATACATCCATACATATGTTCAAGACGCACATATATATATATATATATATATTCGCATAGGATGAGACCACACACAGAGCGTTTTGTTAGCATTGGTGCGCACTGACACTACGAAGCATTGTGAAAAGCAGCCTGGCTCTAGGCGACATCCCCAGCAATACATCCGATAGATGGAGTGTAGTGGCTTTCACGTGCAAATGCAGTCAAGCGAAATTCTAGGATTAGCGGCGTCAACTGTTAGGCCAACGATGACAGCAGAGACGCAAATGAAGAACAAGTCGAAGACGAAAAAGAAGAATCGGGTCGAGTCGTCGTTGTTGTTGTTGTTTTGTTGTTGTTGTTGTTGTTGTTGTTGTTGTTGTTGCTGCTGCTGCTATTGTTGTTGTTCTCGTCGTCGCCGAAGCCGTCGTTCGAGGCAGCCGAAATGGCAAAAGGAAACAGAAGCGCAAGGAGACACCGGCTGAAAAAGCCGACATTGTGAGTCGACAATGGCAAACTAGTAACAACAACACCAGCTACAAGAGCAACAACCACAACAACAAAAATAAAAATCACATTCTCGCCATTATTTGCACCATAGCCAACCTTTAACTGCAACCACAACGACGACAACAACAACAACGACAACAACAACAACAACGACGACGACGACGACAACAACAACAAATGTAACAACAGCCTCCGCGCTACCTCTATCGGCGTCTGACGCGGGCTACATTAGCGTTTAAGAAGATGTTAAACGACGTTAAACGAAGCGTGATTCCACACACACAGGCTCATAAACGCGACACAACGTTCGACCATTGTGCCAACGGATGTGCCGGTGGTCATCGCTCACTGAAAGGCGAGCTCCCCTCGTAGCAATTCCTAAGTGTGCGAGTGCGTGGTGCGACAGGATGTCATTGTTAGTTTTGGTGTTGCTGCCTCAGTCGTAGTGGCGTAGTTCGTTGCAGGCGATTAGCTCAATGATGAGCTCGTTTTTACACCGTTCTATGGTGAAACCTCTCAGCGGGGCCTGCACCCCTTCTTCCCCTCTCCTATACGTGTGGTAGGGACTTTGCGAGGTTTGACTCTAGGCATATTCGGACCGACCTGTTTAAAGTGTTTGCTGATAGGAGACTACGTATGCCGTCAGTTTGCCGCCATCATCGTCACGTTCTTCTTGGTTACCTCTGGCGTCTCAAACTGGACCTTAGAGGTGTTTTGCCCCTCAACCTAAGCTTTGCTTGCGTGCGCTTTTTAGGTCAGTACATGAGCGTAGCACTAGGGAAATAAAAAGCTCAATCCGACAATTTTAACAATTGACAAGAGGAAGTAGAAATAGATCAAATCTGCTCAAGCAGCATTTCTACAATCTTCCGCATGGCAACGCCTTAAAAGTTTCCTTAGAACCAAAAGTTAGCCGCCCAAGACACCACGGCGACTGTCACTCTCCATGGTGCGGCTGCTACGTAACCCGAATGCGTTTGTTAAACGGCGTCATAGCAGGCAAGGCAGGATATGGACATACTCTTCGCTAGGCTAGGTTGTGATCGATGACGTAGAGAAGTATAGGACTAGATGAAGATGACAGCGGTGCACAGATAATGGACAAAACAACCAACTTGCAAAGGACGACGCCAATTGTCAGCCGTAGCTACCTGACAAGGACATCCATACAGAGAAGCGACGCTAGCAAAAGGTGGTCGGTCGAATTCGCCAAACCGAGAGCGGACCCAACCTATCCATACATGCATTCATAAGTAGGAGCGTGTGGCATTAATTACTCGAAATATATATATATATGTCCGTGGGCTTTGCAGGTATCCATCATGCAATAGGTACAGGCAGAGCGTATAATTAATGAAAAAACATACGATTACAATGGCTGTGGCCAAATTAATAAATCCAGCTGGCCGCTCTGTCGAATTAGCTGTCTAAGAAAACGACGAAGGCACTGAAGCACCCATATCCGCTACGAAATTCGCCCGTGCTGGTCATATCTTTCTCCATAGTATTTTTTGTTTTGTTTTTCAGTTGTATTTATTCCACTGCTGGTCGGCTTTCTTAAGCGACCATGTAAGCCACTGTCACCAGAACACAAAAAGTTCACTTACATTTGAAGCATGTGTTTAGCTTTTATTATTATTATTATTATTATTATTATTATTTGGGCTTCCTACTAAATTGCATTGAAGTTCTAAGAATTGCTATGAATAGCATGACCTGGACACACGTGTTAAATTCACATCTCTTATTCGCCATTTAAAACTAGCAAGTTACTGCTATTGGGCTCCGCATTCTCAGTTGGTGAAGCGTGTGTCGTCCGTGTTAAATTTGTCAGTGCAGAAGAATAAACCGATCATCCAATAAAGCGATTCCTAGAGCGTCTCAAGACGACGTTACGGAATGCAGCGGCTGTCTTAGGTAAAGCCAACCCCTTCTGCTACAGACTTCCTTCTGTTACATTGTAGAGCGCATCATGTAGGGTAAGAGATCCAACGTTTTGAATTTAAACATCACTGATGTCAAGTCATTCACGTCTGCGTGTTCAGCGGCGCTCCAGTAACTATAATATATATATATATATATATATATATATAGCCCCTTATTCATGTATAGCTTGCTTCCCCATATATCTAATAAAAAAAATATATATATAGTTATTGCTCCTTATACATGTCTAGCTTGTTTCCCCTATATCTAAAAAAAAAAATATATATATATATATATATATATATATGATCAGCCACTTGCCCCCGATATATATATATATATAGATACTTGCAGACATACTGCAGAACCGGTCAACCGTCAGGTCTCAGATAACTAATCGACACGGCGAGGCGCTACACAAGAGATGCTTCGACACAACGTAAAACGATCGTGCGAAGGAAACGATCGTTGTCTCACACCATCGTAGCTGTCGTCAGCGCGGCGGCCTCTCTGTAGCAACGAGAATCCTCAACCGGAGGCAAAACCGTCACAGTTGGTCGCACCTCAGCAACTTCAAACGATTTCAATGCTATAGACACAGACAGACAGACAAGCAGGTCAGGCGACAAACGTCGCTGCTGCTGCAGCCGGGGGGACTAAGTTCAACTCACCACTACCACCGCCACCACCTCTGTGGTGGGCCACGCCGCTGACAACGACTTGGACATGGTTGTGTACATTATGCGCATATATATATATATATATATATATATATTTATTTATATCCGTAGGCAAGCACAGACAACCGAAAATGTATCTATACGAGAATCTATATGTATATACATTGTATGTTTCGTATGCTCGCTAACGATACACATGGCCGACCAACCCAGCGGAGATAGACACCCAGGTCACATAGGCACCTGCGTACAACGCAGACACAAAGCTTTAGCCGGCTACCGCGGCCGCCGCCACAGACAGCAGACAGGTCCCATATCAACAGCAACAACGACAGCAAAAACAATAACAACAACACCAAAAAACAACAACAACAACAACAACGACGACAACAACAACAACAACAACAACAACAACAACAACAACAACAGCAATGACAACAACAACAACGACAACGACAACGACGACAGCAACATCAACTACAACAAAAACGACAGCAACAACAACAGCAACAACGACAGCAACAGCAACGACAACAACAACACCGAACCTCAGCGTCGTGACGGCGGCTGCTACCGTCACCACCCGCCGGTTGGTGGCCGCCGCTGAAGCACAAAACGTACGGCGCACCGATTAGTGCATAACCATCATTACTGCTACCGCTTGTACTACTACTACTACTACTACTATTGATATGATGATGACGACGATGATGGAGATGATGATGATGATGATGATGACGACGACGACGACTCTTACTATTACTGCAGCGATTACTTGTTCGACTATTATAATACATTCGGCGTACGACCGTTACGTCCGTTAGGAGGTCGGCCGGCGTTGTGATGTCTGACCGACCGACCGACCGACCAACCAACGCACCCCCCCGACCAACCAACGCACCCCCCCCCCCCCCCCGACCAACTGATGAAAACCAGCATCGTTAACGTCGTTGGGGTCGCGGGTAACCGCCGACTGTTACGATTGCTACTGCGGCTGCTGCTGCTGCTGGCTCATGCCGCTCGTCGCTGCGGCAGCACCTGCGACTGCACAGCTGACGACCCTGCGTGCCCTTGTTGTTTATGCCCCGACTTCTCCTGTGCCCGGCAAGCATGCCCGGCACGGTGCACGCGCCCCGTAGCAGCTGGCAGTCTGGCATTAGCAGCGGCTGGACAGGACAAACCTGGGTAAACCACATTCGATGAGTCGCGACCGGCCGCATCTCGGACTGGCCGACCCCGAGTGTGTGTGCGGGCGCGTTCTGAAGACATGTTTGCGTCTGGGGGGGCTTGATAGGCTTGAGAGTGCAAGTCGGTGTCTTTAGAGGTCGTCGGACAGCGGACCAGGCTCCGCTAGATTAGCGGGATTAAACAGCTTTGTTCGCCTCGCGGCAGCAGCAGCAGCAGCAGAAACGCCAGCGTGGGCATACGACGCCGAGATGTAAATGTCAAATAAAGGACACAACAAATGGCTCTGCCTGTTTTGGCGGTATTAGGCCGGTAGCGGATGCCGGCGGTTGTCGGTCAGCTGTGGCGGCGGTGGCTGGGACACGATTGATAGTAATCGAATGTGGTAGACATAATGGTATTGATGATGCTCACACCATGAACAAAAATCCCAAAGCGCAAAACGACCGAAACAGTCGAACAGCCGAATGAACAAACAGCAGCAATAACAACAGCAACAACAACAATAACAACAACAAACGAACGCTACTAATTTGAGAATTTATCGTCATAACATATCGTCGTCCACGTGATACGCTACTAAAGTTGCTACCTCTCAACGATTTTTCTGCGACGCATCAATGCACGTCAAGCTCGAGGAATGCTCTACTTCTCGGCAATGTCGCTTAAGTAGAAGAACAGTCTTTTTTTCCTCAGGCTAACAATAGTGGTGCTCAATGGTGTGTGTGTGTGTATATATATATATATATATATATATATATATATATATATATATATATATATATATATATATATATAACTAATCAATGATACAACCAGAGGCGGCATATTACACGGCAAAATCGTCTAGATTACACTAAGAACTAGACTCATTTGACGTCGGTAACGGATTAACACGTGACCACGAATCCATGGCCAATAGTCATGGTTGAGCATAGTAATATGAAGAATGAGGTGGTGGTGGTGATCATATCACAACGACGCATGAAATCACTCATTGCGTGTCGTAGATTCAGCGACCCATTTATTTAGTTTCCGCCCAGTGGGCCTTTTGGAGGTAAGCTATCGAACCTGTTTTGATAGGAGGTAAGTGGCACGCCAGCGATTGAGTACTGCTACTGTTAAACAAAAGTCACAGCAAATGTGGCCGCACGTCTGGGTGATACGCTAAAAATGGGCAAATAAGGTGTCAGAGGAGACATTTCCTCGCGAGACCTTGGAGCGCGAAAGGGAGCGTCCTTCAACGTGTTTAAATTGCCAACCAGTAGGAGATTATGTAAAACGCAAATGTTTCCAGACGATTCTCTCTGTTTTCTGGGAAGATTACTCGGAGGGTTCTATTTTTCTTGCCCTGCGGAGTATACCATCATACGTGCCTCCGCATATGAAAATACCGCAGGCAAGCACTGGCAAGAACGAGAAGTCAAGTAAACGAGGAGAAAGCTCTCTCTCCATGGGGACTCGCCCTCATGTACCGTAGTGCCGAGATAACAGCGTAGCATTTTGACGCTATGTGATCGATGTGGGGCTGCCATTTAAGTTTTCATGTAGTTCAAGGCCAAGTTATCTAGTGCTTTGGAAGAAAACGACTGTGAAACAGAAAGTTCTCGCCCGCGAGAAGTACGTTTTGGGACAACGCCCCCCCCCCTTCCCCCCGCCCCCGGGAGTGTTCCGATGTCGACCTCAAGCCATAAAAACTCAATGCAGCTAACAGTAACCACTTGTTTTCGGCCTAAAAGTTAGGACCGAGTCAACCGTATGTATATATATATGTATACATATATGTATGTATGTATATATATATATATATATATACATATATATCTTTGTGCAATATGTATATATATGCAAGAGCAATGCTACAGCAAACGTCTCTGCTAATGCGACAACAACAGTAGTAGCAGCAGCAGCAACAACAATTAGGCGTCACCTGATTATACCTAGTCAATAACGTCTATGGCAGCGATGTGCTTACATTAGTGCATTGTGCAATATATGATGATTGTGCAATATATGCGCTATCTAGGTAGGCGAGTCTGTGGGGTGCCGCGCTCTATATGGTCTCTTTCCGTCTTTCATTTCGTTAGCTGGTGGAGAGCAGGCAGGTAATACGTGACTGCTTGCATAACTGTGGCATCATCATGACCCATACCCAGAAAAATCTCTGCTTTGGAACATCACTGCACCAGCACTCTAGCGCGGTGTGCAAGCATCTAATCAAGGCGCCATAGAGGACAATAGTATAGGGAAATATCTGCTGCAGCCACACTGTAAGCAAGCCCTGGCGAACTGAATGCCGTCAGCGGTCCTTGGCACCACCGACGAAGTAGGACGAAAAAGACCTAATAAGTGCGCGCTAATTTTGTACAGGAAAGTGTGTAGCCACAGCGCGTACGACATCCGAAAATGAATGTGTACATGCAGCCTTATGCTTTGGCAAAGTTAGTTAACGACAACCTTGTTTGATGGTGGTCGCGCGGCTGTCATGAAGGGACGGGCGGCAAGCTCCCGTTGACTAGACGTGCGAAGCTCGGAACTATTTCTCTCGCAGCGGACCTTGCTAACCGTCGCTGACTGCTTTGCTAGGCGCTCTTAGCTAGTACAGCAAAACGAGCTGTGGCTCTAGCTAATAAAGGCAAGCAGAACTCACTACTAACTTCAACGCACCTCAATTCGAGTGCAACGTCCGTTGTAGCGCCGGTTTTAAAGCCGCATACACTCGCGCTGTCTCTATCTTTCGGAGATTGGACATGTTGTTATATTAGTTGCAAGCATTTGTATATACTTCTATAACTGTCAATAATATGTATACACTATTGCGGTTGTTATCAACGTTGATGTTGTTGTTGTTGGTGTTGTCGTTGTTGTTGTTGTTGTTGTTGTTGTTGCTGCTGCTGCTGCCACTCCGTTATCGTTATAATCGTTACATTGAACGTTGTTGTTGTCCTTATTAAAGGCGTTATCGTCGTCGTTATTGTTGTTGTTATGCTTGTGACAGCTATTGTGCTAATGTTAGCATTCCGGGTTATATTGCTGTTGTTAGGCTGGTTGACAACTACAAACACCTCTTTTGCTTGCTTATTCGGCTGTTTGTTTCATAAGCGCAAACTTCGTGCCTACTGTTTGGACCGTGCCTACGATCGAGTAAGCCTTCATTAGCCAGTAGCGAAGTTCCAACACGTGCAGTTTCCAACCAACAAAATTTCAGCCAGCATACCGCAAGAGTGTGCAGGAGTTCCAAAGAAAGCAAATTCGACGGAAACGAATGACATGATCCCAGCAATTTCTACGATAGTTTGATAGTTAAGCGAGCGTTGCCGTTGGCAACGCTCGCTTGGAGTTCAGCTCACTGGTAAATTAGACAAGGCTAGCTTTTCTAAGCAACATTTTCGCTCATGTATACTAATGCGCAAATCGGGCTTACTGTCGAGAAGAGAAAAATACGTTAACGACTACGCCACGTATTACACTGGCGTCCAGTTTGCGTCGTTAAGATTGGCGTTCGTTTGCGTCGGCAGTTCTTGATTTTGTTTCATGCATTCATCTGTCTTTGTTTTTTGTTGCCTGGCCCAGACGCTGGCGTGGCCTTTCTGTCTTTCTCAGTGTTTCTGTTTGCTATCCAAATTCCTGGCTGGCTACAAAAGCAAACCTGTACGGTCGCTAACCTGGAACTGGCTGCCACGACCAAACACCCCTACACATGATCTGCATTAAATACTTATATCTACCGGGTACGCTGAAGATCTATAGGGCGGAGGCAGTGTTTTTGTTATGCGCTATTGAATGCCGCTTAAGTATTATTACATGTACAATTGAACGCCCCATACGGCGGCTTATGGTGGCCACGCGCTTAACACGATTCCTGTTTTTTTTGCACGGGCTTGTCTCACATCTATCGAATCGTGTTTTCTGTTCTGACTGACTCCAGTCATCATCAGCGGCTATCAGCGGGTTCGTAGCGTAACATGCTCCGGAGACCACGCATTGGATCGTTGGAGCGTCTCAGCGCTGACATCGTCTCCTAGAGCGTCACGGGGCCCTGCTGGCCCTGACACGCATACAAGGTGTTATACAAGACAAAATTAGGGCACCGCAAGTTCGCCGTGATCATGACGCCCACTCCGAATAGTGTTGTTTTATCGAGCGCGTTTTTGCTGCTGCTGCTGCTGCTGCTCTGTAGAATAAGGTGGCAAGCGGATAGCCGAACAAGTAAGCAGCTGTAGACCCTCATTATATTGTTTTTACGCTGGCCACTCCAAAGCACGACACGTATTTATACCTATTATCTTGTTGACCTTGACGTTTAGCCAAACACTTAGACGGCTCAAGTGTCTGAACAATTTAGCTGGCCAAGCAGCTCTATTCAGCAACTGTTAGTAGTTTGCTAAATGCCGATGTTCGTATATATACATACGCATGCAGATAGATTTACATAAACACAATATATAATATAATATATATATATATATATATATATATATATATATATATATATATATATATATATATTAACAAAATAAGCTTAGTGAAGGTTTTGCCTCTTTGTGAGTAGAAAGAACGTCGTCACGCCCGGCAGGTACGAATTGTCGTGGCGGACTTTGGCTATTAGAATGCAAATAGTACAGCCGACATAACAATTAACGAACGCAGTCGTAGTAGTAGTAGTAGCAGCAGCAGGAATAGAATTGTACTAGTCCTCGTCGCGTAGTGTTTCAGTTTTTTTCTGTCGTTTTATGTCTGCCTATGGCCATCCGGCATGTGCTGTTTTGTTTTACCAGCATCGAGCCTTGCTCGAAGCCTTGTCGCGTAGTAGCAGAACGGAAGCTGTTGGCTTGCGAGAGGTTTTTACGGACAAACATTTTGCGTTGGGGACACTGGGACAGACTGCCGTATTGTGTGTTCCACTGTTAATGAGCGTTCGTAACCTATTTAATAGATCTAATATAGCCACCTACTATATATCTATACATATGGCTCATATGTGACTTCGCATAGCACTTTTTTTTGGTAGAATCTTCTTGAATAGAAAAAGCTGCCTCCATGCCTTAGTTAAACTATGAAGGCAGACTGGCACGCGTGCTATAAACATATACAGTTTAGGACATTGCTTCTAGGTACACGTATTGCTAATTACACTATATTATGTATATTTTGCAAACGATATTTTCTTCCAAGCATGTTAGTTGCTAGTCTATTTTGAAAAAATCGTTTCAGTTTACTCAGCGGAGCATATTGTGTGTGTATGGGTGATAGACCCACACGGTAGCTGGTTGCAACAGAGGAGTAATATAAACGGCTAACCAAGCTCGAGATTATCACCATTTTAAACTTAATCTCAACAAGCATAATTTTGGTTGGACATATTTGCCGCCTCATCGACGATTTTTTCTCCGATTCTACCCTGATGATAATGCATACCAAAACTTTTTCGGGTTGTCCCTCAGCCAACATTTGGCGTCCACGGGACTGCTCTCGCATTGCTTCGTAAGACGGACCCCGTAAATACAACGGTGCGCAACGGTGGGGCTCGAAGCCTATGTGCACCTAGGTGTCTCCTTCGGTCGCAAGGCGTACACAAATGCAAGGACGCCGCTCGACGAGGCTCGACAATATTGCCGCGAGCAGCCGCCAGCACCAAATTGTACCAAACCGACCTTGCATACCAACTTGTGGTTTGAAATAACGAACGACCACTATCATAAGCTTATGAACAATCATACGGTGTGCGGTTCCGGCGCAAGCGGCTATAAGGACAACACACGGTATTATTACCTTTATCATGTGTTGTGATTGTTATAATAACTAATGTTACGTGAGTATGAACTAATATTACGTAACCTTCTCCTGCCTCCAATATTTACCAAACTACTGCATAGGTTCCTATTACATGTTGGTTGCTTTAGTTCATCGAGGCTGGCAGGACATTTTGCACGCTGTTAGTTAACGCGGAACAATAAATGCCTCGAGGCATTCAGTGCACAACGAGCGCCTTTGCTCGCATTGCATTTATAAAACTATAGACCTCATAATGAACACCGCTAGTCCACAGATTAGCTCCTTAATAGATACCCACGCATACTTATCTAAGGTACAGTTACATGTAGATCGTATACCAGAGTGGCATAGTTGTTATCCCGGCATGTAACGAGCGCAGATTCATTTGCGTAGGGATTCGCCTGCATTATTGCCAGCCGATGGTCGGCAAAAGTTGGCAATTTTGAGCGCATTCCCTTAGAAAACAAAACGTCTGCTGGAGTAAACTTCCTTAGATCGTTCCATTGAGCTAGTCAAACAAGCAGCAATCGGAATTAGCTGAAGTCTATTACTTCATATGCAGAAGCTCCGTTATGGTAAATTTAATGCAATAGGTAATCGTACATATCTAGTATTATGTGCAATATGTATAACTGACCATGCATATGCATATAATAAATAGTAGTATAAACTATATACGATTGTATGTATATGCCAGTATCATTATATTTGCATATGATATGCGTACATGTGCATACGTATTGTTCAGCATCCTGTATATATATATATATATATATATTATATAGATAAGCACCCTCTACCTTACGCAAATAACGTACCAACGTGCAGAAGCGGCGCAGGCTAAGCACAACTGCACAGACCGAACAAATGCCAAGCGGTAATTGTTGCTTAAGTTTGCAGATTGCTGCTTTGGTTATGTATGTTGCATCAAGTCAGCATCGACTTGGTGAATTTGGCTGGCATTACAATAAAACAAAAATAGATTTTCAAGAGAACACAGAAGCAAAAAAACATTCATTTTTGGTGCCTCGCATTAGAGAGCGTATTTTCATGTCCCTGCTGTTCACTCTCACACACCGTTCTCCAACCATAAATAAAGCATTATGCATTGCCTGTGTTCAAGCTAGGTATTGATGTATATATAAGCATACATACCTACATACACTCATGCATACATATTGCAAAGTACTACTACTACTACTATACGTGGTTGCTTTTCGCCGGTGATACTTACATCGTTTATGAGTTGTCCGGTCTGCGCATACTCCGTAGACAGCGACACTAACTGCGAATAATAGCACAGCGCACTTCATTTTCACCCGTTGGATCGCTCAGCAAGCGCCTGCCGGAGACTTAAGAGTGGGCGGGCGGCGGACTCGAACAGGTTGTAGAAGTAATCGCGTAGGGTCTGGCTACTCGCAGCCTGTGCACGTAGTAATCGTTACGAGGCACTTAGAGAGAGAGAACACACGAACTTGCAAGAAGTCGGTCCGTAGTGGGCCTGCTGCTGTCGTCACCATCCGCGTAGCTTCGTCGACCTGTGGTATGAGCATACCACTCGACTTCTGGTACGGCTTCTGGTAATGCACTGTCTGATGCACGATAGCTGCATGCACGTTCCGCACAACATGCGGATCAGGTATCAGGTCTACTTCACGAGAGCAGTCGTCGTCGTTGTTGTTGCTGCTGCTGCTGCTGCTTCAGTTGCTGTTGGCGTTGGCAAGGTCGTTGCGTTCTCGGTTGCATGACCGTAGGTTTGTCGTACGGTATGCAACTACGTCTAACTAACGTCGTCGTTAACGTTAACGCTCATAGGCACTCACTTCACAACGCGCGTGTTCTTCTGCACCTCGTTGACCTCTATCGCCGACGGCGATGGCCAGTGGTGCACCCACCGTATCTGCGTGGGGACCGTGCTGATCAACAAGATGGGCGTAGGTGAGAGATGGTGGACAGATGTTTCGTATCTAGTGTTTGTGTTAACCGCTTAGGCATCGACATGGACCAGACGCACCGCTAGGTACGGTGCCTGCAAGGTGAGCAACGTAGGTGAAGCACGCGTGAGGTGTTGAGATTAACTGACTCGTGATATACAAGATCGATGCGACGATACCACCGACGAGACTGATGACAACCACAACAACAACAACAACAAAGAGACGATGAAGGACCGCGGTGCTTTGGCTTTGCTACCGGCGTCGGTAGCGACAACACCTCACTGAGTCGTTTGCCCGCCTGCGCGTTGAGGTACTTGGTAAGCCGCTGGCGGCGGCGGCGATTCCACGCTTACTCGGTCGCGCGGGTGTTCCACGACGCGAGTGAAACGCGAAGCGATGTCCACAACACCTCACTGAGTCGCTAGCTCGAGAGAGAGAGAGAGAGATAGCGAGAGAGAGAGATAGAGAGAGAGGTCTACGGTGAGGGGTGACACAACAACGACAAACCAGTCGGGACAAAAAAAACGACCCAGAGGGGAGGTGGTGGTGCTGGTCTACCACCACCTGCGGACCACCCAGTCAGCCAGACAAACAGACAGAGCAACCTCACCACTGATCGACTCACTGATCGACTCACTGACTGGCTGTCCAACCAAGTGAGCCGCTGGCGAGTGCTGAATCTGCGTCTTATAGTGGCGGGAAAGGGTCTACGTCAGGCTAGCCGCCAAGGTGACATCTGCACCCCACCACTAGCAGCACAAGCAGGTAAACAGTCGTTTTACAGCAGGCCCCGATGCAGTCCGTAACGGTGGCGCCCCACTGCTAACGCCAGTTGGTCACCAACACCAACAGCTGGTGTGCAGCGGCAACAGCAGCAGTAGCAGCAGCAGCAGCAGCAGCAATAGCAGCTTCACGTTACCCGCACATTGCTACGGGCGGGCTGTTGGGGTGATGGTGTGAGGTGGGGGTAGCAAGGGGAAGGCGTTGTCGCCGCTGCTACGACAGCCGCCGCTTTCCCCGGGCGGCGGCGGCGCCGCTGCTGCACTTGGTTGTACTTGTGGTGGTGGTGGTGGTTGTAGTGGGGTTGTTGGTGGTGGTGGTGGTGGGGTTGCTGGTTGTGGTGGCGGCGGGGGATCCGCGTTACCACGGCTCCACGGCTATAGATTCGCTATTTTACTACGACTAATACTATTACTAGAATCATTGCTGATACTTTGCCACTACTTCTACTACTCCTGCTTACTACTACTACACTACTACGGCTTACTACTACTACTACAACACAGTAATTTTGCGCCATGCCGGTGTGCGCGCACCGACGGTGCGGGGCAAGATGGGCGTCAACGTGCCAGGGAGGAAAAAGCCATCATGTAAAGATGTCGTCGTTAGTAACTTCGCAGTCACCAGCGGTCTCTTTGTCAGCTGCCCGGGGGCGGGTGCTGGCCCTGCTGATGCTGCTGCTGCTCAATACTGTATAGAAAGTGTCAAGCCCGATGGCGTGGTGGATTAAATCTGCGCAACCGGGGAATCTACTCGCAACCGGGGAAGACACATAGGTGCGCGGGTTCGAGCCCCACCGTTGCCCCACATTTGTATTTATGGGGGTCCGTCTATTGAGCAATGGGAAAAACAGTTCCGTGGACGGTAAATCTTGGCTGAGGGTCAGCCCGAAAACTTTACTTACTGTATAACAAGTAGTGTTTCGAATGCCAACTTCGAGTCTTGTCCTTTTGGCCACAGCGACAAACTCTCTCTCTCTCTCTATATATATATATATATAAATATATACACATATGCATATGTATATATTTACACATATGTATATCATATATATATTTATAAATTTATATATATATATATATTTTTTTTGGGGGGGGTATTAAAAACATTTTTGAATATCTTAATACGGATTGTATAGCTTGATTACAATTTTTTTTCCAGTGAAACATGGTCTCTAAGAAGTCTTCGGGTCTTTCGGTATGAGAGTTAAATGACTACAATTTGTGACACTGGTGTTTTTGCCCGACATAGGAGCATAAAATATGCTGTTGCAAGACAACTAGTTCTTCTATACAAAAACTAAGCACATCGTCGTGTTCGTGAAAAAACTTTGCCTCTTGTGAAGAACATATAACGCTTAGCACAAAATGCGACGTAGTCTTTTAGAAAAGAATTTGCAAAAATGAAGCTATTTTGTTAGCTTTCACTCCCAGGACCTCAAAATCATACAAAACTAACACATTCAGGCAATTGCGCATTTCATTAGACGATCATATAGGTGCCGGACCTATGGCAATGCGAGCCGTGATTGCTGAGTAATTAAAATTTTTCGGCGAACATATCGAGATTTGGTGCATGCATAAATGATCTACAGTGATTTATCTGATCGATTAGGTCATTTATGCATGCACTCAATCTCGATTACTTCGCAATCACGGCTCGCATTGCTATAAATTTGGTACCAAATTGGCCATGAAATTCGCATTTGCCTTGTGTTAGTTTTGAGCGATCTGAATGGTCCTATGATTATAATTTTGAGACATTGGACGAGCTAATAAAATAACTTAATGCAAATCTATTTACGAACTCTCTTCTAAACGACCATGTCGCATCGTCTGACCAACGTTATATGTTCTCCAGAGGAAGTAGAGTTTTCGCACGAACAAAACGGTATGCCTAGTCTCTGTATAGAAGGACTGGTTGTCAAAACAAGACATCTCGGATCCCATGTTCCATTGGGAAAAACTATTTACTGTAACGAGTTCTACAATTTCCTATTTCGATTTTCAAAATTTGTCTGGGAAAAGATCATTTATGCATGAACTCAATCTCGACATGCCCGCCGAAAAATCTAATTACTCCGTAACCACGGCTTGCATTGACATATATTTGGTACAAAAATGATCGTCATGAAAAGCCATTTGCCCGAGTGTGTTAGCTTTGAGCGCTGTAAATAGTTGTATGGTTATGGTTTTGGGGTCTTGGGCGTGGATGCTAATAAAACATTTTCATTTTTGCAAACTCTTTTTTAAACGACTATGTCACATTTTCTTCAACTAGTTGTGTCGCAATAGCACATTTTATGCTCCTAGGTCAGGCAATAACAGCAGTGTTTGCAATTTGTAGTAATTTATTTCTCACTCCGGAACAACATTTCTTAGAAATTATGTTCCATTAAAAAAATATTTGTTGTAACGAGCTCAACAATTCTTGTTATGATTTTTTTTATCCTAACACCCTGTATATAGGGTCTTCCATAACCGTATGTACTTATTTTAAGGTTTAGTAGAACTTGGCTAGAAAGAAATTTCTAAGGAAGAAGGGGGCTCTCTTGCAGAGTCTATTTGCAGAGTCTGCTTACGATATAAACTCACGGCAGCTTCCATCGGGCTTACGCAACAATCTCGCATTAGCAGATTAATCTGCAAGAACTCTGAAGAACAGAGAACTGCATTGCGCAAATAAGCGTGATAAATTCACGCATATTTGTTAAAGCGGAAAAAGTACTATCGACTTCCTGCTTCACAATCCTCAACATCTGATGGAATTTCAGGATGTGAAGTTCTTAATTATTCCAGCACGGAAGTACCTGCCGGTGCCAGCGTCTTTGTGTGTGCCTGGCCAGGGGCGCGCCCCGCGGCGCCAAATCGACAACGTACTTGTCTAGGCAGCTAGATTTGCGTGTATTAACGCGCGAATTCATTAACGCTGTTCATTAATAACTTCTAACTTCTGACTTGGCGACACGTTACTGCCCCTCAACTCGATGCAAACGGCCCCGCACCAGACCCTGGTACTAAGCAACCGCTCACTTTTGAGCGACAACACATGAATTCGCTGGTTATGGTGAAAGAGGTTGTGCAGATCTCGCGCGGGCTACCCAAGAATAAGAGTAGTGGTCCTAGTGGGAATTAAGAACATTAAGAATTTTGTTATTATTAAAGATATTAAGAACATTGACTGAGTCGTCTGATGTTTTAGAAGGAACGCTATGTAATCTGTTTAACCAGATGCGCAGCGGCGTATACGAAGCCGGGCTAACTCGGCTTTTTAATGGCAAAAATGGCGACGACGTGGACAATTCAAACCTTTACCGGGGTATCGCTTCGGAACGCACTCTTGAAATTTGACTATCTCGAGGTTGTTTCTAACTGTGGAGAAGGCCCTACCTCCTAAGTCATTCGGGTTCAGGAAAAGTCGAGATACGCAGGACGCGATCCATGCACTCTAGTCGGCAGTTGAGCGGGTGTTGGCTGTGGGTCACTTATTTATTGATTGTGTCAAGGCCTTCCAAAAAGCTCTTCTTCACTTATTAGACGATTTATTTCAACATGCTCGGGTGTGTGGTTCAGTCCTACAAGTGCTCGCCAGCTTTTTTGCTGAAGACCGTTTTGAAGTACACATAAGGGGCGAGGACAGCTTGCAACTGAGTCAAAACGTGGGGATCCCTAAAGGAGACCCCTTAGCTGCCGGGCCTTCTCCTTGCTCATCGCACACCTGGCCTGCTATGTGCGGGAGGAGTTTAGTATAGGGCCGTCGTCATGTATGGGGACGACATTGTAGTGGCCCACCGGGACAGCGGTGTCATTCGTCGAACTATCGGCGCCGTAGAAACTCACCTGCATTGTAAGGGCTTGCAAATAAAATTTGCGAACGACGAAAGCCATTAAGTAAGTGGCGTACGATTGACTGTGGCAGACGTAATATCCTGCTGTGACCAACCGTTGGAGTTTGTTAACCCTCTCCCGTGTTTAGGTCTGAGACTACACTATACATGAACGACCTTTAACCCAGCAGACGGCGACATGTATCGGACTGTCTCTGAGTGCAACAGTGCGTCTTTTTAAGCTTAAGACTCTGCCAGCGTTGAGCCCCAATTGACAGTGTGCGGGACCATCTTTTGAGGGGCAAATTTTACCCAGCTAGAAAAATGCTTCACAATATATATAGAGCAAGCCCAGCAGTTAAATCTGTATATCGATAGGGAGCTTTGGGATGAAATGGCATGCACTAGTCGCCAGGTATGCACAATGTGCATTGTGCATGGCTATCATCACTTGATATGTTTGACCCTAGGATTTCACCAAGTTGGACATAAATATATTTGCCGGTTTTGCTCGCAGATGTGCGCTAAGCATTACGTGGCCACCTGCTACCTGCATCGGCGGTCCCTACACTTTTTAGCCTGGCGGGACGGTCGCTGAAGTGTCTAACTTTGTATATAATGATTATTACATTATAATATTACAAAGTATGTGCCATCCTGAAATGCAAACTTCTTACGAAATAAACAATATACATACACCCTTGAGGTAAAACGGTGGCATGTGTATCTAGCCATACGCGTTAAGCAAAAAAATATATGTTCATATGTATATAATTGATTATTTATAATAAATTAGAAAAATATATACAAACTTATATGGTCTGCTGGAAAGATTTGGAGCAAGTCTAGCAAATTGTATATTAACGTAAATATTTTTCTTAATCGGACATGGTCTCTGAGAAGTATTGTTTCGAAGTGAGAGTGATATAGCTAAAATCCGTGACACTGGTGTCCTAGATAATCGTAGATTTCTTCAACATCGTACTAAATGCCAGATATGTCAGCATGTCCGGCTCTCGCGGCATTGAAGACATGCCTGGCGGCGATTCTAAGCCCGTAGGGGACGGAAGATAATCTAGATTAAAACAACCTCCTTAGAAATGGCTTCTAAGGTAAGAGCAGCGTTTGTCCTTTTTGCAGCACGTAGTCGAGAGCCCCTCTCTAACCAGTCGTCGTTTTCATAGACTCTCTCCTACTGCCTCAAATTCTACCGGCATGAATACGTAGTTCTCTTCAAACCGGGAATATTTTCCATATATAAGAGGTTTGGCCTTGGCTGCTGCTGCTGGCTTGTCTCTGACGGGGCGACTGACTATGAAATTCTATAAGATGGCTCTACCTTTCCGGATAGATTTTATACTAAGTTTTTTTTTCACCAATCTACTCATTGAGGAGGGTTTTTGCGCACGAATTTAGCTGCCGAGCGAAAGACCCTTGCAAATATTTAATTCAGCTAATATAATAGGCTCAGGAAAATTTTCTTCGGATGCATTACAACAGTCCGTGACTTTCCCATGCGTCGACAAAGTCATCGCGTCGACAACTCTGAGCTACAATAAATATACATACACTCAGAGAGAGCGAGATATTTATATATTTATATATATATATATATATATATATATATATAAAGGGCGACATTCACCGCAGGTTTTATACTTTAGACTCAATCAAATCAGAATTTGTTTCCACTACAAGGGGATGGATATATCTTATTACAAGAGGATAACTTGTTTGACAGGGGAACTAAATATATCGGCGTATTCAAATAGAAAAATAACTACGTGATACAAATAGTCGTACTGAGCAACGTTTACAAAAATGAAAAACGTGTACTGTTTTATTTTTAAGCGTTTGCGTTGATTAACTTTAAAATGTGTAATTATTGTGATAATGAAAGTACAATTGGCACATTCATGAGTTTTATTGAATATAATGAGAAACGTTTGCAAAGATTAAACACGTGTGTTTTTAAGCTTTTGCGTTAATTAACTTACGAATGTGTAACTGCCGTAAACAGAGAAGTACATTTTGCACATTCATAAATTACATCAAATATACTGATATATAGGGAATATTTTATAGTGGATACATGTTTAGGAGAATGGACACTGTATGCAAAACTTGCTAGTATTCAGTTAGTGGTGTTTCGATTTCGTGGTTGCCAAGTAAATACCGTTTCACTTTGGAAATGTAGGATGTGGGTACATTTATTCACGTGTTTATCTTGCTTTACAGAACATATCGATTGGGTTTCTTTAGAATAACATGAACTATTCATTACCTTGTAAAAACTGTCCGAAACGGTAACCGCCAGGCTCAATCAACGGAGGTCCCGAATAAAAGACTCCAAAGTGGCCTCACAAACAGAAGTGAGCTCGTACTGCAGGGTACTTGCGTGCCAGCGTCGCACCGTATTGAATACCTACCAAAACAATAGAGTAAGCATACTAAAAGCTTTTGTAAAAGTTATTCATAGTGAGTGAAGTGGGCGATGTGCTTTAAAACCATCCACAAAAGAAACGTGGACTTGAGCAAGTTAACTCTGTGCACTGAATAAAACAAAGCCTGCTCTTGTAGGCATTCTTTGTAATTTCCTCAACGGGATCCTGAAAAAGACAAACATTTAAAATTTGGCGCATAGTCAGACTCTCTCTCGCTCTCTCATCTTCTAGAAAAAAACATGTTCCTGATCGAGGCGACCCAAACATTTTCGGCAAGGATCACCTCAAAAAGAACGCTCAAGAAGATATTTGTCAAGCTAAGTTTAGTAAAGCTGGAGTCCGCGATAAACCACACCTCTTTGCCTAAACAATTCGGGTTTCGGAAGAAGAGTCGCACCGCTGGTCTTCGAAATATTGAACTTTGGTGGAGCTTTTGAGGCGAAGCCTAGTAGTGAAGTCGTAGCTGCTTCACTACTAAAAGATACCACTGAAAGAGAAACATGGCAGAAGAGCAAAACGCAGGGGAGCTTGCAGAGCCAGAAAAACAAATAGAAGCGGTTTGCGGATAGGAATGATTGAGAGGGAATAGGTGACAGAGATATGAAGGCCAAAAAGAAAAGAAATCTCCAAGGCAATGCTATCCAGGTGATGCTGCAATGCTGTGACCGGGTGGTTTGCACATTGCAAAGCTTTTTATATTAAAACTGATTGAAAATAACTCTTGCAGAAACTTTATAGAGCTATTTACCGCGCTAGAGTCACCAGTATCCGACGGGGAAGGCTCGCCGGGGTCTCGATCGGATGCGGAGGAAAGATTAAAATACCTCAGAGCGAAGCATGGAGCTCTGCACAGAGGCCACGACGAGCTCAAGCGAAAGCTGGAGGAGATGCAAAAAGTTAGGCTGGGAGAGGTGCAGGAAAACGACGGCACTTTGCGCGGTTTCAAAAATGCACGGAGCACAGTGGACTGACCTCTGTACCCCGGTTTCGCCATATATGTTAGCGAAGCTTAACTGGTGTTGGTTAAGTGTTGCTGAGATAGCATCCGTATTATCATGACAACCAACCTTGGTCGCCACTGAGCTCTTTATCACATTCGGTATCTCGTCAGGCGAGGTTGAAGAAGGCAGAGTGAGCGGGGTTGTAGGCACGAAAAGGCTTTCTGAAATAATGACCCTGAAACGTCTGGGAAGGTCGTCGTCAAAGTTGGGCCTCTACTTTGAATAGGTATATCTTATACATTTATATTGATTCTAATATACCTGATGTATATTAAAAATTAATCTCTCGTGCGCCGGGTTTCTGAGCCTTGATCCTGTTGAGAGTTTACGTTGGTTATTCTAGGCCTGAGTGTCCCTCCAGCACGACCGGGGCAGAAGAGAGCAGAGAGTACCGGGCGTGGAAGTCGTTTACCTTAAAAACGTTTACGAAAGCCTTGGTAAGTTGCTGTGCAAGAATAGACTGCAATAATTTGGATAGAATGTTTAGTTGAAAAAGTTTGGCATGGCACAGGTTTGCCTGGATATTGAGGAGACAAGTGTTAAGGTCAATTCCTTCTTATGCAGCCCGATGGGATATGGACAGCGTATTTGAGGCCTTAATTTGTTAAAGAAGTCTCGCCTTCATAATATTCCTGATCCGCTCATGGAGGTAAGTCACAGTTGGGCAAGAAGGCGCTTCGGCTGCATGACAGTCATTACAGTTTGCATACCTTGACTGTTTCGGGCAACTGGACGCCGGGACATCACAACTTTTATATTTCTTGCAGGCCTTGCAAAGGTACACCTGCCCGTTGGATGTCCCACTCGTTGACAATTGTAATATAACGTCAGTTGATGGTGCGGCAAAATTACGAAGTGGATTTAGTATCTCAGGAAAACAGACGCAGACGGTTAACGGTCAGAGGTCAGAATCATCTTGATTAGTGGGGTCTTGCCGGCGTGAGCTGTGCGGAATAAGCATCGAACGTGCACCACACCACAGCCTGCTAGTTCTTCGCGAACCTGTAACTTCGTTTGTAAATGCGACATCGACGCCTTGAGGTTCGGGCCGATAGCTCACTGCAAAAGGTATCTACCCACTGAGAAGCAGAATTCTCACTGGTCTTTCGTTGGATAGCAACTTTGATAGCGTTGACAACTAGATGCATCCATAATTGTCCAACTTGTCCAACTGGCGTTACTCACGTATTATGGTCTTCTGCTCACGTTTAGACACCACCAACGGAAACGTTGTCACGGTGACCGCACTCTGCAACGGGGCCATTTTTTCGCTTACACTCTGGTATTGCATTTCTGTCCACAACTTCCGTCGTTCCGGCACCTGTATTGGGGTTGGCTTGTTATACTCTAGACGATACGCTACTCCCCCTTTTCGGAGCCGACTCCGAGACACCTGCTGGGGCCGCAGTACATTGGAAGTACAGCGTTGCCGGCAAAAGGTGCAGCTCGGTACACGCTCAAAAGATACACGTAGGCGCGTACACTAAACGTCTACTGCTTGAGGTATGTCGCCTGTATGGTCGTTACACTCTGCCACCCTCTACAGCAATCGTGTCTCACTGCTGGGAGGAGTGGCTGACTTAGCAGTCGGAGCTCCATATGAGGAGGTTGCTGAGCCAATAAGCGAATTGCTCCTGAGCCCATCGGATAAGGCCTTGAAGATCTCCTATTCTGATGCGTCAATCTTCGCGCTACTTACGTGGAATATTTGCTACCTGTTGTACGGAAATGGCAGTGAGAATTGACATAAATTCTCCGTAGAACGAGCTAAGGACAAACAAACTTTTGACTGCGTTTGCGCCGTGGAAAACCAGAAAATCGGCAACGGCTTGGGTCTTTCTCGCGAAACTTGAAAATTCCGTGTTTAGACATTTGTTAGCTGACCTGGCGAGTTGGCCAATTTGTCGAGGCACTCTGTGGCATCGTGCATTTGTAATAGCGCGTAATGATCTCGTTTGTAATCCTTAAGCTGCCGGTAACCTGAACCAAATTTGCATATGCCCGGTCTGTTTTTTGACGAGAACTATGCTATACTCGTTCCACGCGTCGGACGTTACTGGGCAACGTTGCATTGTTCTACTATTGAGTGAAGCGTTGAGAGTAGAGTCGGGAATGTTCTGGCAGGTGATTTCGATTAAGATCGTACTTCACAGAATCATTTCTGTAGTCGATATAACGTATCCGTTTGCCGGATTCGTACACCCAGGTAATTTCGAGTATCTTTGTGTACAATGCTCATATTCGCTCGTCGACGACAAGGCTTTCGTGTCAGTAAAATCTGAGACTAAAACCGTACTGGCCTCGCGATAACGGTTCGTGAGTAGACGGAGTTTCCTTCGTATGTTTCTCTTGCCGTACTGGATGTGTTGTTGTTGTTGGTGTTGTTGTTGTCGTGCGTAGCTTGTTGATATTTGAGTTGTGGGAGCGAATGGCTCGAATGTCCTCTTCTAACCTCCTCACCTGTAACGATTCTGATACCGGTTGGAAAGGGAATGCGAGCACTGGTGGCGTCCTCTAGCCATAAGGCTGTTAATCGTTTCGAGTAAAACTTCGGCCGGTGTGACGACGTAGGCCGAAGTGGCATCTTGTTTTCACTCCCACGCAATCGTTCGAATGCAACAACACGCGAACAACACTACAGTATGCGTCACAGAGAGCAACATGTGCCTCCTTGGCCTATCTACGCACTGCTTAAGATCGTGTTTGCAGTCAGGTGCATGTTGTGTACGATTTATTGTCTACCTGGCTATATATATATATATATATATATATATATAGAGAGAGAGAGAGAGAGCGAGAAAGAGATGGGGAGAGAGAGATCGAGAGAGAAGCAGGTTGCAAACAGACACGAAAAAAAGCGCTTTCATTCCCCATCTAAAGCTTCTAGGCAGTGCGTGCTAGTAGTCTAAGATCCCTATCTCAGAGGAGACGCACAGGAGTTAAAAATGTCTTGCTCGTGTTGCTACAATATTGTGACATTCCAAAGAAACTCTCTAGCTCACTAGTGTACTTGTGAGCTATTGCTCATGTGACTGCGTATACCATTCGTCTTTGCATATCATGCATTTGCTAGAAATGTTTTGAGAACATAAGCATTTGTAATATAATTCCGTAAATAAAGCACGTTTCCTATTTGAATCCGCTATTTATTGCTTTGTATTTATTGGTTATGATTTACGTACACTATATATATATATATATATATATATATATCTTGTCATACAAACATATGTGCATATATTGTTCCGGGTCGGTTCCTACATATATGCAAATGCCAGTTTTGGCGTTACAGGAATACTGATGAACGTCGTCACAAGTCAATCAGAAGTCACAGTTGGGCAGCCCATCAAAATTCAGAAACGAAGCTCACCTTGACGAACAAAACATCTTACATACACTCTATGTAACCCAATGCGATACAGTACGTTTTTTCCTTTTATTCTGCACGGAAACGGCCGCAAGAAACCAAGGCCACAAATATATCCTATTTTGATGATCCAATAGTCTTATCAAAATGATGAGGCTACCAAATCATTATACTGTCTACATAAAGCAGCGACTATATTTTCTAAGATAAACCAAAGCTCAGGTCGTTGAACGAAATCAGGACAGTGTATCTAAAAAATGCCTTTATATAAAATATTTTTTTATGTATCTCAAAATGGCGCCAATTAGAAGAACGTTAGTTGAAAACTTTAGACTAAGTAACTCTGTTCTCAATAGTGACATAAGTATGGCATACAGCTAAACCCGCCATTAAAGCAGACCGATAGAGGAAAGTAATGGAAGAAATTAAGTTCATACTCTGTCGCATAAAATGGCACGACACGACTTTGTTACTCTCATATATTATGAATATACCTCATCCTTAGGTATGCGTATATTTATACAGTGAATGTTATGCAATTATTGACTGCATTTATAAGTTCTCAATGCATTTATAAATTTATAAAGATAATTGTATTTACCAATCTTATTGGTAAATAATTTGTCCATATATATATATATATATATATATATATATGCGAACAATTTTGTGCCGTAGCATAAAAGCCTCGACCCTAACCTACGTTCAAGACCCTTCTATATCGTACAAATAGCTTTTGAATTTAAGGCTTATAAAAATACGTGGTTACATATACACACAAATATATATATATATATATATATATATACGAAAAATGCGGCTATATTTATATATATATATATATATATATATATATATATATATATATATATATATATATATATACGGAAAATGCGGCTAGAGAGAAATGTTCTTCTCTAAGCAAGTTTACTGTTACAAACAATTTCGCTAGTTGGTTAATGGACGAACAAGAATCTGACCTTTTAATGTAATTAAGTAAGAGGAAGATAACATATAAAAACGACAACAACAACTACTACTGCTACTACTACTACAGCAATAGCAGTAAGAGTGAAAGGGAATAGCGCATAACCTGTTACCGGTTCTGAACCTGAAGGCTGAACGTCATTATCACTATGGTCTTCATTACCATCGATCGCTTGGCTCGTGGCAAGTCAAACAAAATGTTCATTTTTGTTGTTGCTAATGTTGTTGCAGTTGCGACAGGTGCCATTGTTGTTGCTCCCTGTTGTTGTGGTTGTTGTTGGTCTGTCGTGCTTGTCATTATGATGTTATTTCCGCCGTTGTTGTTGTTGTGAGTGTTGTTGTTTGCGTTGTTGTTGTTATAGTTGTTGTTATTGTTCTTTGCGCTGTTGTTGTTGTTGTTTGCGTTGTTGTTTTTGTTGTTGTTGTTGTTGTTGTGGTTGCTATTTTGCCGTGCTTGACGCTGTACTGTTAGTGCTGCCGTTGTTGTTTGCGTTGTTGTTGTTATTGTTGTTGTTGTTGTTTGCGTTGTTGTTGTTGCTATTTACGTTGTCGCTGTTGTTGTGGTTGCTATTTTGTCGTGCTTGACGCTGTACTTGTTGTTTTTGGTGGTGCTGTTGTTGTTGTTGGTGGTGGTGATGGCGCTATTGTTACCGTTTTGTTGATCGAAATAGTTATTAACGTTGGGTGACGACGTTGACGGCCTGCCTGCCTGCCCACCCCGTTGAGCGTCCCGATTTGCGCGCGCTCTTTAATGCTTTCGCAGCGTGAAGAGACAGCTAATGTCAGGCAGAAGTTCAGAATGTACAACACCGTCAACAAATGATTGATGAACCACATAATGCAACGTCTAGCCGCCTTGAGCCTTGGTCCCAGAGCCCAGACCTCAGCAGTTGCTTTTGCCATTGGGAATAATTGCAATCAAGCTTTCATTAATTGTCGACGCCAATCTATGGCTGAATTAGGCTTGGCTTTTTTCTTCTCTTCTTTGTACTTCTTCTTCT
The DNA here is from genome assembly GCA_003439945.1 of Dermanyssus gallinae. NCBI lineage: Eukaryota > Metazoa > Arthropoda > Arachnida > Mesostigmata > Dermanyssidae > Dermanyssus > Dermanyssus gallinae. The sequence goes on along the minus strand of QVRM01006569.1, from coordinate 238,593 downwards.
TCTTGCTCAAATTGTGCATCGATTGATCTACGACAAGCATGCAAACAACTAGTTAATTAATCGTCATGCCTGTCTCAATGTCAATATGTATGTCATACGCTTACAGAACACACGGCAAAGCTGTCTAAGAAATAAATCGTTTGGGTCGTGTGGAGTGCTGTGCTAACCCTATAACGGGACGCCGTGGAGATATTATTTGTATTTATTATGCATTTTGGGTTACCATACTGTGCACTATTCAACTGTGATAATATCGCTTTAACTATGCTGATAAGCCTATGTATCCGCGCTTCATTTTTGCTTTACTAATAATAATAAAAAAAAACACTTTAAGTCTTAACAACCACATTGTATGTGCACATGTGCTCGTGTATTGAAAAGTAAAAAAACTAGAAACACCACAATAATCTTTGTGCTAATGCAGTTTCAGCTAGCCCATCATCTAATTGACTAACTTCTAGATTAGTCAATTAGATGATAGGCTAGGAGTGAACCTCGTTTGTTACGGTAATCGGGTTTGATTTGTCAACGATATTTGTACGCATGTACACAATTTGCTACGTATACGTTTTTGACCAGAGCGCTTTTAATTGCGATATGTACCACTGCAGATAAAATATATTACGCCTCAAAACATTTTATTACGATTTAGAAGTTACTTACTGCATAATAGATAAACACTGCTGATTGCAGCTTATCAACTAATAATAATAATAATACTGCAATTAATATGATCACACCTTTGTTAGGCAATCAATGCGCGGTGAAAGCAGCTCACAGCGGTGTCTTTCACGGTTCTAAAAATAGGATATTTACAGGGTAGGCTATCTTTTTGTTATAAATAACAGGTCCAGGCATACAATTATATATATATATATATATATATATATATATATATATATATATATATATATATATATATATATATATATATATATGAAATAAATATGCAGAAGACATAAGCTATGAAGTTCAGGCACGCGGGCGGGCTAGCCGTGACTGATACACTTAGGTTAAATGGACAAGACCTGAACTATGCAAATAAGTTCACATATCTCGGTATCACAGTGACCCCCTCAACCAAGACCTTCGCTGCACATATAGAGGAGAGGTCTCGAAAAGCCTTGATTGCGGCGACAACCCTCAAGAAGCCCCAGATGCTCTCCATTAAGGCAGCGCTAGCTCTATTTGATATGAAAATAGCGCCAATTGCATCATACGGGATCCAGCTTGTGTGGGCAAAGTTAAGCTCGACTCAACTTGGTGCACTCGATAGGGTGAAACCAGCTTATTTGAAACGGGTACTAGGTTTGCATACGTCAGTATACAACCGCCTCACGTATTTGCTGTGCGATGCTCCACTATTCGTGGAACAGATAAAAAAAAAACAGTTTGCGCTTCCAGACACCCCTGCATACAGTGAGTTCATACGGCGATATGAAGAAAAAATGGCAGAGATCGACCTACATTTTTATATGACAGATGCAATGGTTAGGTCAGAATGGAAGGGCACGAGCAGGACAAACAGGTACATAATCGCCCGCTTTGCTGTGCACGGTTTTCACCACCTTCAATGTCAGAAAGACGCTTGTCGTGAACCCTGTGACACATGTGTTTGTAAATATTGTTTTGGTATATGTGTAAGATATCATGGCAGTGAGTGCAATGCCCCTCTCTAACAAAGCTGGCACTGAGCGATTTTTAATATTAATATTATTACGAGGCTGTAGTGTTATAGATCGTACTATTGTATATTTTACCCAATCTGGTGTGCAAATAAATCATGTGATATATATATATATATATATATATATATATATATAGGGAAGGTGGCTAAAGAGAAATGTTTTTCATTTGCCTATAAATTGCAAACTGACATTAAATATATTTTGTAGACGCATTAAATAAAAGCACTGAAAACGTGGCCTTGCCGTATCAAATTGACTCCCTGACCGGTTACTTTATTCAAAGTTTCTTTTAAACGAGTATAATTTGTTATGGCGTTTTTGTGTCCAAGGCCACGTGACCTACTGGGAATATCACTTATAATGCGCATCGTGATAAAACGATCAATTATATAACGCACTGCTTACACATTTGAAAATCTACATAGGCTACTCTCTACTTTAGGTAGTTTCGATAGCGATGTTCAATAAAGCGCTGATTTATGCATTCACATAAAACAAGTAATGAAAAAAATAATACGCTAATCGTAATATTAAGCTTTGTAAGTATCGGCCTCTTGTTGTTGAAAGCTAAGGACCTGTTTCTGCTATAACGCGAAACCTTATTGCGTTACCCACATCTGTTTCCCATTCTTCCCTTTTTCTTGTACAGAGGAACCCCGCATAAATGCGTTGTCTGGCACTATTAATTGCGATAGTATGTTAATAACATTACCATTAGCAGCCTTATTAGACACAGTTGGCACTGGAATGCGGATGGTATGCGACCTGGCTCTTTCAAACAGATCTCATTACGAAGAGGCCTTATACAGCTAAGCAGACTGCTGCCCCCCCCCCCCCCCCCCGCTCCAATCCCCCAAATGTGGTTACTGTTGGTCAGTTTCTACCTTGAGAAGGTGAAGACCACTCTGACCTCTATAGGCGGGACCACTAGATAGGGAGCTCTGAAACCTAATAGAACCGCAAGTGCTTTATTGGCATAAAAACACTCGCTTCAAGCCCGGATTGTATATCGAGTACATAGTTAAAGGGGGCGGAGACGATAACGCACCTATACTCAGCTACCTAATTACATGACTTCTATCGTGCAATGGTGTAGTCAGTACCACTGTGTTTGGGTCTGCACGTATGTTGGTCATGCGGGACCAATCAGCCCTTTTCGAGGTTATGGGGCGCTGTGAGCACTGAGCACACAATTTCAGTTCTGTTGTGACCTAGAAAATTACCCACTGTCAGGTAATATCTGCTGCGTTAATCACTGATTTATGCGGGTCCAATGCAGGCCTAAGTGGAATGCGCCCAGTATACTTATTTGCGTCAATATTTGGGAAAAGTCTAAATATGTGCATTCCTGTGCGTAAATAATTGGTATGAATTAAATGACGTATGAAATCTCCAGCCCAAACACAGCGCTTGTCTACGTTTGACGTGTTTGAACTTTCGGGTGGATTCTGTAACTGTTTTTACGGTCGTACGAGCCAGCTAAACTGCACAAGACAACCCTTTTTACAGTTTTAAGGTAGTGTCAAACCATGTCGAGCTTGGAAAGACTGGACGGAGGATTTTAAACGATTTGAAATGCAGTAGTATGGGGTTCTATCGCTATATCGCAACACCACCTTGTCGCCAGGAATCGGTTCTGTAACGGAGGCTGACCGAATACCGCCATGAGATGATGCCTTTACAAACGCGTTTAAAAACGGGAAAGTTAGGCGAGAGGAGGCCAGCGAACAATAAGCACTTGTTTAAGTTCTTGCCGTCGACCTTATAACTCGTACAAAATGTAATACAATGGCTGGCGGACTAACGAACGTCGTAAACGTGGGCAGCTGGCCAGCGCTATCTCAAACAAACACTAAACGCCATTTTCAGCTCATACGATGGAAGGTCAAAAGTGCATCTTGTTGCATAGCCCTTATGTTTAATTGTATTGACGCTTCGTTTTCGTTGGCCTAGGCTCCTCTCAATATGTTGTAGTACAAATTCTCTAATAATCGTAACTCTATTTTATTCATTTAGAGGATATCTCAATAAGTTTAACTAGGCTGTATAGCTTTGCCACGAGTTATCTCCCTCGCGCGCTGCACTTAGCTAACAGCTGCAGAACGAGTGATTAACTGTCACCTAAACTTGTTAGCGCTCTTATATAATAAAGCACCCAAAATTTGCCTCGCAATCTCCTATTCAGTAGGATGTTGATGGGACGGTGCCAATAATAATGCCGATGATGTCTACATGCCATTCGCGTGTGCTTTTTAAGTCCCCTTACGCGGGGGTTTGCTACGCGTTATTACAACGCTACAACTTTAAGCAAGCAAGTCAAGGTAGTGGGCTACACGAACCGTGTTAGTCACAGTACACGCTTGTCAGACTTAATATTGACTCGGCTAACTGTTCGTGATATGTGTGACGTACACATAATGCATTATACGGAAAATAAGCCGTTAAGTCATAGCAGTTGTAATTATGCAACATCCAAATTGCAAGGAGTCCAATCAAATATGTCATATGACGGTGTCCGCAAATATTAGCGCAAATCTATATATTTGCAGTCAGTTGATCAATCAATCGCAAGGATTGGCACTAAAAGCAAGTTAAGAAAATTAAACGGTTGGCCGATTATTGAAAAGGGAATTTCACTCACCTTCAGCGTGAACAGCAGGAACTTCGCACAAAGTGTAGCCTAGTGGACCCCGGCATATAAATAGAAAACCAGTCCTTCAAGAAATACATATTTGTATTAGTTACAGGTTTAACGTATCCATTGGTATCCATCCACGCGGGTTAGTACTTCATGCGCACCCATGCCGAGTCTGCGATAAGGTTGCACAGCTCAAACTCTAGGTTGTTTTTACTGCCCTTATACTGTTCATCTAGCGCTGCTAGAAATGTGGTGGATTACCTCTGGCCTGCTGTGTGCCTACAGTGGCGCAGGCTGAGTGGCAATGGCTTGCGCTTGGTGTACAATAAAACTAAACGCACACGTTCTCAGGAGACAATTGTAGCTCCATCAGTATTCTTAATAAACCGGAATAGTTACATAAAACTAAAACCTCGAAACGCTGGACGCTTAAGGCTACAATTGACGAAACATGAAGAAAGCTTGAAGACCACAAGAGGGGACGAAAAATACGGTTTTTTTCATCAGAGGCCCTCTACCGATGTGCCGAACAATCACGCTATTTCCTAGTTAATGCTCGTCGGGATTCGAGCTCTCGGCTTAAACACACATGGTCAGCGGGTGCTTGTCCACGGTATGTGCCTCTGAAGGTAGTACCACCTGAAGATCTGTGTGCGCGAGAAGTTTCATGAGATCTCGCCGGAGTGCATATGTAAACTTTGTGGCCGCCCGTGTGATCTATATCACCTTTAGCGTTGCGAAAGAGCAACTCCGTTGTCTCAACTCTGGAAATGTGATGTCTATGATGTATATGTGTAAACCAATCCTTGGTTAACAAAGCTAAACTTACTTACTTTCTTACTATTTCCTAGTTATGCTCGCTGACAAACTAGAGTCGGCCAGACTTAGCTTAGGTTAGATATTTGGCTGGGACGCCAGATTGTTGTGTACGGAGGCACAACAATTAATACGTCAAAACTACTGGCCGATCGAAAGAATACCACAAAACGCAGTATTAACTACTATATAATGTAATAAAGGTTATCTTTATTTGTTCTTCTAGAAAACATTCTAGAATAGAAGTCGTAAAAGAAAAAATAGCAAGACTACACATTACCACGCCTCTGTAAAAAGTATGTACAGTAAACCGCTGGTACTGGCATAAAGGTACAGTAAACCGCTGGTACTGGCATAAAGGTACATGCATTTGTGGGGATAAGTACTATTTTGCACAATATGTAGACTATGGGTCTAATGAAAAGGAGACACAGTCAAGATAAAGGGGCGCCGTATTTTCAAGGCTAACATAATAACAACTTGTTTTATTATTGCTATTGACCCTAAGCAGCCTGTTCCACAAAGCGTAATTACGAGACGGTCGTAGATGGCACTAGCACCGTATTGTTTTACGACCCTACCTACCACCCAAAACCCGCTTTTGATATATCCTAGCAAACATGCATGCGTTGCAAGCTGAGCATGTATTTTCTTTAATTTTTCAAGGTATGTTTTTCTTTGTTATGGAGGAGGGTTAAATACTTTTACGTACTATTGCCGCGAGTAGAAAGAGAAAGAAAAATTCCCACTTTCTATTTCGAGCAGTGTGGGATTCGATCCCAGCGGATGGTTGTTAGCCCGCTGAGACCCATACCCACTAAACGCACCTCCCCCTTAAGCTTCACTCTCTGATGGCCCAGATCACCATAGAACAGTACTATGGGCCCGAAAAAATTCAAGATCTAACGAATTCTCACTTGTTTGAAGTGCCCTATCTAGAATGGTTTAGTACAAATGGAGGAAGCTGATTTTGCCGACACCACACTGTTATGTTTCGTGTGTGTGTAAAATTAAACACTTGACAACACAATGGAATATTTACGAAGCCTTTCTAAACGTCGTGTGATGAAACAACGTGTTTGACACGACATCTTTCGTCGTTGTTTTGACACCAACTGACCCTTTCTGATGTGTAGCGCACAGCCGGCCGTGGGAGCTTTATTCTCTTCGAAGCGTAACAAAGCAACAACCATCGCATACAATCAAGGCCTTCCTAATTGGATTCAACATTAGCAAACTGCATGTATACATGTGTGTAGGTGTATTATTCCTATACATTCAAGGGCTGCATTTTTCAATTAAAACCATATATATATATATATATATATTGATGACGGGCAAACAATAAGGACCATGCACCACAATATGTGTGTAGAGTATACTTGACGTACGGTGAGTGGAACGGTTACATACTAACACCTGGACAGTGCCGGCAAGTGATGGCTGGATATCAACTTGATTTACCAAAGCGTAATTAATATTCTCCTGTAAACGAAGTTTGTAAGAATATATAGAGCCACAAGCTGCAGTCCAGCATAGCGTATATATATATATATATATATGGACGTGGATTTTATCAGGTGTTGTTGGCCGATAGTACACTGTCACTGTGGAATTGCTGTGACGGCGTTTTCATCCGTCATGTATGGCACAATAATTACGACTATGCCACAGAGTAGCAGTGGTAGTAGTAGTAGTAGTTGTAGTAGTAATAGAAGTCGGACACGTGATGAAATTTCAACGTGACCTTGACATGTATCAGCCACGCACCGATATTGTGTCGTTTCTTGTGCCATCGCTGACAGGTGATCTACCAATAACGATGACCGACAACAATAGCCGTACCCAGCGTGCGTCAACGATAAGAACAACAACAATAACGACATGATACATACATGTATATCATATATATATATATATATATATATATATATATATATATATATGTGCAATAACTTGACATCTCTGTAAGCTGTAAGAAGTTGATCACTCAAATAACAGGGCGCTGCATGTGTAGGTCAAGCTTGTCTGCATATCTAGCTCTAGTATCTCGTATCGATGGCTAGCCTATAGAGCTATCGTATGATGATATACAGGCGTGACAGCAACTCTTTCGCATGCCTCGATCATATCAGAGACGCCACCCACCTATATATGTATATATATATATATATATATATATATATATATATATATATATGTGTGTGTGTGTTAATTCATATGCATATAATGATGTTAATATAAGAAAGAAGTATATTTTCTATAAGCTTACCTACGACATCCTTTTCGTTATTATATTCAGCATTTATTTCACCACAAAATTGGTAGACAGTTGATTCAATTTTCACAAGGTGTCACAATGTGACTTTTTGGTCTTACAATATAAATTTAACTTTGCATCATAAGGACGCTCCGCAAGTCTCTGGGCACACAAGTATATTATAGCGTCCAATATCAAACTCTCCGCAAAAGCTACAAACACATTCTTCAATACTAAAACAGTTTGGCTTCATGCATATGTAATGGTGGTACCCGTGCCAGGTTTTTCGGCAGATCAGCGAGCGCTTCCTTTGCATGGCTCCTTTCCATCTACGTGAAAAAAGGCCGGGCCATCAGTATAATTCTCAGCTACAAATTTTAAATTTCTGTTTTCTCTGCAGGCTCGATATGAGTCTAGAATATGCGTTGTAAATGGTGTGTGCGTTGTAAGTGCTAGGTCTTCAATAAGTGTTCTCTCTCTGCACATCTCTTTGTTATTTATCACGTTCGTTATTAGGCTTGGTAAAAACCGTTTTTTTCCTAGAAAGGGGTTGTTATCTATCCAGAGATACCCGCGACGGAATTAGCACCAGTAACGGGGATGACCACAGCGGTGATGCTCATTATCATTATTACTTTATTAGGCTTTCATTCTAAGAACTGAGTTAAGTAAACGTGCTAACAGTTAATTTCGTGTTCTAACAGTTAATTTCGATACGTAACTTTTATTATTATTATTATTATTAGCTAGCGAAGACTCGCTCGGTATTATCTCCTAAACGCACATGGCCGCACGATTGACGCAAGCGGAGGTAGTGCACGCCGTGCGCCATCTCTAGCATGACCAACGGGCAAGCCTTTTCATTGGCGAGCTAATTTAGAATTAAAAACATTTTTTCAAGGTGATTGTTATTTATCAATTCATTAGACCCTCCGCCGTCCCCTAGGGGCTTTTAACTTAACCTGAGGTATATCTTCAATGCACCGAGGGTCGGACATGTTAGGATGCCTAGGGTTTCCCCAACAGTCTTTGTGGCAGCATGGCCGCTGACTCTCAGCGGTATGGTTCATCTCATTTATTCTCAATAAGCATCGCTAAAAGAAAATTCGAACAACAACAGGAATGGAACCGACGAGCTAATTTAGCTAGCGGGTAGATCTGCTTTAAGCGTTTTCGGTCCGCCAGTCCAAATGGCATTTTGAAGTTGTGCCAAAGTAATACCGAGCCTGGGGGTGGGGTAGAGTCCGGGTTTAGTGGGTTTGTAAGTCCCCCTCACACGAGCTACGCAGGCTGCTGATGCGGCTTGCAAAGTGCGCATCGTATACTTCCGAAACATTCCGAAAGAATGGCATAGCACTACATAGAAGACACGTACACACACAACACACACTTCTATACAAATCAAATCATCATTCTATTTTATTCCTTAATATATATATATATATATATATATATATATATATATATATATACATGTATATATCAAAGGTACTTCTCTCGGGAGCACCCCACCAATCTGGACATGCATGTGCACGCCTCACTCACGTGTGGGAACCGCTTGTCACCCGCTAGTCATCTGTTTCTGTGAGAACCAAGTGGCCGCCGGTTTTTTGATAGGTAGCCGCGCGGGGGGCAAACGGTGCCCGAAAAGGTCCGCATCTTCACCCCTAAACAATAATACAATGGCACCCGTCAACGGCAGCAACGGCAAATGCAGAAGCATCGGCGCGGGGGGACGGGGGGGGGGGGGGGGGGGGGGCACCATCGTCAAGGCCGCTGGCTCGCGTCGTGGCAGAATAGGCGTGACCGGCCGGATTTCCAAATGTGTCATTGTTATTGTCGGTGTTGTTTTTGCTGCTGCTGCTGCTGCCACTTTTTCATCTTTATTGCCGCTCGCTGTCGTAATAACTGCTGGCTGGTATGACAGCAGTCGTTGACGTGGTTATCTTCTGACGTGCCGCATCGCGCACGGGCTTATTTATCGATCCATGTGTGCGCCTTGTGTCTTGCCTTTCGTTTTTGATGTTTCAGTTTAAAGCTAGCCCGAATTTAATCATAACGAATGACCCTCCGCCATGCGTGCCGTAAGCGTGTGCTTCTTTAAAGTGACGATCCACAGTCAGCACGCATGTAAACATAAGCCTGAATTATTTATTAACGTGGAGCCGCCTCTTTTTTTCTCTGTAACTCGTTATGCTGTTACGTCGTGAGGGTGTTAGGCGACGGACGTACAGTATTTTGCCCTGCCATTGTAATTAGATGCGTTATAATTTTCACTAAGCTGTATTTTCAAGGGCTATTATATACAGTGTGATTATATTAAGGGTCATACATAACATGATCCAACACAACATACGTCCACTGTGACCGTCGGCCTACATGGCCAAACAATACAGACAGAAGACAACTTGCATTTCACGCAGAATTGCCTAGTATAAACAATTTGGGCATTTTTTCGGGAAAAGCTTACGCTAGCGATTGGAAAAGCGGTGGAAAGAAAGTAATTAACTATAGAGGAAAGGAAAAACGTGTGATAAAAAGGCTTGGTTTATCTTAAACGCAACCACGTAGTGATGAGGTGTAGGAGGAAACAAATTAGAGCTTATTATTAGTCGCAGAGCCAAGCAAGTTAGCCGCATGGTTTTAGATCTAGGCACCTAGTGCCCTTAAAAGTAAAAATTAAAGTGATACATTTCCTTGGCAACTTTAAAACTATAAGGAGAAGGTATTACGTTTTGCTTGCATTGTGCTTAGTAGACAAGTATAAATTGTTCACCTCTTCTAGTAATTTAATATGAGGGAGGTAATTTCTCGGAAATATATTTTGTGAACATTACACAGGCACGACATATAAATGTAACTTTTAACCAAACATTTCGCATATATATATATATATATATATATATATATATACATATACATACATACGTATGTATATATACATATTATCACCCTCACACGCGTGCGCAAACTAGCAAATGGCTTGTCACATCTATGCTCAATGAGACGGCCATCAGTATGGCTGCCACAAGATGCACTATAGGCAGTTAAAATTTCTTCAGTACGTGGAAAGGCGCGTTGAATTGCCAGACGTGCGATTTCATGATCACGAACTATCGTTTACGAGGTGCGCGTCACCGTCTTCGATCATCTAAACTGCCTCATTGTCTTCGATCATTCCAAGCAGCCTTAACCATAGGGATACCGCAAAGCAAACTGGGCAGAATCATAGCCGCACTGTCGTACTATCTCCTCCAGGTAGGGCAGCATGGTATACCACATAAACTACTCCAACGACAGAACAGCTGGTCGGGTAGCTCACTCAAAAAAGAAGAGAGCAAATTAGGTTTCCCAATAGTAGTCCTTTCATGCACCGTTACCTGCAAGATTTGCAGAATTGGAATTCGACGTTTTAACGTTTAATTCAACAGCAGCCAATGAATAGTAAATAAAAAAGCTTTCACCCATCTTCGACTCTGTACAGTCTGTACAAAAGCGTCCTGATTAGGCCCCGCGGTCGTCTTCTGTCTAAGACAGCTTCAAGGGCAAATTCAAATGAATGCGCTTATCTATGCATAGGACAGGATACTTATGCCTTACCTGTTGTTGTACTGTTTGTCATCGTCCCACAGCTGGGACGAATACGCATCTTTAAGCTCGTGCAGTGGGCAACAAACAGGTGGTTGGCAATTAGACTCTGTTTATCGGCAGTATGATAAATTGAAGCTGAAGCTATGGCACTGTGCACGCAGCAAGTAATATGCAACAGCCGCTTCTGCTGAAACGGTCAAGGGAATTAACCGTTTGTTCGCGGGGTCAAAGTCTAGTCACAATTTGTGTACTGGGTGCATCGTTGCTGTGCGGAATACCATTACTTGCAGGGTTGCAGTTGTTGCGTTTCAAGCAAGTGTCAGAACAACCGATTGGCTCAGAAGTGCGCAGAAGTGGCCGTCGTAAACTGCTTTAAAAACAAATGACTACATTCGGTCACGAAAATTGCTCAACCAAGACTCGTCGTTTGCAATGATGATGTTTTGTTGGATTATCTGGCAAGATGCAGATAGCGTCGAATAGGAAAGGATTGCGTGCCGGGAGCCACGCAATGCAGAAAACTAGCCTAGACCTTGCAAGCGTTGCAGCCCCCCACCCCCCCCCCCCTTGAGACGATAGGTCTGTATAGATAAATTAATAGGATATTTATAATTTTTATAATTTAATAGGATATTAACACTATTAATTAATAATGATAAGAACAAATGTATTAAAAAATACCTAAACAGGCTTAAACCCATAGCGTTTCCATTCGTATCAAAGTGGAGCTCTCCAAATTTTCGCACGATTGGAAAGCTAAACTAAAAATGAATGCAGTGCGTTGAAAACAGCAATTGAGTTGAAAAGATAAACAAACGTCTACGACTTGGCGCATCACAAGATAACAATGTATGAACTCACGCATAGCTGGGGTCGGTTTGAGAGCCTGACAAGGTTGTGAATGTTATTCTAGCAGTGCAATAACGTCTAAAATGAGTTTGCATCCCAGACTGTACGGCGTTATATTATACTTTATGAATGTTGCTTGCACATAGCTTACAACAGTATGATTACTTGGAAGATATTGGTACAGAAGGAGATCTTTAGTATGTGTATATATTTATATATATAAACACCGGGCACCTCTTTCTGTACCTGTATCTCTCAAGCAATCATATTGCCTCTCAAGCTATGTGCAGGCAGCTTTATAAAAACAGAGGATAGACATAGTTCCGGCGTACATAGTTCGCACCTCATCCGCTCAAAACAGTAGGGGTTCAAAAATAAATATACCCTTGGTCAGCAAAGCAGGTTAGCAAATGTTACAAGTACATGCAGAATTGATAAAGTTTGCATGATGTCGCCTAAATGTTACTATTATCAACCCACGATTTCCAAGCGTAGATTTAAACTCCATATAAATTCTACTTGACACCTCTTTGATGAAATTACTGTTTGACTTGCGTCAGGAAGAGAATCAGGAATGCGTGGCTACTATAACTCGCTACATAGCGCGGTCATTCATGTAGGCCTTCCATAAATGTTCATATAGAAGCAAGTTTACGTTACGTTGGCGTGCCAAAAATTGATGGAAGAAGAAGTGCAATCGACGCTAGCAAGGCCCGGACGGCTTCTTTATCCGGCCTTTTACACGGCGGACGGCCATCTTCGTGGATTTCAAAGCAGCATTCGATTCAGGATCACGCTCGATAGTACTAGAGAAGCTCGCAAAATCTGCCGTACCACTTATTATATTAGAACTCCTCAGGCCTATTTTACAGAAGAATATGATCTCAATCGACGACGGGGTAGTGATACGCGATAGTCTCGAGCACACGACAGGGTTCGCACAGGGAGATAACATCAGCCCGCTACTATTCGCGGTCCTCATAAGCGATCTACCCTCACGGATCATTACGAGGCATCCGCTCGTCAAAGTCATTCTGTACGCTGATGATTTGATGATGTTGAGTACGAGCAGACACCACTTGTAACAAGCAATAGGCACAATGTCGAGGTACGTCAGCGAGGTTGGTCTTACCGTCAACAACAGTAAAACTGAGGCCCTCAAATTCCGCAGAGGAGGTCGCCTGGCTGCTAGCCTCCGGACTGGGGCTGGGGAGTGCGCCAGTCAAGTATGTAAATTCCTTTACATACCTCGGCATAACTCTCACCACAACAGGGACTGCGTTCCGCCTGCATGTTGAGCAACGGGTGAGAAAGGCTCTGATTGCGTCAACAACAATCAAAGCGCCCAGAAGCTCTCCATCGACACCGCCCTGCGCCTATTCCATCTTAAAGTCGCGCCAACGGCTACATACGGAGTGCAATTGATATGGCGACACCTTAAGATGAACGACCTCGCAACGCTGGAGAGAGTTAAGCCCGCGTTTTTAAAGCGAGTGCTGGGCCTGCACCGCTCCGCTCGCAACCGCCTGATTTATGTACTGACAGGGACCCTCGCTATTCGTAGAAGACATACGGAAGGTGTATGGGCTGCAGAAGACAGAGGCATACAAGGCGTTCATTCAGCTTCAGGAGGATAAACTGGCCGACATGTCATCATAACCTTGTATATTGTATATGTCTATATTCTATATTTTATACAATCCTTGTAACTGCATTTGTGAGCTCCTGACGCTGAGCCAAATCTTTGTACTTAGATATTATCGACACTAAATGTGTGAATAAATGGAATTTGTGTGGAAGTTTACGTTACAGCATCAAAAATCTCGAGCCAGAACACTCTTCGGCTTCCAAAGCTCTTCGAGATCTCCAAATGACGTTTCGATTTACACAGTTTGTTTAAAACGGGCTACGTTACATTGGGGCTTTTCACACATTAATTCAGATCGATGTTATGATATTCACGGACAAAGATGACTAAGCTCAACGAGAGTCTGGCAGACCTATAAAAATAATTCTACTTTAACTGATAGAGTTGCGTATGGGCTTTAAGTGTTTGTTCTCCGATTTCTTCTAAGTGGGCCCATGATAATCCAAATAGTGCTCGCCTATTTGGTGATTAATTACGATTGTCTTACAGAAGTATGTATATTGATACCAACCCTTTTATGTGAAATAAAAGTGATGTTATGTTATGTTATGTTAAGTACAGAACTTCAGCATTGCACTTAGGTACGCTTGCAGTTCTTCTTACGTCTACGTTCTTGCACGGTCAACCCGAAAAACACAGCAGCATGTATTTGACCCCAGGTTAACAACATTATTTAAAAATGCGTGAGCTAAACTGTCGGGCTAATTTAGCCTGAAACTGAATCCGCCTTCAAAGCTGGCCTTCCAATGGCCAAATGGCATCAGGACATTTATTTTCACATACAGGTTCTTACTGTATAACATTCTGACGCATTTTTCTTGTTTTTTTACCACGTAAAATCTCTACATTATTATTATTATTATTATTATTATTATTATTTTTTTTTTTTTTTTTTTTTTTTTTTTATTATTATTTATTAATATTGTTTAAATGTTACAATTGTGAGGTGTGAACGTGTACTCCTTGTCTTCTTCTAACTCCTAAATATTATTCCATGGAACCGACAATACAGCCGGCGTTTCCTCGGCACACAGCAAGCGACAGCAGTTGCCGTAGAAACTCGCCTTCGCGCCGATTCCCTGTGAGATCTGTAATCCGTTGGCCCAGCTCACTGATGAATCTCTTGGTTCCCTTGCTTACAGGGCCCATTGTTTCCATCGATATTGGCACTACGATATAACTTGTCTCCAGTTCTTGGTACTTGCGTTTTTTCCCATTATCTGCGCGCTCGGCAACCCATCCCGCTTCTAGTGAACTGTGGCGTATATACGAGGGAGCCACTGTACAGGAAACTGTAGCATCCCATACCATTATTATTATTATTATTATTATTATTATTATTATTATATTATTATTATTATTATTATTATTATTATTATTATATTATTATTATTATTATTATTTAAAAACGAAGACTAGGATTAGTTCACTAGCACGCTTTTTGAGAGCGCCAGGGATGTCGCCAGTCTCATGAGGGACGAGCCACGAGAGAAGCGAAGCCGGTGTGGTCCCAGATGCGCTAATTTCCAGTATCAGGACCGGATGGATGACAACAGAAGGGTTCCTTTAAAGATAAACACATCATATGCGCGAGTCAGTAAGATCCTGCCAGAGAAAAAAATTACCAGAAAGTGTGCATGATAGGGTGCAGAAGATCTTAAGCCGGAATAAAACTCGAATAAATAGGGGCATTGGTGTAGGTATCAGTTTTGGTAGCAGAAACCAAGTGGTAGTAGAAGAAAAATTTAGATTGCGCGTGGGCTCTAGGACGTAAGCACGGCAATCGTGCCGAACGTATTTCTGACGTACGCGTGGACAGATTACATTCCTGCCCGGATAATCTAATCGTGATTAGGAACATGAATAAGCCGTTAATCGTACGGCAGGTTAGATCTGATATGCGCAGGCGCTCTTGTATACATAAAGTAGAATCTATGCAACCGTTGCCGAACAAAAACAGAAAGTTTGTTCGGGGACGAAACCGAATGACGACAACTATTTAGGGATGAACACAAAGGTAACGACAACGGTGTGTATATGTACTGGAAATTGAACAATGGATATATACGCAAGGGTCGACGACAAATATCCATGCATCATACCCCTTCCCGTCAAGCCAACAACTATGGTAGCGACCAACGCCTCGGATGCAGGGTAGCCACAATACGCACTACACGATCCGTAATCTGATAGCCTAGTATTTTACTAGCTTTTACTGAAGAAATGCCTGCCGGGAGCTCACGCCGCGCTTAAAGAGCGAAGGAAACTACGGTTTGCGTCCACACTCAATAAGAATGGCTGATAGCACAATAGGCGTTAGAATAATCGGATAATAGGCGTTAGCACTGCATCCCGGGTAAATAGCTCAATTAGTGTGCCGACATCTATCTTTATTATAAATATTAGCGTGTTTTGCTATCTCTATTTTGGACATTAACGCATACCTGCCGCCGTATCCAGAAAGTTTGCTGTTCTGTCTACTTGCCCTTTGCGCGCCCTTCTGCAAACGGCTGTCGACTTCTGGCGTGATGAAAATGAAACTTTTTTTCTGCTAACAGCACCGTTTTAAAATACACCTGCGTGGTAAGCGGTGCTAATCAAACACGTTACGCGTAATTTGGGCACTTAAATGGCCACCAATTTTCGACTTTACTTGTCATATCAAGGAATAGAGTAAGTTCTCAGCCAATCTCGTCAATAATAAGAATAATAATTTTCCGCTGTTTTGCTATAAAGTGGCCTGCAATGTACGCGCCACTTGGTCGGTATATTATCTCCTTCCAGACCTTTGTCCTGAACCCGTTTTAAAAACGTTGCCTTACCAAACATCAGCACCGTTTCAGAATTTTCGAAGCGCGTTTTTGAACCATCTATGGTAGAGATGTTTTCTAGGTAGCACGAGTATAAATGTCTAGAAATATATACATAACATCTTATAAATATGAACAAGTTATGTCCGTAGGTGCTAGCTGGTCAAAAACGAAATCCTTTAAACTCGGTAGAAACAGTGCCACCATATAGATGTATATTATTAACACCGTATAAAACCATACCACCATATAGAAACAGAGTATTACCTATATATATATATATATTTTTTTTTTTTTTTTTTTTTTTTTTTAAGTAATTACCTCAAACCCTTAAACCAAAATAAAATTAGGCAAATTCTACAAGTTTATAAACTGCACTTCATATCTATGTTTTCATACTGTTTAATTTGTTTTGTAGGACAAAATGTTCTTAATTTTTCAACTCTATTTCTAAGAACCGATAAAACATACGATATAAAGTGTTCCTCAAGTTTATATATGTATATATATTTATATATACTTGTTTGTGAATAGAACTAGCGAAGGTATAATTAATCAAAAGTATGTATATACCTTTGCTTTTAACTACTTAGGAATGCAATATTTAGCATAGAATGTGGCATAAACGAAAACGGATCGTTTCTTTACAGAATGCATAAGTGCAGCCATATGAAACGTTTCTCCACAGAATGCATAAAGGCAGCCATATGACATTATTAGGCAGCGACTGTTTCGACTAAAAAATATTTTCTTTAATTGCACTTTTAGTTTATTCCTATCTGACGGTAACGATTGCGAGTGCTCTTCTACATACATGCAGGCAGTAGACTATCCTTCAGGCATGGGTTTTGGCGATATTTCAACACACTTGGTAGTCTTCTTCAGCAATAACTTCGGATCTCTGTTGACGCGGTTTGTCTCAAAAAAATAACTCCAAAAAAAGAGGCCCAAGGGTTCAAAATTCAGGGATCTTGTCGGCCAGTCAATGATTTCTTCTGATGAGATAACACGGCCCGAAAATCTTGTGCGGAGCTCGATCGTAGAGGTTGCTGGGTGACTCATGGACCCATATTATTAAAACCACATGTCGTTCACATCCTGTCGTCCAATGATGGCCACAAGAAGTTCTCTACCATATCTTGGCATCGCTTGCTGCTGGTAGTTACAGTCCCTTTACGGTCGTTTTCGAAGAAGTGAGGGCCGATAATAACGCCATCCCTTCAGAATCCGCACCAAACATTGACTTTCTCTGGATAATGTGCTTGTTCGTTGGCTTCTTCAGAAAAAAAGCTTGTGTCAAAAAAAGCATTATCCTGTTTCTTATGGCGCTCCATAATTATAGCAAATTTGTAACGATCTTAAGGGTCAGCAAACTTTAGCTGTTGCGTCGCCGAAATCTTGTAAGGGTGCAAATCTTATTTTAAATTTCCTTGCAAACTTGAACTTGAGAGACTCAATTCCTGAGCACGGTCAAAGTCGTCGGGTTCTCGTTCATGCTCTCTTGAACTGCGGCAAAATGCTTACAAATTCTGATGTTCCCCGGAGGTTTAGGTGGTTCATTCTATTTAACAGAACCAGTAGCCTCGAATTTCTTGATTACATTTTTCACCGCCGTAATCGTTAGGCGCAAGCTTTTACTGTATTTGGTGTGCCCTTTTCTGATCAATGCTGTGAGTGAATAATCCTTTTTGTAAAGCGTTTTATAAAAAAAAACACTTTGCTTGATACCGTGTTACTCTATAGAGCAATGAACCCTAAATAGTCTGCTATGAAACTCCACAAGGTTGATTTGTTCTAAGGTTCATATAACAAATGACGAGATAATCAAATTACCAGCGCTCAGCTGCCCACCTGATAGTTCCGCTCATAAGCTTAGCTTGGAGCGTGGGAACAACACGTGTGTTAGATCACAAACTATATATATATATATATATATATATATATATGCTGCGAACTACCACTTATTCAGATGTCTGCAGAACTATCTACAGGGAAAGAAATTCATTTCGGCGAGAGCAGTCAAAACAAATTTCGAGTCAGTCCTCGAGATGCAGAAGTCTATGGCTATTTTCCATAGGAATCGTTAGTCTGGTCCAGAGGTGGGGGGATGGTTGTGGCTAACAACAGAGAATACATCTTAAATCAATAAAATCGGGTTTTTATATTGATTTTATAGTTGAAAAATACTGTTTTCTTTTTGTCCTGCCCAACACATAGATGGATGTGTGAATTAAAGCAGCAGCAGCAGCAATCCTACCTGCAGCCGGCAGCCCATGGCGATCTATAATTGGTTTAGTTTGGCTGGTGTAGGGGCGACCCGTGACTATTTGAACTTTTTACGCTATTCTGTCGTGGCAACATGGGCTCTAGCTGCTGCCGGTTGGTGGTCATAGCAGTGCTAGTGATAGCGATGTCGGTAACGTGACGAAATAGGTGATGCTTTTTGTGACGGTATTCGACACGCCGCCGCTAGACTTTTGTTGTTGCTGTTGTTGCTGGTGTTTGCTGGCGAACAGGTGACGAAGAAAAAGAGAACGGAAATCGGAAGGAGAACAAACAAAACGATGACGAAAACATCCTACGTCGTCGGACTACTATGGCTACAGCAGAAGCAACTGAGCTAAGAAATAATTTAGAAGTTACTGTTGTATATATATATATTTATATATATATATATATATATATATATATATATATATATATATATATATATATATATATATATATATATATATATATATATATATATATATATATATATATATAATATATATATATATTTATATAAGAAATAAGAAAAAATAAAGCCACCTTTTATTTTAAACTTTTGTTTGTTTAATTTTTGCCACATAATACGCATTCATTATAACCAATTGTGTAAAGACTACAGTGATCCATACTCATTGAGTAACAGCGGTGATTTCCATCGACATTCGGCGTCTCGGATTACTTTGAAACACGAGGTTTCCACATTTGACACAGCTACACCGCGAAAAAATGATAAAGCCGCTAGCAAGATGCATGTTTTAGCAAGTAAAATGAGCAGAGTAGCGACGTTTGAGCTCAACAGAAACTAAGGCAGACCTCCTTCCAGAAGTTTTTCTGTAGGGAAACGATGGGCGTGAGCCGGCGCCTTACGAGTGACGAAAAGGCGCAAATCAAGGCTTATAAAAACGTCGGCCTCTCTAATCGCAAAAGTTTTCGTCGATTGGGGCTTTGTTCCCCGGCAGCGAAAAACTTCGTAAATTTAGGTGAAAACTACGCCGTATAGAAAAGTTCCAGGCGTTCAAATGCCAGTTCGGAACAAATCAAGCGTACAATACTAAAGAATGCGGCGGCGGCTGGTGTGCAAACGAACGTGCGAAATGTAACAAATCTCATCAGGAAGACACCTTGGCTCACGAAAAAACACAAGAGAAAACCATGATTGGCCGCTGAGCATCAGAAAGCTTGTCTCGAGTTTGCCTATGATACCATGTCATGGCACAGAGTGCTCTTTTTGGATAAAAAAGTTCAATTTTGATGGACCGGATGGAATTAAACGTTTTTACGATATGCGCAAGGAAGAACGATTTTTGTCAAAGGGCACTTAGATCTGGGCCGCTGTCTGGGTATCATACAAAATAGTTGATTGTGTTTTTAGATGGTCGTGTTAATTTGACGCACTATAGAGATCTAAAAGAAGAGCAATCGGCGTATTCTGAGCTGATGGGAGGGCTCGGGAAGCTGCTTTGATTAACGCCACATTGAGGTCCTATGCTAGCCTGCAGTTTCAGATAATCTTAATATCATCGAGAATGCTCACCCGAAAGGCTTGCACCGACAAAAAAACAATTCTAAATAGGTAGAACTTAAAGAAGCAACTGTGAAGGGCGAGCTCCCGCAGGACGTCAACCGAAACTTGTTCAACACTATACCAAACCACATCTTTGAGGTTATCTGAATTAACGGGAAGTTCACTAATTATAAAACATAGTTGCTAGGCGCACTCAGTGCGCTCAGCTGTGTCTTTGTTTCTGTCGAGCTGTGAAATGAGCCCATGCGTCGTTAGTCCGTTCAATTCACTCGCTAAAACATGCATCCTGCAAGTGGCTGTATCATTCTTTCGCGGTGCAGCTGTGTAAAATGTCGAGATCTCGTGTTTCAAAGTAATCCGAGACCCCAAATGTCGATGGAGCTCCCCGCTGCTACTCTATGAGCATGTATCACTGTAGTCGTTACACGATTCGTGTATGGGTCGACCCGTTGACTCTGACCATTAACGCGTCTAAAGAGCATATTGTATAGTAGTAGTGGTAGTAGTAGAATTTAAAGTTGGTGTATCAAATAACACTGCGCACACCGACACCGATAATGATAATAAGGTTAATGACTAACGTAATAGGGAATTACCATAAACTATTACTATGTTTATCGTGTTTAATATTAATGGCTTTGCTGTGTTAAACGTTGCAAAGATTGTACTGTTGTTCTCATTTATTTATGTATATAGTTAAATAGTATTGTTGTTTTTTGTCATGTGGTTAGCACCACTGATGTGATAAAAATACCATAGCATTCTTGTTGTCGCTCGTGTGGTTAGTGTTATCCGTTACCCTTGCTGTTCGTTACCCTTGTTGGGGATTCTCTAAAATTCGCCTTCCGTTTTCGCCTCCCTTAAGTCTCGTCTAATGCCTATTGAGGCTGTCAAAAGTTCCGGGACAGGGTGCCACCTGAAACCTATTGCTCCTGCGTTTATTTGGACTGTCAACGCGCCAATTTCTTCTCAAATATGCACAGTACGGTTCTACAGTACGAGTATGCAAAGGCGTCAATCAGCCAGTTTCATCAATTGCGTCACCCTCTTGTTTACTTGTTCGCTGAAGCCGGACCGGTACAAAACAATACCGTAAGTAAACGGTTGTATTGCTTGTGTGCGCATAATTGCGAGACAGAGTCCGGCGAAAGGCATCCTTACATAACAAGCCGGCGTAAACCTGTATACAACAAACAGGGTTTGATACCGAGCCTGGTGCAAAAAAGACGCGATCAAGTACGAAGATCTATATATAATTATACGATATAGAAAAGAAACAAAATATTTTACTTTTAAGTGACACCACCCCTTCGTATGCTAAAAGAACAAACAGATATCGATTTTGTTTAAAAAAAATCTTTCGAGGCTGACTCTCAGCCAAGATTTAACGTCCACGGGACTGCTTTTCGCATTGCTTCATATACGGACCCCCATAAATACAAATGTGCAACGGTGGGGCTTGAGCCCGTGCACCTATGTGTCTCCTCCAGTCGCGAGGCGCAGAAAAATGCACCACGCCACTAGGTTCGACTATCGATTTCGTTTAAAACACCTTGACAGATCATATCTTTACGCTGTATACATGGATCATACCTTCACACTGTATACACTTTGTGTGTCTCTTTTTTCTGTACGTCCCTCATGGTGACCAGTAAAGTATATTTACTATGTTACGATCACTACATCCAGTTCTGTATTGTAGGATATGTATCCATCGTGATCTACTGTTTCTGGTTCTATAGCGTGATGTAAATTATCGGTGCTCGTTAGCCCACTCGTCCTAATATAACCATCTAATTGATCCGAAGAATACAACTTGTTTACAGAACTAGTAAGGCCTCCGGCGCATCCGTATAACTAGCCAGCACGACCCAAGCATAATCGGAACGCAATTACTACTACTATAATTCGAATTCGATTTACTTGGATTAACTTAGAACCATATACAGTCTGACTTTTCCCTGTAGAAACAAGCAGAATCAAGTAATTACTACTTGAGTTACTTGAACTATGAATTGAACTACGAGTGTAAGTACTTGGGTTACCTTCTCGGGCACCAAATTTTCTGCTGAAGTTCGTCTCGATGACACACGGCGGCGTGATCCACCGCAGAGCGCTAGTCTTGACAGAATAGTTCGCGCCATTACCAAATAGATAATGCCGTCTACTATCTACACTACTGTAGCACACATCAGCAGCGCTATCAAGAAGACATTCTCATGCGTTCTTCCTGGTGCGCCACTTTAAGTCGAACCCGTTAGGGGTGCTATCAGATCCTCAACCAACTTCACTGATGGCCTACGATGCTGGCTGACTCTAAGACTATTAACTAGACGACAGCGACTTCCTTTGTTGTGTCATAAGACGTCGCACTGAAAACCACTGCGGCCTCGCAATGATGTCGCAGAAAAACATCCACGTTGAGCCGCTGTCCTCCGAAACAGAATGGGCGCTCCTGTGCAAGCATTCCCCAAGTCTACTAGATTTCTCGTTTTCTCCGCTTCCTATATATGCCGCGCAAACTCATGAGGTCCGGACTTTGCTCGGACGGTAAACCCGACGATCTCTGGCTGCATCATCGTTATCGGTCTGTCGAGAATCTACGGCGCCATACGCTTCGAAAACCCTGCTATTAATGAAAAAAATCTCGATTATTTGTGTGCTGTCTGACTTCTACGGCATCTTGCGTATTGCTTGCGCAAAAACTGCGGTATTTGAATCATCGCGGTTTATTTAAGACTACGCCGTTTAGTCGGG
The DNA here is from genome assembly GCA_003439945.1 of Dermanyssus gallinae. Classification (NCBI taxonomy): domain Eukaryota; kingdom Metazoa; phylum Arthropoda; class Arachnida; order Mesostigmata; family Dermanyssidae; genus Dermanyssus; species Dermanyssus gallinae. The sequence continues at coordinate 215,740 of QVRM01006569.1, read as the reverse complement.
AAGTCACTGCTAGCAAGAAAGCGTAGGACATCGTCGGATTGGTCTCTCGGCATTAGCATTATTGGCTGTGGCCTCAGGGGTGGTGTCGAAGCGGCCGTCCATGCAACAAGGGCATTCGTTTATCATCTGCTTAGGACCGTTCGCTCTCATCTTCCATGACTATACCCCCTGGTACACCAGGTATCTAGGTTATTAGACAGATTGACATTGCTTGATTTCGATCCCAATGAAGAATTCCTCATGTCATGTTCCGGTGTTCAGCAGGGTGACCATTGTACTTTGTGTCTTTCTGCTTTGCGTCGTCACCCGCGGGTTTCAATCACACCTTAATTCTAAAATTCTACTGTATTTTTTGGACAGCGGCACCCTTGCCGCAGGCGCCCCAGTAATTCAAACAAATATCACTTATGTGAAAAAGCTCGAGACTGTCTTGGGACTTAGCTCAATAATCCAAAGTGTGAGGTTTTCTTTCTATTCCAAGAAGATCTTTTTTGCGGTATTGCAGCTGTCAGGGTTATCCCTGAATACAAATTCGAGCATTTAAGGGAGCCAATTCGTAACGACCCCATCAACACTTATTTATTAAAAAAAAAGGTTCTGAACTCTTTTGAAGCAAGTGCTACGCGCGAGTCTGTCAACTGCGAGATTGATGCATCTCCTTCGCTGTTGACGAGTCTGTGCCATATTGGAGCTACTTTACTCGTTCGACGAATCCTTTTGAAGTAGTCATCCAAGTTATCCTAACTGCTCAACTTCGTCGTTTCGTTCGACGTCCTCAGGTGGACTGGGAATTTAAAGGGCATCGCCAATAATTGTTTTGGCAAATTTTGAAAACACCGAGGCCCTGTCATCATGATGTCAGGAATCGCTTTTTCAGCCTGCCTACTACTGATACTTGCCTAAGCTTCAACCTGAACGCATATTAAAATTGGCTCTGCACTTATAGGTAGTTAGGGCAATCTAGTTGCAGTTGATGAATGAGGCGAGTAGCACATAGCAACACGCGCGACTTAGAGCCGCGATGAGCAGAAAGCTGGTTCCAGGTGATTTCGTCGCCGTTGCTGGGAACGATGCTGGACAATACAATACACTTTGCATGATCTGCGTTTGAAGGAATTAGTCTGCCTCGCACATACAATGCACAATGTACCAGACATTGTACCAGATGTAACATACCGTTGTCTTTCGCGAGCAAGCGCACTCGTGCTTGCAGAAAGGGCGCCACTTCGTTCTCAAGACAGTTGGCTCTGGGCAACGGAATAGAGATAATGCAGATCACATTCCTGCAGTTAAAAGCATTCGGCTAAACTGTCATCAAACAGCCAACTGCGACCGGATGGCCTAACTCTAGTCCCATAGACTGAAGGCTGGTGTCTCGTGTACGACACCATCGTGTCTTGTGTGTACTTTGACCGCATAGTGTGCTCGTCATACCAGTCGAGCGGTATATACATATTATTATCAAGTTAGCTAAATATCGCGAACTGGAATACGACTTTTCTACTAATAGCCTTTAATACGTTGGACTCAGTGGGAAAATCACAACGAGTTTACTACGGAGCTGGGACTCAGACTGTGGCAACCAGTGATCTGAGGGCAAGGCAGTTCCTGTTACAATTGTTGAAATTAAACGTGGCGTCGATCATCGGTTTGGTGCCCACGGGCTAGAGACTAGCCTTTCCGCCACAGTCGAGTCAAGTCGGCAGTGAAATTTCATGTGAAACTAAATAAAAAATGAAAAATTATTGGATTTAGTCTCTAATTGGCATCATTGTGAGGTGTTAACTTCTGCTAGTTTAATCGTCCGCCGTGTGTCACATTCTAGTTCATGTAGCCTTAATGAAGGAGGTGCGTACTTACCTGTTAATTCAGACAATATCCTAACAAATATATGCTTTAAAATATATGCCTTGCGTGGGCCGCACTTGGGCCACGCGAATGGGATCCAATGTCTCCAGGGCAACGGATGCATTCATTTCTTTTCACCTAATATTTTCAGTTTACTACAATATGTCGCTTGTACATAATTCCGTAGTTGTGCAGTATACACGCATATCATATAGTTACACGTATGGATGCAGCATTACCCTTGCATGCAGTTAGTGACATTAACTGCCAGACAAACCCTCTTATCGGTATCCTGTAATCTTCTTGTATGATTTTGGTCAAGAATAACTATGCGCAGTTGCAAATAAGCCAACAGTTCCTATACAAACAGGCCAGCGTAACACATGTAACAAATCCTACCGAGTTCTTCTTTACTCAGGGCAGTATCTTCATGGTCTAACCGTGGTTGGTGCTCCAGCTCCGTCAAGAATACTTTTGGCATGTTATGCTGTTTGCATCACATATTTTTATCTGGGCTTTGGAAGCAGCCTATTAAATTTAGCTCATAAGGACCTCTCGTTGTAGGATTTGCAGAGCAAGGACACCCACACACATTTTCTTCTCCAGCACTCGCTTAATCATTGAGTAAACTAGACTCTGTAGGTCTGCTCTACAAATTTTCTATGCCTAAAACTCTAAATAATTCAAACAAGCAATTTGGCAATCCCAACATAACAGACAGGGGCCAAGTCAACGGCGCGACTAATTTTGATTGCTTACAGAAAGCCTTATTTTTTTCAGTGTTTTGTTTTTTTGCAGTCTGATGTTTAAGACGTGACCTAGGACTCTCCTGCTGTTCTTTGTACGCATTAAATTAATCAAGGTATCGCAACGTAGCCAACGCTCACTGTGTTAGGGGACCTAACAATTGTTTTTTAAATAGAGAGGGCTGCCTATAGATACATGGTTATAAGCTGCAATCGAGCCTTCAAAGGTCCTTTTGCCAAAAAAAATTGTAGCATTATCAGATTTTCACGATGACACTAACAATAATTAGGCAATCGATGGCCCTGGGCCACCAAATGGTTTGCCAAGCGTTGCATCATCAAGATAACAGACGCCAAATACGTTTTTTCAAAGTAAAACTAGACCAAAACATCTAAGACTAAACAGTGCAGGGTTCTAGGCGTCGTTTCATGGTTCCCTAAAGTTGTCGTGTTTCCATGCTCAAGTATAAAAAAATTTATTACAAAGTCGATGGTATTACTAAACCATAAGCAAGCAGCAGTGTGCCGCGAGGCGCACATATGTCTATAACGGCACAAACTTAATCAAGTGCCACTCCTGAAAGTCGTAATATTATTATATTTATTAGGTGGCAATTTTATTTGCAATGGCATGAATCGGTTTCTATGCGCTAGTGATATTTAGGCCCTACAGATGTAATTGTTTTTTGTACATTTCTAAATGTAGAATCATTATTCTGATTTCAGCGTGTTTTTCATCAAATCGTACGCATTTCTGGAGGCGATCCATGCGTCGAAACACATTAAACGCTATTTTCGATGTTGTCTAGCTCCATCCCGAAGACCTCTTTTTTTCTAATTTCGCGTGAATTGAAGCGTCTTCTTACGAATTCTATTTTTATTTTTGGAAAGACGTCGGGTAATTAATTTAGAGGAGAAAATGTCAGGCAAATAATTTAGGTCTTCCTGCACCTTCCATCAGAAAGCGGGTTCAGGCAGGGCTCGAGCTGCAACTTATGTAAGGAATTACCTCCTGTTGATGTGTTGCAAAATCGCTAACTTACATTTGTTCAGTTACAACAAAGCTGCGCGGTTCTATTCTCGGAATAGCTGTTGAAACGCGTACTGTATGGGGAAGGCTGTATTATTAAACTCTCAGCTATACGTCCACAACTAACATAGCTAATCGACAGGCATGATGCGCTTTTTCAATTTCAACGTGGTTTATTCGCGATCATTTTACAGCGCTCAGGTTATAGTGAAATAGAACGGTTACAAGAAGATGACTTAAATAACAAGGCAGATAATCAGACACACAACAAAATGCCAGGAATACTTTGCTTAAAAGAATTCACAAAACGTACTAAACATAATGACTTCCATATGGCATTTAATGCGTTTGTTACACTTTCGAACAGTGTACAAGACAAGCGAAGTGAACGATATTACGACTCAGGCTTCTAGATCAGCTCTAATGGCGTGCATCAGAAAGCCAGCAGACCTCCTGAGAATCGACGCAAAGGAACCGGACAGTCTTACTCTCACTCCTTCTAAAAGAACAAACGAGCGTTTGTTTGGCATTCGACGACAACATCATTGCCCCCTCAAACCAAGAGTCTAGTTTATCCGACTCTGGCTCCGCGGTACGCAACGCTGAAGGCGACAATTCATGGACGCAGGCACGGAAGCACTTCCTCGACACATGGGCGCGAATGTGGTCAAATTCACCAGCGGGGGACATCAGAAAAGCCTAAACAAGAGGCCTAATGACCTTACAACTTGGTATGAGCTCAAAGGAACACTCACATATCACCCCGTGCAAGTGCTCGCAGGACAAGAACGACCATAGTGGTGATTGTGGTCATGACGTAGTGATGATAGTTATAGCAAAGAAGTGGCTGGATGGCCAGTCGTAACGAGAGGAGGACGAGGTTATGATGGTCGGGGTGATCGTGGTGGTTTGCTCCTGATATACTTGGTCATTTGAGGTAGCAGTAGTTCTCGCTCGTAGTTTACCGTCAAACTGAGCAAATATTGGCAGACGTGACAAACGGACGAACTCTACGCGGGCAGGCGAATTGAAATATTGATTGGTCACTTGCTAAGTGGACCCACTGATAACGGACAGAGTCACTGGCTGACAGCCGCACAAATGAACGTCGCCACAGTCTTCGACCTTGGGAGCAGTGGCAGCCTCGACAGCACAGCAGCAGCGCCTCCACCACCATCAACAGTGACAAAGTCATCAAAAGGCTTTTGTTAGCTTATCGCCCTACCAAGAGCTCGTTATCGTTGTTGTTGTTGTCGATGATGTCAGTGTCTTTCTCATTGTTAATAAGGTTGTGATTGTGAGAATAATAATAATAATAATAATAATAATAATAATAATAATAATAATAAATATTATTACTAGTGCTTAAATCTTACAATTGTGTTAAATGAGCGCCTCACCTGCCGAAGGCGATTCATATTCATTGTGCTCGACTTCTAAGGACACATACAGTGTTTTGGGTAGGCCCAGCCACACCTTCCAGGCTAAAGCACCATGACTTTCGCTACCTAATTTAGCACACGAAGAAGGGCAAATAATATGCGCAATAGCGACTTCTCGCACGCCTTTCTTGCCACGTCCGAGATAAAGTAGAATGAGTTGTTTGTTGGAACGTTGTCGTCAGTCTTAGTAACCCGGCGATTTACAGCAGGATGTCTGTGGCATGGTCTAACTAGTACTGAGTAGTTAGCAACGAAATTACTAAATGTAATCATAATAACTCAAATTCTAACCCCTGGTAACTAAATTTCGTATGGCCTTGATGTAAAATTGAACGTCTAAGCAAGCAATTCACCAAGTGACGTTCATCTTTGCGTGTGAAAAGCAGAGGACAAGGGATTCAAAAAACACGCAGGTTCGTGTAACCTGTGCTACGCCAGATTCAAAGCAAAACCCATCCAGAGGTCGTTAGGCGTATGCTGTAGCTAGATACCAATAGATGTGTTCTATACGGCCAAGTGTGGAATTTATATCAATAAAGAATATGAATATAACGTGGTATATTTTATATGGTCGATCAGACCTCTTCGTCAGAGTAATTCGGCTTCCGGAGAAGTCGTGGAATGCGCGACGCAACTCATGTGCTTCAGTCAGGGAATGAACGGACTGTCGCAAAACCTGCAGGCCATTTGTACAAATCTTTCAAGACCTGCAACAGATCACTACAAAGACTCTTTTACTTATCGAAATGTCATTCCGATACGCAGGAGTTGGTGGCTCACTTCAGAGCGTAATTTCGAGCTTCTTTAATGAGGACATCTTACCGGTACTCCGGTTTGTTCGAATACGAGCATTCACGAGGAGTACACAGGGTGCATCTGTCGACAGTACTCTTAAGCGTGTACGAAGTCTCGTGCACCTGTTTGCCTGGTCCTTATGTAGAGATTGCTGCACTGCCAAGAAAAACAGCTGAAAAATATATAAGTGTCCATTTTATGCCCATACTTGCCCATACCATAAGTGAAATAGATGCGATGATAACAAACATGAGCCCTTAGTCGCAGGGATTGTATAGCCTGTACCGGGCTCGACACGATCTCTTTCACACTGTGTGAGTTACTTAACTAATCAAAATGGTCTATATAAGGGTCGTGTGTAGGGTTAGATTAGAACGAGTACTAATCTATAATTATTATTATCCGTGAGTGATTGTAGCACTCGTAGCTAATAGTCGACTTCCATAATGATGTTTGCATTACTGACTGCATCCGAAGTACATGGTCACGACTTATCAGCATGCACATTTAAAATAAAAATATTGCATATAGCGCTAGCACTGCGTGCAGAGCAATATATATATATATATATATATATATATATATATATATAAGAGACAAATTAGCCTCGATGTCTTACTAAATTCACATTGGAGATTAAACCACACTAATGACAGTGAAAGTACGCTTGTATTCTGGCAAAGCACAGAAAGTGCGGGTCAAGGCTACCATCTACTATAGCTGCACATGCAAGTGCTGAAATTTGCAATAAGTGCAAATTGACTACTGAACGCAAACAACTACTATTGAAGCAGCTGGCAAATAGCAAAGCAGTAGCAGGAGTAACAATAAGGACACCAGCGGCAGCAGCAGCAGCAGCAGGAGCAGCGCGTTGATGAACTGGACTGTTTGCGTGGAGCATGTCCTGCGTGTAGCATGTCCTGCGCGCCTTGTGTCGTCCGTTCGAGGCGTCGAAGGCGTCGGTGCCCCCCCCCCTTTCAGGTCACCGCCACCATCATCAACATCGCACGTTACAGTCGCTGCCGATGGTCGCCGCGCTCACTACTAGGGTCGTCGCGTTTATTCCTAGGGTTGTCTCGCTAATGTACGTGGTGGCGACCACCATCGTGGCCAACCACCACCAACCACTCACCGAAACTAGCCTGAAGGCGTAGTTCAAATTGCAAAGTCTGAGAGCTCTCGGTCGCACAATGGCACACAATACGCACACACTGCTGCTAGCAATATGCGCGAAGGTCGACCCGCGTTGCCAAACGTCGAACGAGTTCGAGCCGGAAATGGCTGGCTGGGTGGAGGCCAGCTCTAGTCAGCCAGTCATTCTTCTGTTGCGGCTGACTGCGGGGCTGCGGAGCTCGTTTCCGACGTTTTTTTTTGCCTGCGATGTCGTCTGCATTCTCGACGTTGCCGACGCCCGAAACGGGAGCAGCACGACATGCATTAAGCCCGCCGAGAGAGAGAAATAGAGAGAGAGCGCGCAAGAGAGAGAGAGAGAGAGAGAGAGAGGGGGGGGGGCAAGACTAGTGCACCTACCCGGGCCCTAGACACCGCGCTGCGTAATTATTCCACCACGCGACAGATCTCCCTCTACCCCCACCCGCCTGCCCGACAAAGACGCTCGCCTAGGGAACGTCGTCTTCTCGCTTCCACCATAGCTAATCATCGCTTAGGCGCGTCGACGCGTACTCAGACAGCTAGCTGAACGCGTTCGGTGACTCAGTTCGGCGAATCTATTATGCTGACTAAAACGCTTTTTAGATCAAGCTGCTAGTGGTTTACAATTAGTGACTAGTTAATGCTAACGCCGCTCATTAAATTAAACAAGAGAGAGAGAGATAGTGAGTATACTTTTTGTAAACCATCGAGGTGTCGATACATATATATATATATGTATATATATATATATATATATATATATATGTGTGTATAGCAAGCAAAAGCAGTAACGTTTGTTATAATAAAAGTAATCATTGTACAATTGATTAATTAGTTTATTCGCTTGATAAGTGTGTGTGCACATATCACCCTTTTATATCAGGGACGCCTAACGGTGCAGCTATTTAACAGTATTAATCACAAGTATGATTTTATTGTAACTACTCTTATAGTAGTTCTAGACCCACAATATTTTTAAGAATGTTTACTATCTGTATACATTAGATGATACTAACTACAATTTTAATAAATATGTCATCTAACGACTCTCTTTTCGCACAAACAACGAGACAGTTCACAAGGCAAAGTTTCTCTTTGGGCCTATATATATACATATGGTTAGCGGTGGAGGAAAGGAAGGCCAGCACTTGATTCCATTATGAACCTAAATATAACTGTAGACCGGGACAGGAGAAAAACGATAGTCAACGTCCTGGCAAATCAGGCAGGCAAAGAACCGAGGAAGGAGAGAGAAGCGCGATCTCGACGCACCCCGTCAGACCGGGAGGCACAGGCGAGACGCATAGAGCTCTATAGAAATGACGACTCCTTCTTCACGGTGTCGAACTAACGAGTCTGAGAGAAGGAAAACGGGTTAGTGGGTTTGCAAGTTCTACACTAGTTACTGATAGTTGCCAGTTAGGTATGTGCACCCTGCAATCCAGAAAAGTCTCCATATAAAACAGGTAATAATCTTAGATCCCTGCAGTCTAGCCGATGCTGGTGAACAATCTTCCGGGCAAGATACGAAGTCGGGACGCGGAGGTGTACGCCTTTATGCATGCTGGCTCGGTGCTACACTCCCGCAGTCGTTGTGCACTTGCAGCACTATGTCGACTGAAAAAGTTCGAGATAAGAATGAGTACGACAAGGACAGTCCAAATTTAGGCGATGTAAAGGAAAATTGTAATCGTGTCCAGGCACATGGAAAAAATAATTCGGGAAAAAAATACAATTTATTCACAGTATCTGAGATCCTCAAAAACTAGCAATAGAAGTTACAGGCGATATGGCCCTTGCCTACGCCGACGATCTCGTCTTCATCTCGTCTAGGTCCGATCCGACACGATTCCGAGGTGTCCAGCATGGGCGAAGCAAGGTGCGTCCGCTACGTTTGGAGATCGTTTTTAACAGAACCAACACCGAAACCACATTTTCCAGTTACTCTTCCACACAAAAAAAACAGTTTTCCGATTTAGGTGCTAAGGGTTCTGATTGCATTCGCTTGCACAGGTTAATCTACGTACTGGTGCCGTCTTCGTTCTTTGTTGGAGGCCTACAGAAGATGCAGGCTCTACCGATAAGGCAGCCTTCAACAAACACAATCTGAATAGCGGAATAGGATGGCAAACATTAGCGAACATAATATTTTTTGTCGAAGTTGCCCCCACCGGGTTTGTAAGTAACCGTTACTTTAAATGATACGCAGTCTAGACAAAAGCTAAGTTTACATATGCACTGTCGTTGACCTTTAAATAAAGTGAAATTCTATTCTGTTCTATTAACCCATTATTTTATTTTAAAAAACAGGCAACGACGTTTAATTTGAGGAAGCGCTGCAATTACGAACATAATATCTTACCGCAGTGTATAGCTTCTACAGGGTTTATAAGTAACCATTTTCCCTGAATAATGCGTATTCTACACGAGCGTACATCTGCATTGTCGTTGATTATTGAATAACGTGCAAGTCGATTCTATTAACCATAAAGCATTCCCTTTCATCGCGTAGTACACCAGAGACGCCGAAGAGTACTCCTGGTATTAGGTAAGTCAAAAGGTTCGTCGGCTTTCTGGGACCACATTTTTGAAATTCCCGCGCTCTGCAGCAGGGCCGCCTGAGAGTGCGGCTGGGTGTTTACTTTCAGGAGCAGACCCGTGGCGGCGCGACGGTATACCGATTCCAACTTTACCGTTTCGTTTGCGGAATTGGCAGCTGTTTGCAATGGAGAACAAAAATACGCATTTTCGACACATTATGTTGTTCTCCTACCGTGAAGGCATAAATGCAGCGCAAACAACCCGGAGGATATGTGCAGTCTACGGCGAAAACGCAGTACACAAATCCACAGTCGGAAAGCGATTCGCCCGTTTCAAAGCTGGAAACTTCAATCTCGAAGATGAACCGAGGTCAGGACGACCCAATGTTTTGGAGACCGACGAAGTCATAAGCCTGGTTACTTCGAACCCAGGTTTGACCATAAAATAAATTGAAGATGTAACGGGAGTCTCCCACGGAGCCGTTTGGAATCGCCTCCATGATGCAGGTTTCTCGTGCAAGCGGAATATCTGGCTACCACACGACCTCAATGATAGGCAGCTTGAAGGGCGAGTCGATACCTGTCACGCACTCCTCCGGAAGAACTCGAATGAGCCATTTCTGAGGAGATTGATAACCGGCGATGAAAAATGGATACTCTACAGAAACGTAACACAGAAAAGAAGTTGGGTCCCCAGAGGTTCTCAGGCCGCAGCTATACCTAAACCCGAAATTCATCAGAAGAAGGTTATGCTGTGCTGCTGGTGGGACTGTAAGGGCGTCGTGTATTTTGAGCTGCTTCCAATGGGTCAGACGATCAACTCCGTCGTCTACTGCAGACAAATCGAAGATTTGAAGGCTGCAGTAGCAACGAAGCGCCCAGAATTGTCAAACAGGTGGGGCGTCACTTTTCAATATGATAAGGCGACACCACACAAAAGTTTGGCCACCCGGCAAAAATTGGCGGAGTTTGACTGAGATGTGCTGCCGCACCCAGCTTATAGTCCCGACCTCGCACCATCTGATTATCACTTGTTCGGGTCTCTCCAGAACTCCCTTGATGGCACAACATTTGAATCTTTGAAGGCAATAAAAAATCACCTCACTCAGTATTTCGACGAGAAGGACAAGACGTTCTGGGAGAAAGGAATCATGGATCTACCGAGGCGATGGGCGAAGGTTATCGAACAAAACGGTCAATATATCATTGAATAAAAATACTGTTGTATGCATAAATAAGGCTCTTTAAAATCGGGTAAAAAAGCCGACGAAATTTTTGACTTACCTAATAGCTACGTAACACCTCGGCGTCAAGCGAATCGTAGACAGAGATCTTCGGCGCGGCATTGATAGCGTCCAGCGAGAAGATGGGCACGTCACTTGTCTCGTATGATACGACCGACCTAAAGCGGTTGTACAGAAGCACCCCCTGGTCGAACTCAAAGCCCGACTCAAGCCCGAGAACGGCGTTCGCCACAGCTGTCGCATCCTCGAACACCGGTGGCTTCTTGCCGTAGTCGTTGAATGATATCAAAATGTTCGGGCTGTAAAGACGCTTCAGGATAGCCTTTACCTTGTCGCCGACGCAGATGATCTTGGCGTTCGGAGCGAGCTCGGGGTTCTCGGCCATCCATGTGCGGACCTTCTTGGCGATCGACGAGTGGACCGCGCCGCACAGACCTCGATCGGACGAGATGGCCACGATCAGCGTCGACTTCTGCGCCTCGCCGGGCGTCACTTCGGCCGATCTTCTGGATGTTCTTCACCGACTTCAGTCGCATCCGGATGTCCCTCAGCGTGGCCATGCCTCGGACGGCCTGCTGCTGAGGTTGGCAGCGGCAGCGGCGGCGGTGGCGGATGCGGCCGCGGCCCAGCCAGCCGTGCCGCCCACTTTAGCCAGCGATGAGAACATCGTGACACTCGCGATGATTGAGAGACTAGATCGGGTTGGGGGGGAAGAAGTCGTAAACCGCACCACACCGCACCGCACGAACGAACAACACAGCTCCGGCCGCACTAAGAATTCTCAGCAGATAGGAGGATAGATGATATCTCGACAGAGACCACCACCACCTTTACCAGCAGCAGCAGCAGCAGCCTCAAGCAGCACGACTGTCTGTCTCTCTGTGGTGTTCGCCTCAGTCTGTATCAGCCGGCCACAACAGCACCCCTACGGCTACAGCTCGCTGGCTGCTATGCCGTTCGTGCTGCCTGCCACCCGAGGTAACGGAGGTCACACAGCTAAGGTGACCACTGCTAGCAGCCACCGAATGTACGCTTTTTGGTAAACCCCAGCCAATGACGTCTAGTTTGTGGAAGCACTGTCATTATAAGCATAAATACCTAATCCTACGATGCCATGCACATGGCTTTCACATGAAGCATTGTGGGGAAAAGTTAATGAAATGTTTTCAATGTTGCTATGTTTCTTCGGTTGTGAGGGTCATCAAGAAGCGCACCTTCATCCCTCATGTGGCGCCCAGTTCCGGTGCCTCTAAGACGCCCAATTACGCTGTTCTAAGACGCATGCGGTCAAGCCGGAGTCAAATGACCCACTGTCTGTCTTGCGTTTACGCACCCAACGTGACTCATATTCGTCGTTCTGTCTGTTTGTGACCGAAGAAGATGAAAAGGTCCTACTGGAGGACCCAAAATTCTGGTTGGCTGGCACCGTCATCAAGACCGTTCTTGGCCGCCCGTCGCAGAGAGAGTCCACTATAAGTTTAATGGTCTGGCAGTTGTCGTGCCGCCTTGTATTTATTTTATTTTACTTTTTCTGTTTATCACGCATATTTACTTGCACTGTGTATCACGTTCTGCAGCAAAACCGGGCGCCTTAGATGCCATACGTATCCATCATCGCTTACTAAACAGCGTTGGCCTTAAACTACTATGTGAAACCTAGTTCAGTGAATCGATTCGGGATGCAGAATTAACACTGGGGAACGCGTCTGCCATTTGTAGATTGAATGACCCACGAAAGGTGGCGCCTATGTTCTAGTGAAAAAAAAAACAAGTGTTTGTGCAATTAAAGTTGATATTGATGTCCCCGCGGAACACATTGCAATTTATATCCTGACAACACAAACCAAACTTCGTTCCGTTTGCTATCATATAACAAATTCAGAAAGCTCTGCTGTTCGCAAGTTGACCGTGTTTGCGATGTGTGGAATGCAATTAACCATACCTGCACTACTGACTCCCCGGCGTTGTCCTTGTCGGCAACTGTAATCTGCCCAACATTAACTGGTCAACTGCCTGTCCGTCGGATTCTGATTCCAAAAATCCTTCTTTGTAAATTGTTGTTTCTAGAATCGTCCCTTTTAACTTGTTACGATGCAGATACATGATGCTGGATCAATACGTGACCTTGAACTAATTGCTGATTCTGACATGATTGAGAACCTGGTTGTAGTACCTGGTCCCCTTGCATCTGATTAATAAGCTGTCAGCTTCGCGTTTATAGTCGATTCGTGTGAAAAATCGATTCGAGCAAAGAAGCTTGGCTACAGTTAACCAATTTGAAAAAAACTGGTGCCCACCTAGATATAACTGCTTTGTCTACGGTCATTTTATACCAGTGGGTCTGTGAATGGCATGTACTCAAAGTTTGTCAGTTACTGTATCTATTTAATAACCATGTACAAAGCATCCTGTGACGCGCCTTGACCCAAACAAAATATTCTGGGCTACATCGCACAGAACGTCATATTGCCGCTAATGCCCCAGAGTCGTATGCTCACCAATGATAGTATTGTTTCTGAAATGTTTAAACAGTGTCCTGTTACTCTGATTCACAGGAAAGATACAAATAACAGTTGTGAGAAGTTACGCATGTGGCATCTTATTTTTTTATGACGCACATACATATTTTTTTTTACCAAATCAGGCTTCTCGAATCTGCTCTGCACATCTTCCGATCACCGTATACTCAATTCCTCGCAATGTCACAGGATTAAGCTATGTTAATAAATTCACGATTCTTGTTTCACTGCGTATATTTTTATAGCGTTATAACTTGCTACTTAGGAAAATTGAAAACATTGGTATGCATACTTTCACGATTCTGGCTTCGCTCTTATTTACGGTCTTTTTGCGTGAGGGTAGTTCGTGATCTCAGTCGTTCACTGCACCCTCGGAGATACCTCAAGGTGACTGTGCATATCCATTGTTATATGCAATGTTTGTGCTTGATATTGGTCCTAAAGCATGGACATTTATATACTATGACTATGTAGTTAATGGTGTCACACAAATTACGTCAATTGTAACGTCCGACCTCGGTGATTAAGTGAATGCTGAGTTCCATTTCAGCCGTCATGTAAGACAATTAGTCAAATCTTCTCGAGTCCTAATTAACGCAATTTTTTATGTTTTATTGTAAAAAAAAAACAGATGAAATTATCTGTCTTTATGAAATGATTATAGCGTTCGAGCTGTCGTAATGCGCTCTATTGAGCATTGGAGCCGTATTTTAAGGGATATATACGATTTCTTAAAAGCGTACGCATTTTAAAAAGATGCTCTGTTAGATACGTTCCTTAAACCGCGAATATATCGAATTATTATTATTATTATTATTATTATTATATTATTATTATTATTATTATTATTATTATTATTATTATTATTATTATATTATTATTATTATTATTATTATTATTATTATTATTATTATTATTATTATTATTATTATTATTATTATTATTATTATTCAGTTAGTAAGAGCAAAACTAGAAATAACTTCTTTGACGTTGGACCAAACTTTCTATGAAGTCTGTGCTTCGTCTATCGGAAGGCGTTTGCACGTACTGAACACATAAGGTGGATATACGAGAAAGATTTAAGGCAGTTTTCCTGCGAAACACTTTTAATTGACTTACTTTATCTTCCGTTTTGTGTACAGAGCAACCTCCGTTGTGCAAATAAAGGCGTATTCTATTCTAGTCGTTTTATTCTGCGTGAGACACGTGAAACAATCGGTAGAGTTACCACCCCTCCCACTGCTAGAGACCCCGTAAAGGCCCTCTAGCTTAGTCGATTGGCGATTTCATCGGTGCAGTTCGGCAACATGTAACAGCACGTATGCCTTTTAAACGGAACTTCGAGAGCGGCAGAACGAAACCAGCGATTGGTGCTGTGTTTAGTAGCGAGAAATAATAAAAAGAAATCGTCCCCTGGACACAAGAGTCTATCCGCAATTTTACAATATTGAATTGAATACAAAGTATATATAATACGACCATAATCGACCTCAGTTGTTGATCAGTCACAATGTGCATTCGAATTGCCTAGTTCGACTAAAACTATTTATTAACTAGAGATATCATCCCGTCAATTCGTGCTGGAACACCAAAAGCTAACCTTTACAGAGTATATATACTCGTATGTATATATATATACAGGGTACAATTATATAAAGATACAATTGTTGCCTCTTGCATATAAGCAAATAAAACGGTACAATTAGCCGAGTCTATACAGGGTCATTCATATCGTTATGTACTTTATTCAAGGTTTGGTAGAACTCGGCAAAAAAATCATTTTTCCGGAGACGACTTGTTTAGAAGAGAGAGTGAAATTTATAAAAGCAGTTATTCTGCCTTTTTTCCTCCTATATAGTTGTGCGAAATCTACGTTTGCGGGAGAACCAGTTAACGCATGAAGAAACCGATTATACCGGCGTGTTCGGAGGAAAATGCACAACGGAAGACAGTTACGTAACGCAGCACCATCACCTTGATAGGAAAATGATGGGCATTCAATTTGCTATTGCGTGAGAGTAGTCTTTCGGACGTACATTTTTGGTCGCAATGAAAAAATTTTACGATTTTTCATGAAAATGCGTTAACGTAAAATATCGACTTTTCATGACTTTCCTTAATCTGGGTATTAGCTTTTTGCTACGCAAGCTAGTGAAGTGTCTTCCGTTGTGCAGAATTTTCCTCCGAACACGCCGGTGTAATCGGTTCCTTCATGCGTTCACTGGTTCTCCCGCAAACAGAGATTTTGCACAACTATGTAGGAAAAAAAAGGCAGAAAAACTACTTTTATAAACTTCACTCTCTCTCCTAAACAAGACGTTTCCACGTCTTCCCTCCATAGGAACTTATTTTCTTGCCGAGTTATATCAAACCTCGAAATACGTGCACAACAATATGAATGACCCTGTATCTACATATATTTTTTTATATATAATTATTTCCTTTTGTGTCTGCTTATTGGTGATTCGAATGTCAACTTGCTCGCTACCTCCTTGCCGCCGTTGAACTATATATCCTTCTTCACTAGCAATGACCTAATGCATTTCATCGACCGTGTCACGAGACTCCTTTCTAGAACTTGCCTCGATCATACTGCAGTTAGGGGCTGTTCTACATTTTCTAAAGTTCAACGTTCACGTTGTCATTCTCGGATCACTTTTTTGTTGTCGTCTCCTTGCTCAAATGCAGAGAAACATCGGCAACGCTTTAGGCTGCTAGTTCCAACTCTACCCGGGTTCACCACGCTGCTGATGTGGGTACCTTGTTACATTGATCCTAGGCTACGCTTCTTGGAGCGATGTCTATGATTCAAATGATGTCAATTTAGCGTTTGAGAATTTCCAACACAACCTTTGGGGTATTGATAACACATCATTCGGTCCACGTCGCATGGAGCGTACGGATGCGCCAAAAGGTGACACGTTTGTGTTCTTGCCAGGATTGCGTCGCCTAAGAAGGCATGCTAACAAAATGTACATTAACCACAGAAAGATGAATTCCCCAGAAAGTAAACATGCTTATCTGGTAAGCTAGAAAAGGTACAAAACTGCTGTTCTATTTTGAAACTAGTTCTGAACTATTGCTCGTTCAGCCTTCTACAAGGAGCGGTTTGATACTTTACGTGGAGATGCCCGCCGTCTCTGGCAGTTTATTAACAGGTCCTGTGGTAAACATAAAGGCTTAGTCGAGTTGCCTTCTGCTCTCGCCACCTTCTCTGGAGAAAGTTCCACAGGTCATGTTTTAATAGTCGATGAATTAACCCGCTACGTCGTGTCGGTGTGTTAGGAGTCGGTATCTTTATTGAGTTTTGAGGACGATATAAGGCCGCGATTAGTGAGCCTTGGCCCTGTAATGACGTTTCCTTCAGCTTTCGCGCTGGGTAACTGAGGTAGCCTCGATATTACTTAAGCAGGCGCAATGCAACGGGACTTCCTGCTCATTTTTCAAAACTTAATACTCCATACATTGGAGGGGCCTTTTACGTAGCGAACCTTTTACTCGCATCTGGAGTGTTTCCAACCGCCCTTAAGGCCTCTTTTGTTACATCTATTTACAAGCTACTAATCTATTACCCTGGTTGACTGCCTTTCAGAGCTCTTTAAAAAGCTTGCTCTCTTGTAGCTGAAACGCTTCCTCGAATCCTGCAGCTGTCTATCTCGTAATCAATTTGGATTTCGTCACGGCAAGTTGAATCGACAAAAGTCTGTCTAGACGTTTTTCTCGACGTCACCGCAGCATTCAATTGCGTCCGCCATTCTTTTTTTCTTCAAACCTTGCAGAACCTTGGATGTTCTGCAAGTACAGTATAGTGGTCTAATTCATTTTTATTATCTTGATTCTAGTCTGTCCGTATAGTACAAGTGGTTTCCCTGTGGAGATCTGTTAACGTTGGAACTCCACAAGAATCGGTGCTAGGTCCGTTTCTCTTCTTGATTCTCATTAATTTGATAAGAAAAGACGACAATTCTTTTGCCGTGTCAAGAACCCATACAGGCCCTGAAGGTTGCTGTTAACTTGTTTAATCTGGAGATTGCACCCACAGCATCTTACGGTGTTCATCTCTCAAAATCGAACTTAAGGGCGTTTAATCAACTCAAATCCAGTTTCCTAAAGAGAGCATTGAACGTCCACCGCACTAGCCTAAATAGGTTAGTGTACTTACTGGCATCGTCGCCGCTATGCGTTGAGGACTTACAGAGGATGTACAACCTGCTGAAGACGACGGTTTTTAGAGAACACGTCTTAGATTCGGAAAATAAAAAACACGTTTTAGATTGAAATATGTGGAAAAAGAGAACATTGGTTAACAGATAGCGTTTGCCAATTGCATTTCTCTTCTATTCAAGGTTTACTCTCCAGCCCTCGGTATCTCGCGCTCACTATCCCAATTGAAAGAGGTAATCGAAATCTTCAATTATTACGGCCTGGTTGTTAATACTAACAAGACTAGCCTCACTCTGTTTCGCTCTCCATAACTTAAGTTGCAGGCGAATATTGATCTGCTTTCTTCAGAATTCGGTCTGAAGTTTTCGTAAACTACTAAATGTTTGGGCCTCACCTTACACAAAGGTTTAAGTTGGCGCACTCATATTGATCGTATCACCTGTATGTGAGACCTCGCGTTCAGAAAAGACCTAGCATCCATCTTTTGTATACAGACTGCCCGTCGTGTGGGAGAGTATCCCACATAAAATCCGTTACTCGAAGTCCCTGACCTGTTTTGCCCGAGACGTCAAAAGATGGCTTTTAAATCGCATTACATGACTGAAAATGGGCTTTATTTGGGGCGATGGTCTAATACTCTGTGTTTAGTTGCCATTATGAGTTAAATTGTCCATCGAGTTAGAGCTTAATGTGCTCCCTTGCCTTGTGTGTCAGTATCGCCAATCATACAGTATAGGTGATTATTTCAGTTTTTACTAACTTACTACTTACTATAATATAAAACTACTTAACGAGAACTTAAGCATGTAAATGTATGCAGTTCCGTGAATAAACCACGTCTGAATTGAATTGAAAAATTATATATATATATATATATATATATATATATATATATATATATATATATATATATATATATATATATATAATCGTTTAAAAACTCTATGTTATCGAACTAGTTAGTAACTCATATATATTTAAATATGAGTTATTGTTATTATATAGAACATTGGCAGACGAAGTAATTAATAATATAAATTATTCGTATATCTTCGTGCCTAGTATATCACATAATGCTACAAAAATATCTTTATATATATATATATATATATATATATATATATATATATATATATATATATAATCGTTTAAAAACTCTATGTTTATCGAACTAGTTATTAACTTATATATATTTATATATGAGTTATTATTATATAGAATATTGGCAGACGAAGCAACTAATAATAAAAATTATTCATATATCTTCGTACCTAGTATAACATATATTGCTACAAAAAACAAGAAAAAAAAAATATATATATATATATATTTAAACACATCGATTCGTTGTACGACCATATAATATGTGTGTATACTGCCCTCTGACTGCCGAGTTCGGGTCAGGGACGCGTAGTGATCGGGTAGTCGGTGCAAATATATATATATATATTTGTACCTTGGTATCTATGCGTTAGTTTATTCGCACTACGGTACGAAATCATGGATATTTACAGCAGCGGCGGCGGCGGCGGTGGCAGCAGCCATGCAGTCAGTGGTCGCTGTGTTTGTGGCGTTTACACAGCCATCTATCATCCAACTAATAGTCATGGAGCATCGAAACAGGGTGTCTGCCGCCGGGACCGATCGGACAGCAACAACGACGACGGCGGCGCCCGCGGTTTGCTCCGTTTCCGCCATTTAATTACAGGAAATATGAACGACCATTGGCTAGGCCGAACATTGACCATTGCGTCGTGGTCAACAATCGAGCAACAATATATATATACATATATATATATATATGTATATATATATATATATATATAGCTTGACTCTAGGTGTATATATATACATAAATAGAAAAAATTATATATATATATATATATATATATATATATATATATGTGTGTGTGTGCATTGCTAATTCATATTCGTTGGACAATTCTTGCTTCATTCTATCACATGTGGCGGATTTAAGGCGAAGGTCAGCGACACCCGTAATGGCAATGTGGTCCTTCTTGCATACGGCGACTGCTGACAACGCGCGTTATGTCGTTTGTCTGCAGATGCTTGGACTTATGTGAACTGTGATCTTGTTTTTAGATAGTTTTTATTTAAACAGAGTTTTGTTTGTTGTATCTTTTTTGGCAAAAATATTCGTCAAAGAACAAAGCCGAGATAGCGCACCTTTTGAATGCTCGAAATGAGAACAATGATCCACAACGAGGTTCAACGAGGATGGCCACGATAACGCAAGCGACGACACATGTTCCACGTGGGGTATTTACACGGCCAAAACAATTGCGTAAATGCGTTTCTGCACGTGACAGTATGCTCACAGAAAAAAAAAACAGTCGTTTCCTAGCACGGACATAACCTAAGTGAAAGCAGGGCCTAAAATAGCGGAATATCCGGCATACTTGCCGGAGTCCGCGCACAACTCAAGCGCTCATAGCAATGCATAACTGCAGATTACTCTTATATCATCTTCCAACCAATTGTGCATACAATACATGGACGACAACATGTATATAACGCAAAATTAAGGTAGGTATAAAAAATGTTTTGCGATGTAACAATCTGACCTAAGAAGCGCTGAGGCAATTATCTTGACAAAGCTTTTAGTAAAATCATCTCTTATGACCTCCAAAAACGTCCACGTCGTAACCAGTTTTAAATGCAGTATCCCACGAATGCTACTGGATGCGTCGCTGTCTCATTTCTGCAAGGTGAGACAAAGTCGAGATTAGTGAGTAAAACATATCAGAAAAACATATAAATGCCGCATACGTTATAAGCGTATGCATTTACTGAATAAAATATTTTGAAAAAATACAATATTTATTATTCATATTTATTTCACTCATATTGAGTTTGTACAAGATGGTTGTTGTTATTATTAAACATAATTATTTGTTGTCCTGTTGTCCCACCGATAGAAGAGGTGCAAAGATCTTCGTTGCGGAGCCGGACAATTAACCCAGTGATACATGGCGCATTGCTGCGAGCAGAACCGACAAATACACTGAGTACTATTGTCTTCATAAAACTCCCTACGGGAGCATACGACGTGATGAAGCCCGTCTACGATGTACCTGATTTAGACATGCCTGTCATTACAGGCCACCCCGACCCACAACCAAGGAAACTTAAAGACGCCGAGCGTTCTTAACTCCGTCGCTGCCTCCGTAACTTTGCGTCGCCACTCGCCCAAGAATTAATTAAGTAGCTCCATCACAGGCAAGCCGAAGCAATAGGCGCACCGTCCGAAAATGCATACACGAAGCGCTTTTTCGCCTTGATTGAAAGGCAAAGTACTCGCTCCATGTATAATGTGAAGCACTTCTCAAGCAAATTAAAATTCGGTTGAAATAGATGTTGCCACTCTCCGTACCGACCGACAGTCGCCGTACATCTCCGACCCCTCCGTAGAGAGCTGCCAGTGACGAGTTACCACTGTTGTCGATGTGCGCAGTGAACGACGTTTTCTTGTAGTAGATCCGGAGACCCAAGTATGGGAAAGAGTTTGCAAACTCAAATGGCCTCCCACAGCAACGAACAACGTAGTTTGCAGCTAAACGTCCTCCGCGAGGAAACTCAATTGCTTTGGTTCTACGTGAGTTCATCTCCAGCCTTTTGTCATGAGATACGCCTCTACCATGGCGGTAATGCGCGAGATGGCACCAGTGTTACGGTGAGCAACAACAATGCCAACAACATACATCACCACCACGGCATGTTAAAACTCTTGACGCACGTATTGAACCAGATCGGCCAGACGCAGTGTGAACGAAATGCAGCTTAGTGGGTCCCCCTGAGAAGTCCCAACACTCTGCGTTAGCTAAAGCACGCTACTCCTTTACTCCACCAACAGCGGGTTGTCGTCGAAAAAACTGGAAATTACTCGCAGACGAGCTCCACCTATGCCAATCTGTCTGAAACTGTCGATCATAAGATCGCTCGAACCCTTGTCAAAGGCCTTCCTTGACGCAGTCAGTAAAAACTGCATAGAGGCGGTCTCCTGGACAGGACACTGCCCGCTCTACTTCGGATTGCGTAATGTAGATGGCGTTGCGGGCTCCCATGCCCTTTCTGTATCCGAACTGCTCTGAAGGCAGGGCATGGTTTGCTATACTTGCAATCCTTTTAATAATCAGCTTACAGAATACATTGTAGAGCGTTTGCTTCAACGCTACTCCCCTGTACATATTTGAGTCAGTTCTATTGCCGCTGTATTTGCCTTTGAATAACCGAGAAAGTCTAGTAATATGGCAAACTCTGGGTATCTGCCTTTCCTTCATAAATCTATTAAAGAAATCACAGAGTATTCCTTTCAAGAGCGGCTCCGACTGTACCCAATATGCGTAGTACACCCGATCTGGCCCACTACTTTTCCACCTAGGAAGGGATCGAATAACTCGGCACAATTCCTCTTCCCCAAAAGGAAGGTTTATTGAGTGCTGTTCTAGTCTGAGTGAATATTTAGCCTCTGCAGCCGAGTTTCTTACGTGATGGTTGAGTTGCAGATTTGTCAAGTGACTCTTTCCCTGCTTGTCACTCAGTGAGTGCCGTACCCTCATACGAGAGCGGTTTATGTAGGCATGGGGCTCCTTTTCTGCTCGTTCGAGTAGACGGACTTCCTCTCGCCTAGCATGTTCGACCCTATAGTCATGGCATAACCTCGTGCAGAATTTTCTTATTTATTTAAAGAATTCTAAAATAAGCATAACAGTGTAGTTCCAGAAGGCCACAGTTGTCATATACGCAGATGACATAGTGGTCGCTCATCACGACCTAGGTGCCATCAAGCTTCTCTGGCGGAGGTGTTCCTTGTCTCAAGGGAGCTGGAAATAAACGCCATGAAGGCCAAGGCTATGAAATTCAGAAGCGGAGGTCGGTTGGCTGCTAAAGACGTTATACGTTGCGGCGGCCAATCCTTGGAATTCGTCAACTCTTTCCGGTATCTGGGGCTTCGGCTTCATTATACTGGGACGACCTCCACTGCTCACATCGTCGAGACAGTGCGCACAGCCCTAATCTCTCTTTATGAAGAGGTAGGCCACGTCCGGAGGCTGTCCGTCCCGACGGCAGTGGCACTTCTCAAGATTATTCTAACGCATTTGTATGGTCTTGACAGAGTATGGGAACACCTCACTCGGGCAAAGGTTGGTTTGCTTGAAAGGTGTTTCACAATGTACATGAAGCGAGTACTTTGCTTGTTAATGCGGGCAAGAGGCCGCTTTGTGTACCTAATGTCAGGCTATACACCGGTTGTTGAGATATTTGGATGGAGGTTGAAGACGCCATATACAGTACTACTATTCGAGAGCTTTATCGCGGAATAGGAAAATAGAGTTGAACAAATCCGACGAAAGGGTGGAGATCTGGATATTTTTAGTGCCTCTCACCTCTGATCTGGTCTTGCATGTGAGTATCGCCACATCTATACCAGATACATAGTTCATGGCTGCCATCACCTGGTCTGTTGAAACATGAGCTTCCACGAGGAGTACACCGAGTGCATCTGTCGACTGTGCTCTTAGGTGTGTACGAAGTTTCATGTCTCTGCCTGCCCGGCCCTTGCGAAGAGATCACTGCACTGCCTCTCTCGAATAACATGCCGCGAGCAGCTGACTGTATAGTTGTCTAATCTTATAATTGTCTATGTTATATGCATACTCAATATGAGCGAAATAAATATGATGACACGGCAGTGTAGGCACGGTAGGAAATGTTTATACATATTGGCCAATCAAAACTGACAGTATGCGGACAGGCGTTTTCATGATGAATAACGACGCAATCACAATTATATACAACCCAACTTACTTTCTTCTCCAATGGTCGGTTTCAGTTCACTTAGAGCTGGTCACGCCGCAACCCTAGCAGAAAAGAAGATAAACAACTTCGCCGATTTGACAAGAGCCCATAATTTCAGCCCGGTGGCCTTCAAGAACTTGGAATCACCGCGCTCGCTGACTGAGAGACTACTTACTAAATCGGGCGAACGTTTAAAGATAACTACTGGGGACACGAGAGCTGCACAATTTTTACGCTAGAAACCTTGCACTGACGTCCAGTGAGGCAATGCAATATCAAATTTGGAATCGCTTTCCGAATGGTGCAGACTAGGGCTGTTCTAGACTGGAAATTAACACGTTCACTTACTCGAGATTGTAATATGATTTGACGAACGAAAGAGTTCAGTGGACAAAGAACATTGGACGTAAACAGGCCGTAGGTGTCATCTTAATTTCATAGAAATCTCACTAAAAGTACACAGCCTTCAAGTTGAAGTATCAGTAAACATTGATTTGCTAAGGAACCGATTACATGACCCATAATACTGTTCTATGAAGATTTGGCCTATCATAGAGTGAATCACAAGGAGGTACGTTCAGTGGGTACGGGTATCAGTGGACTAGCATTCATCCGCTGGGATAAAGTCCCACACTGTTCGGGATGAGAAGCGAAACCCCTACTTTCCCTACTCGGCAACACACACTCGCCTTCAGAAAGAGCCGCTAAAGCTCTCTGCGCGACGGTATATAAATGTATATAAATATATATATATATAAATATATATATATATATATATATATATATA
Organism: Dermanyssus gallinae; assembly: GCA_003439945.1. Classification (NCBI taxonomy): domain Eukaryota; kingdom Metazoa; phylum Arthropoda; class Arachnida; order Mesostigmata; family Dermanyssidae; genus Dermanyssus; species Dermanyssus gallinae. Next base: position 191,653 of record QVRM01006569.1, on the reverse strand, counting down.
TATATTTATATATATATATATTTATATATATATATATATATATATATATATATAGAAAATATTGTGATGATTTATTAATCATTTACAATACGTTTGCACACTCGGCAGTGCTCGCCTTAATAAAAATGGTGGTAAAAAGGTGTCACGTGAGGTTAAGAATCAGTTGTCCGTGTCCTTGCTTGATGGTAGTCCCCGCTCTTATGGATCCGGTGCGAGCGATATATCCTCAAGGTTCCTTGCAAAGTTAAAACGGTGAGATCCATAAGATTCCTCTTCGTGACGCCGAGCCCCAAGAGCGTCCTCGGAGATTCGGAGTCCCATACACCACTCATAGAGATAGTGATGGATCCGAATCTGCGAGGTTTTTGCGGGTAGGGGAGCGCCGCTCTTAGGAACTCGACGTCATATTTGGCGATCTTGTCTTGCCGTGCTTTTGCCAGGTCCCGGTTCGGGCCGCAAACCTCGGCATCTAAAACCCAGACCTCGGTAGGTGTTGTTATTACGAGGTCGGGCTTTAGACCCGGTGCGCCCGGTCGACGGAATACTCGCTCACGAACCACCTCATGACCCCTTTCGCGGAGAAGACGCGCCACGCGATCACAGACGTCGTCATGTCTCTTTATGGTTTGTTTGTGTGTTATATCGCACATCTGAGCGACATGAGCCAACGTCTCAGGCGCATGACACCCGTGCCTACAACGTTTGTTGTAGCCCGGGCGTCCCCTGGCCAATCTGGCACGCGTTGGTAGTGCGTTGATCCTGAGCTTTAGTAGTATATATATAAATAAATATATATATATAAATAAATATATATATATATATATATATGTATATAAATATATATATATATATATATAAATAAATATATATATATATATATATATATATATATATATATATATATATAAATATATATATGTATATATATATATATAAATATATATATATATATTTTTGTATAACTTTGTGTAACCATGGGTATGATGGTCACACAATATAAACTTTGCGCGCGGCAAATGTCAACAAGTTTCACCTGAAGCAACCCACAGCTGCTGCAGTTCAACAATTCAACAGCTGTTAGCGACATATGGTATAATACAGTCTACCATCGATGCCGTAAGGCTGTATCAACTGTATTTGATGTGATTACATATCTACCAACATTCGTAAGTTTTTCTTTGATTTTTTCGGCAACTTTTCGGCGAACATAAACGGCATGGAGAAAAACATTTGCCGTCACCTGCAACTTGGTACTGCACCTTGCGCGCATAATCTTCTGCCAGCTCAAAACAAATTCCCCCCCCCAAAAACAACCTTAGGCAAGTATGAAAAAGTGAGTTTGGACCAGCGTCCATCGTCCAGTGAACAGGTCTATGCTAGGCACTACGCACGCATCCCTGGCAACGGCAACAGCGTCAACAGCCGAAGCAGCATCAGCAGCTATAATAACAACATAACAATGGGATCAAAGTTGCTTTGGCTTTTATTTGTCGTATTACCACTCGTAATCGTAGTTGGTGGATTTGTCGTGTTTATTGCTGCCGCTGCTGCTGTTGGTGTTGTTGTTGTTGGTGTTGGTGTCGTCGTTGTTGTTGTTGTTGTTGTTGTTGTTGTTGTTGGCGGTGTCAATGTTGTTGTGATTGCTGTAATAGCACTAAAAATTCGTGTCTGGCTTCCACTGTCTGTTGGATTCTGTCGACGGTCTACTCGAAAAGCGGCCCCTTTATTATCTGCGGTCACGTAATACACGAAAAGCAGGCGTGCGTGTGCTGGCTAGGTCGTTTTCCGACGGTCGGACGGTCGGATGGTCCGATATCCGAACCGTATCCTAGCCGGGCCTGTGTCACGTCCAGAATGCCGTCGTCATCGGCTGGGTCAAAAAACTTCAACCGCACTGGAAGGCGACGCTACAGCTGCAGCCATTGCAGACGTATCAGATGATGATGATAATGATGATTATGGTGATGATGATGATGGTGATGGCGGCGGCGCCGGAGTCACCATGTTGTATAGGGGGCGATAGTGATAGATAGCGGTTGTGCTGATAATGAATGGTGTTTGCAGAATGCACGCATTCGCGATCTATGTTCGATGTTTGTTTGTTTGCTTGCTTGCCTGGTTAGAATGACTGCTGAGGCAGAAGCCGAACTGCGTAGGCGTCATACTGCCCCTACGATCGCGCGCTTTGGTTGCGGCCGGCCCCGTTTGTCACCGACCGTCGAAGCGTCACGTTGTCGCCACACGTGCATATCGATTGTTGATAATGATGATGTTGTTGTTGTTGTTCTTGTTGTTGTTGTCGATGTTGTTGATGTAGTTGTTGTGGTTGATGTTGTTGATGTTCTTGTTGTTGTTGATGTAGTTGTTGTTGTGTGTTGTTGTTGTTGTTGATGTTCTTGTTGTTTATGTCGTGTCGTTCTTGTGTGGGGTAGTCTGCTACAGGAGGTGATGACGTGACATAACCGATGGCGAACTTATATGAGGAGGCAGACAGGCAGGCGGTGTAGACATGGCCGCCGCCCTGCGATTGCGGTAAAACTAAGGCCGATTTGACCCCCGTGCATCAATTTGTGCTGGACACAGCTGTTCTGGCAGTATGATGGCCGGCGGTGCTAAGTAAAAAATACTATATATATATATATATATATATATATATATATATATATATATATATATATATATATATATATATATATATATATATATATATATATATATATATATATATACATATAACTTCGCAGAGATCATGTTCCATTGCAAAATACATTTACTTTAACAAGCTCTACAATTTCCTAAATTAATTTTTAAAAAAATATATATATATATAGTTGCTATTTGCATAGCACCTATATATATATTTATATATATATATATATATATATATATATAGGTACTATCCAAAACGCAATTATATATATGATTGATTTATTCGCTTGATAAGTGTGTGTACACATATCAGCAGTTAAAGCAAATATATTATGCAATAAAACATGGTCTCTGAGAAGTTTTATTTTGGAATGAAAGTGATATTACTCAAATCCGTAACACTAGTATCATTGTCCGACATATGAGCACAAAATCTGCAATTGCGAGACAACCAAGTACATCGTCCTGTCTGTGAGAAAGTTCTCTTTCTTCTGAAGAATATTTAATGCCGGCCAGAAGATGCGACATTGTCGCTTAGAAACGAATTTGTAAACAAAGAAAGTTGTTTTATTAGTTTTAATAATCAATGCTTCTAAATCATGACCCTACGACAATTCGCAGCGCTTAAAACAAACATATTCAGGCAAATGCGCATTTAATGACGATTATTTTGGCACCAAAAATATGGCAATGCGAACCGTGATTGAGAAGCAATTTCGATTGTTTCGACGGGCATGTCGAGATTGAGTGCATGCATAAATAGCTAAGAGTGAATTATCTGATGAAGAAAATAATTTATGCATGCATTCAATCTCGACATGTTTGCTGGAAACCCTCAATTACTTCGCAACCACGGATCGGGTCGCTGTAGGTACAAAAATTATCGTGTCTAAGCGCTATTAGTTAGGCGTGAAGCGCTATGAATTAGGCGTGACAGCTAATAAAATAACTTTATTTTTGCTCATTCTCTTCACCATCTCGTTTAAAAGAGTCTTCGCAAAATCCGGTGTCTGGCCGGCGTTGTGTTATTCTGCACGGATTTTACGGATATTAGTTATATTACTCTCACTCCGGAATAAGATTTCTCAGAGACCATGTTCCATTGGAAAATATATTTGTTTCAACGAGCTCTACAATTTCCTATATAAATCTTTAGAAAATCCGGACATCATATATATTTATGGTTATATATAAACTGGCATCTTTTTAAAGTTTCCGCGCTCAATTCTGCCCCCCCCCCCGCAATCTTCTTTTTATATCCGGCAAATCCTAGATGGAGCGTTACCTAACACAAAGACGCATAGAGACTGTGAAAATGTTTCATGAACGTAGATCTCTGTGCCGTGCAATTTAAAGTTTAATTACGACACAACCGGCATTATAAAAATAGCGTTCGTAAACTTGTGCAAAAATTTCACACATTCAAGAAGTGATTTTCAAAGCTGTGGGAGACCACGGGGCGTCGTTCGACTAAAAATAGGGAGCATAGGTTTATTCTGAGCTTGAAATTTTGAATTAAAGCTATTCGCATCTACACAACCGGGAAAACTTACGTGATTCGCGGACTTCCGTTACATATTCCATGTGTGACAGTCAAATCTGTCACAAATGGAACAATTTTTATAAGATTTTTAAATGAGCCAAGTGTACACCAGTAATCCTACGACCATCCGCGAACTAAGGACCAACAATAAAGCGTGCATTTGTGTAATTGAGCCCGGTAGAGTAGTGCTAAAAAACATACGAGTTCTGTATGCAGCTTGAAAAAAACCGGAAATGTCACCACCTCACTGATATATATATATATATATATATATATATATATTGCCAAACTTACTAAACATAGCCGCAAAATAAACGTTAAAAATATAAATAAAAAATATATATATATATATACATACATAAATAATAATTAAAATATCTGAAACACTCTTTTTATGTTACTTTAACGATCCTAAACTAGCTTAGACACCATATATACACATACGTAACGAAATGTGTAGATATATATAAGACAATTTACATATAGAATGATTATTTAAGACGTGCCCGTAGCTGACTTTCCTAGATGGTCAGTCCTGGCGCTCCCCGAGCAGGTTATGCAGTCAGGATGGCTGAGTCTAGTAAACGTCGTAAATACACGTCCATCCGCTACCTTCACGATTTCCGCCTATTTGCATTTGAAATGTTAGGGGGACTGGGCACTATCACTAGAAAGCTGATATTAAGGATATTGGAACTACACTCACCCCTACCACCACGAGAGAGAGAAACGATCTGACGAATTTCTAGGAGGATCTGCCTCGACGCCCGATGGGGCAACGCCGCGGAAGTTTTAGGCTTTTTGAATATGAATGGATGGATTTATTTTGCGCTTGGCACGGATAATTAACGACGCATGTATATATATATATATATATATATATATATGGTCGGCTGTCAAACGGTAATGCAGTCTTCTAGAAGAATCCAATGAACGTCTCCAGTGCGCACTGGGCACCGCCTCCTAAGCACTCGATTTCGCAGGGAAGCTGGACCCTACCATTGGGGGGTTATACGTCTAGCCAATCTAATTGACTCAGCGGACGACAAGGTGGACAAAGCATACCAAGCAATTTTATTCAGTGGTGCTGGTGCATGCTCCAATGCTCTACCAAGTTCTCCCGTTGGTGCATCGTCTTGGGACCCACTAGTCGAGCTACATGAGTGCAGTTGCGGCGAGGAAGTCTCACCATCAGGTCACCGTGGCTTATCCTGCAGCTTAGCTGATTTAAAGACACTGCTGTAAATGATAATCTGGCCCGTGCTGGCTATCCTTGTGTTCTCGAACCAGCAGGTCTGTACGCAGGCTGCTTCCGTTGACCTAACAGCATGACCTTGAGACTAATGACCCTGACAGCGTTTAAAGATGGAAGGACACTTGTCTAAGATGGTTCCGATACGGACTCTTTAGCGCCTTTAATGGTTAGTCACGGCGCTGCCCAGGTTGGTAATGCTGTTTGCAGGTGGTCGACCTTTTAACCCCATACGGTGTCGGAGTTAACAGTTGCGACGGCGCTTGACAACACGGTTCAGGTTGTCGCTACCAGGCTTGGACGTAGGGCTAATGTAGTTTGTCGTCACGTTCACTGGGAGACAATTGTTTACACAGGAAGCAGGAAGTCCGCCATAGGTGAGCGGGGTTAATATTTTGCCAACTGCACCAAGATATACATATATATATATATATATATATAGGTTGTGGTGTGGGGCACGTTCACCGTTTATTCCGGACAGACCACGCTGGCAAAATCCAACTCAGCAAGGTAATCCTGACCTTTGACCGCCAACCGCCTGTGTCTGTATTCCTGGGATGCAAGGCCCATTCCGTCGTTCTTGAGCCCGATTAACCGAAGTTATGCTACAATTGTCAACGAGCCCTCCACCTCTCATCGGACTTAGAAGCAAGTAATTGATATTAGTACTCTACTCGTCGATATTCACGCAAACATGCGCCATGCCCCACTGCTACGCAGTTTATCCATTTCTGTTCGGCCTACTGTTGCGGAGTAACTTACCAACGTCTTCTTAAACGTCGTCAAGGACAACGACTTCTACGCCTGGCACTCTTTGTTCTCCTTCGCTCCAGTCGTGCTGCGACTCCTTCGATTTACAAAGGACGCGCAGTCTCTGTCTCTCTTGATTAGGAAGAATCTACGCGAGGTTTCAACGGAATTAAGGTTTGGGGACCTGGCGCACGAGGGACTACTATCCAAAGTGATGGCCCACCTTGAAAATGGCCTTACCAGACGAGTAAGGGTCAAGTTGTCGAAAGGCGATACCTACGGAACTTGATTGGTGAGCTCCGAGGACATGCTAGCGCCAGTGAACGAAAATACGGAAGCACCCCGCTTCGGCCTTGTTACAATTAATAACAGTAACACGACAACAGTTGTAGCTGTATGAACAGTAGGAAGTCTAACAATATGTACTAATTCAGTTCATTAATAGAATTGGCGAAACTAGCTTCTTCAATCTGATTGGTGACGTATGTATAGACAGTACACCGAAGCAAAATTGCTTCTTAGATGGAAAAACCATGCCAATGTGTATCCTTGCGGAAAGTGTTTTGTTGTTGAAGATTTAACTTGGCGACGGCGGTTAACAGTCGCGCTTTCTTTCACACTTTCACGAGTTGCTCTATGAGAGGAGTAATAACAACCGCAAGTCTGCTGTAATAACTACTACTATGGTTATTGTTATTACAGCAGACTACTACCAGTAATAACAACAATAACAAAAAGTTATACGATTAGCTTAATATAAAAACAGCGCATAAAAGATAAGCACAACAGGCTGGTGGTTATGGTGGAGCAATCGACACATATGACCGACGATACAGCAAACATGACACATTGTTGCAACAAAGAAAGAACTCAAGATAAGCAATGGTATAAATACAACAAAACCCGTGCTCATAATACTAAACATAGCGTTTAAAAGGGCCGTAGCCAAAGAGTCGATGCCTTAGACTGCTGTACATAGTATTTTTGTGATGCCAGTGTCAGCCCGCAGTGCTGAGTTGCTTGCTAAGTTCGTTGGACTCTCTGCAAGGCAGAGTCGTCTCAACACCTGAGGCTAATTAAAAGACACACACACATAAGTATTTTGCTCTAAAACTAGTTCATCATTAAATTTATTCGCTGGGTCTCGCACTGCCGTGTGCTAAAATGTAGCTTAAGGTTTAATTAAAGTAGCAACGACATCAGCAATAATGACGCCCATTTGGCTTGTGTGACTACATATATGCACTTAAAACTAGCATTAGTAAAATATAAAAGCACATCGTTTGGAGTGTCAGTGAGCTAGTCTTGCAAAAGATACACAACAACAACAACATTCGTTTCTTTTCTGCCGCTTTGGTAGGCGGAACCGTCAGTGCGACCTCCAGATTCATGCATTTGTGAGACCCGCAGCCGCAGTCTGTGTGTGTTTTGTGAACAACAATATCTCTTTATATGTTCATCTGCTCTGGAACGCATTAGGTGATGCGCTTGTCAACGTACAAAAAAAAATGGAAACTCTACGATCAACAGTAGGGAAAAAACTCCATGAACATGGAGTAGCAGTGCTGCCACAGCACACGTGCCTACTAAAAGAAGCGTATCTGTGGGTACATATGAAAATGTAATGGACAGGAAGTGGACTGCAGCGCGTGACCCGCCATTTGCCGACTGTACAGTCGGGTTGTGAACCTACACCTCGGCAAGATGAATGCAGTTAGATGGCGACAGTAAAGGCAGACGCAGACAAAAACACCCAGTAGGAGAACCGAAATACATGGCGGATGTACAAAAAGGCCAATCGAGAGAACGGAAGAGAGAAGAAGCGCTCGCTTTTGAGAAGAAGGAGTAGAACGTAATGGCGGTTGAGCAGGGCCTGATCGAACGGTTCTGCAACATCGAGTTGAGAGAGTTGAAGCTGGCTGGCTGCTGTTGCTAGTGGAGAAAACAGTGTTGTCGGCCAGAGGATGGCGAGAAGAGAATAGAGAAAGATCGACAGCCGTAGACGAGATGATGCTGGTCGTAACGGCCGCCCGCGTGGAATGAATAAAAACGTGGATTCGATATATATATATATATATATATATAGAGAGAGAGAGAGAGAGAGAGACGAGACCAACCGAAAAGGAGATGGTGGATCTAGGGCTGAGCTGAAATGACGAGTACGATGCTGATGACGATAAAAAAAAAGGGAACAGAGGAGCTTCAGCAGCAATAGCGAGATACGCTACGAGCTAGAAAAAGGCTAGTAATTGTTCGTGACTAGAACGCATAGAAAGAAGAACTGTTGACTGAATGACGTTGCTGATTGAGTGTGTGCAAATAAACTCGAAAGCAAACAGCATCTGTACTGGCTGAGGAGAGTAACTCCGGGGGACAATTGTTGGAAGGAGAGAAAGGGAGGCGACATCGAGGGCTATTGTGGAATTTTTTTGGCGATGACGAAGTGCAGAACGGAGGTTGATAATTCATAGAAGCCTATTTGTTTGTAACGTATGTATGTAGGCAAGAAGTAAGGTCCCAAAACGGTTGGGAAGGTTAATGGGCACGCAAAAAGAACGTGTTGAGGTTTGCACTGAACATTGTAACATAAAGTTGACGGTATGCTTATTGTCCTAGGTTGATCGAAAGGTAGGCCGAGAATGTAAGGCAGGTGCAGGGCGCTGAAATGAACAGCCATGAACGAACAAAAAATGCCTTTACAAGATACTTTCGAGTTCATTCATCTAGCAAGTTGTGTCTTTTTTTCTAAAATACAGTCTGTTCTACAGCGACAGCAGTATGGCTTCCGTTGTCGCCATTCGACAATGACGGCACGCTCCGGACTGCTTCAGGACGACACAATGAACCTGCCAGTCTAGGCTTTGTTCATGACTGCAAATGGGCTTTTGACACTGCACCGCGGCACACGTGATTGAGAAGCTGCCCGCTGCAGGAGTGCTGTAATGCATTTTTCGCCTACACTCGTCCGTTCTTTGAGCCAGCCCAATAACGCATAATGATGGGGTGAGCAAGCGCCAGCCTTTGCAAGAAAATGGGTTACTGAAAAGGACATACCTTGAACCCTTTGTTTTCGCAGTTCTCTTAAGTGATCTTCCTGATGGACTAGATAACAGGAGAAGCCGAATATTGTTAAGCGGACCCTTGTACTTCTTACAACTACCCAGAATCGTCTTACGAACTGTCTCACCCAGTCAACACCATTTATCGAAGATAAAGCGTTGTATGGTGGGTTAAATGAAGTGGTAACAAGTGCTAATGAGATGGAAGCTACGTGCATTAGAGGCATGAACGCCAACCTTTACCAGCTAGAAGCGACGAAGAATATGGAGAAGGGATTCTGTTCGACTGAGCATCAACGACAACGCCAGAAATGCAAAGTATGAATATAAAATAGTGGTTGGAAAAATTATGTATAATCGGGGGAAATAGGAAGTTATATGTGGATTATATTATGGCTAAAATGAAACTACGGGTATAGGTAGGAGTGGTGGTTATGAAGAAAATGAATGAAACGTTGACAGTTATCGTAACTGGGAAATAATACAGGGCGGGGAAGAGCAAATAATATATTGAAATAGGATAAAACGTGGACATATAAGCAGATGCAACAGAACATACTAGATAAAAAGCTAATAGAGAACACTATAAAGGTGGATCTAGGCGAAATGCATGCAATATTACGGAATAAATACGATGAGTGTTGTAGAGAAGTAAGAAGAGTAAGAAGAGGGGGACAGAGGGGCCGGTTGGATGAGAAAATAAAGAAGGCAATAATGGAAAGAAAGAATTGGAGCAAAGAACTTCAGAGGGATACTAGGTAGGGACCCAGGTACATGGGTAATAATACTGGCTCAAATGTATCAAACTTCTAAGATTTTGTACAAGAAGGAATAAAACGGCAGCATGAGCAGGTATTGAACGCCGATTAGACTATTCTGAACATATATAGCTATGAGGGGAAAAGCACAACGCTTCTCGACCCTGAAAACGTGCGCACAAACAAAGAGATGAGTACGGCTATAGAAGCGTTACTTTTTACTAATTTATTTTTCGTGATGGAATAAGTGAAGGGTTAATATTGTAACGATGCAATCAAATCGCATCGCCACCGAATGTAACGATGCTGGTTACGCTAAGTCAAATGGGGAATGTAAGCTCAGCCAGGCGGTTACTACAACGCGAGAGACTCGGGACAATGAGTGACAACACACACAGCGTAAGATCTAACTGGTAGCGTTGCCGGATGAAGGATGTGTATGATCATCCTTCCCCGGGGGGGGGGGGGGGGGGGGGCGGGCTCAATGGACGCCGTAGCGTTCGTCTAGTACTAATGGTAAATGATGGCTCGAATCATCCAGGACATTGGACTTCCCGAATAAGTTCTACCTGTCTTTGTCGCTGACTGGTCGACGATGGTGCACGTGCCTATTGTCGTCGGCGTGTAGCTGATCGTTCTCATGTCGGGGCTGTCTATGACGGTCTTGGTGTTGTGACTGGTGACGGTTTCTTGGTAGTCGGAAGTCGACGAGATGTTCACGTTGTTCGACGATGTGCTCGGTCGGCTTATGACAATGTTGGTGTTGTGGTCGATGACGCTACCTCATCGGTCGTTGCGGTACACAATGGATTGGATGCCTAATTGGCTTACTGACGTCATTAGTTATAACGGTGCAGTAATTAGCGGATTAGATTGGATGCTTGATTGGTCTATTGACGTCACTGGTCATCGGCGGTGCAGTGACTGGCTCTGTTCTGTTGCTACATTGTGGTTAACTTCGTTACACTATATAAATGCTTAGGGGTGACTATATTGTCGAAGGGAAAGTTGCTGAGAGGAGAAGAGTTGTCGAGGATAAAGAGAGCAAAATATGCGTAAGTATATAAGATCAACACGTATATATAGAAAAGTATACGTTTTTGGTATTATATCTCATTGGCTGATCCCACGGTTGTACAGGAGCTCTACAGCTCGTATTGAATATACTGTATGCTAAATTGGCAAATTGTTTGCTCGAGTCCTTCCAGCATGAATATATTCTTTATTGATTTGCATACACACGGCTTCTGAGATGATATAAGGCCAATGTTCATACGTGGTCCAGGTACGTTTTACTGCGTGTATTTCGACGGAGTAGATAACTTTCTTCTGCTCCCTAAATTGAAACCGCGTAAGTGTCCACAGCAGTGCATTGCAGTAGGTAAGGGCATTCCTGAAGCTTCACTTTCAAGCAAGGGTTGATCGATTAACTTAGTTGGTCTTATCCCGTTTTGTCTGAAAGTGCCTTGAGGCGGATGCTATGTCCCCTCTAGTAGATAAATTTTTTTAACGTAAATAGATACCTGCCCCTAACGTCAAATATATTAGATATGCTCACGACCCAAAACATAATTATTGCGCTTTCTGGAATGACTCCCGTTTCTCATACTCTAATACAATCTATTGTCGACGGCATTGCTCAGTGGTGTTCTGTGAATAGCATGCTGCTCTCGCCTTCTCACCTAGCGACTGTGTTGTACTGAAATACAGTGCACATGGCTTCAGTGCAAGGACACTAACAAACCCACAACGTTTGTAGCAGCCCTATACCAATCCCAACCGCGACACTAATGCAGTAATGTAACGTCTCAAAACGAACACAAAATATGACTGCTCATTTAGTAATACAAGTGTACTGCGTATAATATAAATAAATGATAAGATAAAAATGGAAAAAAAATATGACTGCTGCTGCTGAGGGCTTTCCAACGTCTCCTATATTTTAATCAAAGCCGGAGGCCGACCAATAAGGGGGCAAACATAAAACGCACGATCAAAGCACAGAGCGGCTTAAAAGAGTGCAGTAAATTCTTGGAACGTCGGCCAGCAATTAAGTGCACGCGTGTACACACAAAACCTGAATCCTGACGTAAATCATATTAAACCAGCGCGTACTCGCCTTCGTGACGGCGGTATACCGTAGCTCTCCATATACCAATAAAAATAGTTGACAGCAAATTCGGATAGAGAACGTTTATACTTGCTGACGTTCTGTGAGTTATTGACGCGTCATGCCAATCTAACCCCTCGCTGGGTGTTAACACATTTTCAGATGAGGCTTGGGGGTAGCCAACAATTTCGAAAAATGAAATATTTGCTTGCATACTGAGTACGACTTTACATCGAATATTCTGGCTGTCAACGAAATGGCGCCTGATATTGACCGGCGATTTTTTGGTGTCATCTTTGAATTTACACAGGGACACCGACACTGCGTTCTAATCATTTTTCGAAAAATCTAAAATTGTGGTAATGCACTTAATTAATGTCATTCGATGTACTCTGCTCGTAAAGGCCTCATGTGCAGCTATATATGGAAACTCAGAATTAGAATCGTCCTTTAAAAAGGTTATTTTTATTTCGAGACTATTCTTCATCCCCTACGGACTTGAAATCGCCGTGCCGCGTACACGTTGAGATATCTATCTAAAGAGTATCCCTTAAGATATCTAGGATGGCAGTTACACAGCCGCTAGCTCTCAGCGGTACGATATAATATCTATTCTTCGTGAGCATTGCTTAAAGAAATTTCACCTAACAACACGGCACATTGAACTGCAACAACAGGGATTACCCCGGCGACAACTCGGTAGTTTGACAACCCCAACTAGCGCACTAATATGCGCCCCTTAGACCACGCCGCCTAGAATCCACCTATCGAAACCTACACACTCGTATATCACCATCGTATGTCAAAGTTCGCGTGTGTCTGAACAGTGAAGGAGCGTCTATGCACAATCTGCTTGTGTCATTCTTCACGTTCACGTTAGTGATGTCTCACTAATGATTTTGACTAACCAGTTGTTGCCAGTGAGTTAATTTAAAACGAAATCCTTCGCAATCCTGGTAGCGGTAACTCTTTCACTTCTTGATTTTTGTCTCTAAATCAAGGCAGGTAGGAGGAATATCACTAAAAAGTGAGAGATCTGCCGATGTTTAAGGAACAGAAAAATCGATAGATCAGAGAGAGAGAGAGAGCAAACAAAAGGGATCTGTATGTGACTTCTTGTCTGTCTATTTTAGCCTATTTGACACTTGAGCGCATGGATACATGCATGCGTGGCTTTTAACCGAGCCAGGTCATTTGCCTATTAAAATGTTACGGCATAACGATAGCTGTCCCAATAAACACAGAAGGGGCGAATAACGGTCGAACATTCGGTAGATCAATTGGCGGCCAGTCAATGCCCCCCTTGTCGGTCAGAGTTCAAGCAACCCCTCACACGGCAAGCTTAATCGCCAGACAAAAAAATACCGTCAAATCAAACCGTCAGCTGTAGATTCGTTCTACAGGGTCAAACTACTGTTTTGTTGTTGCTGTTGTTGCTATTATTGTTACTACTGGTATTGTTGTTGTAATTGTTACAACTGGAATTGTTGTTGTTGTAATTGCTACAACTGGTATTGTTGTTGTTATTGCTGCTGCTGCTATTGCTGTTATTGTTGCAGCCAATATTGTTCTGTTGCTGCGTTCGTTGTTATCGATTGAGTATATATGTTGTCGTTGCTCTATGGGTTCTGCTGGTGCTACTACTAATGTAACAGTTGTCGAGCTGTTACAGTATTGAGCAGCGCGATACCGAAAACAGTGCAGCGGCAGCAGAGAAGGAATGGCTGGCCACGCGCATTGTGCATTGTTTAATGCATTATTATTTGATCAAATGCCATCTGTCTCCTTTCGACCCTCGAACATCTACACATTAGTTAGGTAACATCTACATCGTGTTGTTTACATACAGCCGTTGTTGCTTTTGTCGACGCGTCGTCCTTGTTATGATTGTTGGCGCATACCTCTGCCAAATTGTTACTTGTTTGCTGTAGATGTAATTCTGTCTGCTGTTATTCGCGGCTCGTCGGGCTCACTTAAAAAAAAACTAAAGCAACAAATATATGCATATATAGGAATTACAAAATATCGGCTGCGTGTAAATATAGTTTATCTAAATTTCGTAAAGGTATATATATATATATATATATACATATACTGACGCCAGTTCCAGAAGTCCAGAGTTAGGCCCGTGTTGCTCGTTTTTTTTCCATTCAATCAATCAATCAATCAGGTTTATTGACGTGCCCAACAAGTTGGCAATCTGTCACCAAATATGGCTTATTTTTTAGCTTATGGTCAACTTGGTTAGTCTCTAACTATTTTATAACTCGATTTCGAGGTAGGCAGACTGTCCCTCAGAAAGGGGTGGAATAGATTGGGTCTTCCTTCACCGACGCTGCTCATCTAAGTATTATGATGCAAATTACCACACGCTGCAATCGTAGTGGTGGGTTTTGTTCGACTGATACAGAATACAAGTGGAACACAAGAACACTGCTGAAAATAATTGGCAGTTTCGCTCTGTATCTGGTCAATGAATGGCGAAACTAAAAGGTAAGAGAATGCGTATAAGAATAACTTGATCGCTTGTCCTTTAGACGTTCGCCGTATGCACGATAGGTAATACCAATCAGTGTCAAAGCTGGCAGTTCCTGCTGCAGTTTTTACGTGAATAGTGCATAGCGCTCTCTATCACATATCGAATAGACCGGCGGACCCGATTAGACTGCTCAGGACATTCCAAAGGTGTCCCTTCAGCCCAGTGGCCTTCAAGACCTTGGAACGCACTGCGCCCACTGACTGAGAGACTACTTGCTAAATTGGGCGAAGGTTTAAAGATAACTACTGGGGACAAGGGAGCCGCAAAATTCTTACTCCAGAGACTTTCCATTGACGTCAGGCGGGGCAACGCGATCTCAATTTTGGGATCGCTCGCCGAATGGTGCAGGCCAGGGCTGTTCTAGGCTGAAAATTAGCACCTGGCTCCTGAACTTGTAAGGTGAGTGCGGACTAAAATGTTTAAACCAGAGCGCCAACGCAGTGATGAAATATAGTGATAAAAAACTGTGTATGCGAGACTAAAAACTGCCAAATATATACTGCCTGTTGCGCTGCTATGAATGCTAAGATTAAGAAACGTTAAATGTCGTATAATAAAACATCGCATTCAAGCGTACACTGTAAGAATTGTTAAAATTGTAAATATACATACTGAAAGTTACCTATGTGTGGCTGCCAATTGTCTTCAAAATCGAATTATCTGTCAGTTTGTAACCAATTTATTTGAGTACCTCTAGTGCTGGTGCCGCTTCTCTATCTGCATCTATGATCTTTGCCACAGGGCGCCGATTGGGAGGCTTTCTGGACAGGTATGTGCGACGACTGCTCCTATTACACAAAGTTGCATATAGCATACATAAACAGTAGAATAAAGCAAAACGTAGATATAAAACCCCGCCGTAATGCAAACTTTTTCGCTTTTAAAAATATAAAACATGTCACTCTCTAAGTAAATAGAGAGGCGACTCCGCACTCGCAAAGTGGAACAGCGCACCACTCCACTACCCGGCGAGTCGACCGAAAATACTCAAGTACAGTGATGATAATCAATTTCTGAACTCGGGAAGGGCAGTATTTGTAAATGCGTTTTCAGCACGCATTGCCGATACAGTATCAATTATGATGCCCTTACGATAACTAACTGTACACAAGTTAAGCTTATAGCCGTGTATGATCTGTAATAAAAAAAAAAGGAAGAATACGGGTTTATTGAGTTTGTGAGTCTCACACTAGTTGCTGATACGTGGCAGCCACGTACGTGCACCATGCATTCCAAAAACCTTCCATAAAAAAATCCTATATGTACCGGAAAAAAATTATAGTATACATGCATAAATATATGTACGCACATGCATAGTTGAACGTCCGAGCTCCCAGCCAAAGGGCCAACAGCTGATTACATAATTCGAACGAAATATCACGATAGACCGTAGACCATTCCTACGACAGTTCACTGCATTTTATTGTGTGAAAGCGGGTGAAAGCCATAGTCATTGATATATCACTGATAAATTGGCAGCCCCAGATGATGATGCCCCAACGAAACTCGTGACTTGCCGCTATGCTACTTCAAATAATACATTATTAATGTTCTATCGCTATCATCTGGCAGTCACGTGGCCTGCAAAGTCGCTCGCAATAAAACGTACTGAACCACTGCAAATTGTTACCGAACAAGCATTTATCACACATAACGTCAGGTTCATGCATATGTACAGACAGGCACACACAAGTTTATATATATATATATATACTCACTTGTATAGATACATTTGTATTTGATCAATCATTGCCATCACGTATTAAATATTTTGTACAGGCCCTTTAAAGGCAACATCTTTCATATAGGGTTCATTTCCAGACATAAAGTCAATCAGTTTGCCTCTGGTTTGTTATCGCCAACGACGTAACGGTACTGTTTGTTATTGTGTATTGAACTAATTGTATAGTCATACTCAATTGTAATCAGCCTTTGGCTCATGTTTATGTTTATGTCTCGTCTTTATTTATTATGTTGTTAAACGATTAAATAATGCTTATCTATTTTATTACATAATTTAGGAATATCGAAAAAACATGTTCGTGTTTTTTGAAAAGCGGGGTTTACTGCGAGTCTGTTTGGGCGAATCATCACCAGTCTCTAATTTGTAGGGTTGCCTCCCTTGTGCTGCAAATCATGAACAATTCAATAATAATTTATTGGATGCAGAAACATGCCACGTACGTATACATAGACCTAATTAAACATAAACGTTATTGACACGTAAAATGGCAAATTAATTTATATCTAACAGCCTTATATATATATATACACTAGGTAGTTCAAAGACTTCTTAGAATGAGCTACTTAGAATACGAATTTCGGCGCTTTTTCACCTTAATAGAAAGGACAACCCTTCGACTCGCAGTCAAAATATTATGGTGATTGGCCTCTGCAATTCTGTTTGATTTTTTTGCGCAACAGATTTTAAAAACTGAACAAAATGCGAGTTTCGAGTGGTTATCAAGCATCTTTCTTTCAAAGGGTGGAATGTGACTTAAGCAAAAACTGAGTTAGACAAAGTTCTCGGTCCATCTCCGCCATGTTTTGTCACTTGTTTATAACTGGATTATTTAGTTTAAAAGAGGTCGCACGAACACAAAGGATGAACCACGTTTAGAACGCCCAAAACGGTTACTGATAAGAAGGTTCTTGCAGGTGGACGAATGTATAAGAGAGAAAACAGATGCCTTGAAAATTGGTTTTGGTAGCTCACAGCAAAATGGGTGCCGCGTTTGCTCAATCAAAGGAAAAAATATGGAACGCTCTCGATAATGAATTAAGAGAATGTACATCACTTAAGTTATTCAAGGGAAGATGACATCATAAAAAACTCCGTAACAAGGCCTTTATTATTATTATTATTATTATTATTATTATTATTATTATTATTATTATTATTATTATTATTATTTTTATTATTATTATTACTATTATCATTACTATTATTATTATTATTATTATTATTATTATTATTATTATTATTATTATTATTATTATCATATATTTG
This sequence comes from Dermanyssus gallinae, assembly GCA_003439945.1. Lineage (NCBI taxonomy): Eukaryota > Metazoa > Arthropoda > Arachnida > Mesostigmata > Dermanyssidae > Dermanyssus > Dermanyssus gallinae. The sequence continues at coordinate 173,983 of QVRM01006569.1, read as the reverse complement.
TCCATACAGGTTAAACTGAGTGCTTATAAGTACTAATAACATTATAGATAACTGGGATGACAAGTACAACGAGATATAAAACACAGATGTTCTGTAAGGCCCGTGTGTTTGAAAATAATAAACTGAACTGAACTGAAAAGAGCGCGTATGTGTTTCCGTCTCTCTGCATCCCCCCCCCCCCGAAATCCGGTAAAGGACCTCCGACGAGGGTGCGCAAAACGAGATCGGTCCTTAAAAACTACGTTTTTTGAAAATATTTCTAAAATTGTTCTGATCGAATACTATGAGAGCTGTAAAAAGATCGCAGAAGAAGATTATGCGGGGCTGTTGAACCGCATGCAACAGGAATTCATTGAGAAATGACTAGATTTGCAGAAGAACGTTGTCCTGATTTTGAGGACAATGCTCACTAGGACAACGCTCTTGCATACAAGTTGCGGCTAGCATTGGCGAAACTGGCCGATTTGAGATTCGACCTTATTGGACAAGCTCCATATTTTGCGGACCAGGCCCCTGTAATTATTTCCATTCGGGAAACATGAAAAATAGTCTGGTAGAAAAACTTTTCCACCAGCATGGGATCTTATCTTAAGACGATGTGATGATTCTCCTAGTTAGATCGTGCCCGAATACTCTTATCCACCTGTGCCTGTTTAGGGAGACTTGATAGTCAACCAAGTTAGATCCTGTATAAGGTCAAAGTCGCATGCCTGTAGTCCACGGTTTACCTTTAATTAATTACCTCGTCGGCTACGATGTAGCTGCACCTCCCCCCTCGCCCGTCCCTCGACCGATTGGCAGCAAGCGACTGCATTTTTTTTAATATGGGAGGTTTGGAAGATGCATAATGCCCAGTTGGTGTTGGCAATCAACAACACCTAGTGTGGGACTCTCTCACCCACTAAAAACCTCAGTCCTCCCTTGCCCATAGTTCGGAACTGTGTTGGACAATACTTCGAGACCATGAGAGGGGAGCCTCGTGCTCTACCGACTTGCGGTCCTCGAACCCGGGGAGAGTGTGCGTCGAGATTCTTCACCTAAGGGCTGAATTGCGTTGGCTTCTTGCGAGGCACCACCAGCTCGACTGTTTGCCCACCGCACGTTTGCAAGGCAAGGTTTAGGCGCAGGTCTTCTAGGCGAACCATCTCTCTCATGATGATGTCGAGGTAGTATAATCCGTGCGTTTATGAGGCAAGATCGCCTCGCATGTACGCGACAATGTCTGGTGTCGTCTGATCGTCTAGGCCGGAGCCTGTAGACGTACGACGTGTCGTACCAAGTGCCCTGCAGGCCGAGACCGTGGGTTCGGCATCATCGGCAGCAAGTGTCTGCTGTAGGGGCCTACGTAGATGACAACCCGACTGCGCCACGAGAAGGATCAGCTGGTTCATACCTGACGCCCAGGAAGTATGCCACCAGCAGTTTACCAGCGTGTCTCACACGTGGTCACGGCGGGCCGGCCAAAGCAGCAACAAACGACCCTGACGAAGCTAAACACTAGAGCGTGCGTGCTTGTTGTCACGTTTTTCGTTAGCTTGTTCCGCCTTTCTTCTACTGCACTCTTCTCGCTTGCCATGGTTGATCCTCTATTTTTTTGGTTTGTGTGTTGCAGGTGGGCGTGGCAGTTCTATATATAGATATATATATATATATATATATATATATATATATATATACATATATAGAGATAAAGAGAGTGAGAAAGAGGGAGGAAATAGAGGGGGAGAGAGAAGATGGTTTCTAAGGGACGAGATGGGGAGAGAGAGGGAGGAAAATGAAGAAATAGAAAAAGTAAGCTAACAGGTCGTTAGTCGCGTCCACTGTGAGACATTGAGAACATTTCGAGGACAGCATTAACCTACCGCGCAGGTGTAGCGCTGCTAGTTAGTTACTGCAGCACTGGACTCGCTGCTACGCTTTCTGCTAGAGTCTGATGCTGCGTGTGTCCTACGTGCGTCAACATGACGACAACTACAACAACAACAGCAGCAGTGACAGGAACAGCAACAACGATCAGAGAAAAGACAACGGTGACGACAGTGGCAGCAATAACAATAACATTAGCAGAGCCAGCAATAACGACAAGAATGATAGCAACAACAACGACAACAACATTGACAAGAATAGCAATAGCAGCAAAAACAAATATGAAGGCAATGACAAAATCAGCAATAGCAACCAACAACAACAACAACAACACCACTGTTGTCGTTAAACTAACAACAACGATAACAATATTGACGGCGGCAGCAGCAGCAACAACAACAATGACAGCAACAATCACAACCAGAACAGCAACAATAGCAATCAGAACAGCTACGACTGCTTCCGCAGTAGCAGCGGTAAAAATAAAAGTCATCTGCGCTGTCGCGAGATCATGGCAGCGCAAATAGCAGCTTCACCCACTCTTGCTGGCCGGCCGCGGGTCGGGGCGACGCAAAAATGCAACACTCAAGCAGATGAATGAGACTTTGAAGAAAACGGCTATTGTTGGGCGCCGGCTTTTGTCATTCGTTTTGCGCCTCGTGTTTGCACTTGAAGCTACTGGCGCCGCTTTATCGCCAAGCGGCGCCAATTGCGTCTTAATTTGGCGGTTTTTGTTGCTAGTGTCGTTATTATTATTATTATTATCATTACTATTATTTTATTTTGCCTCCCCTCCGTTCACTGCTGTTTGGGTGTGTGGAAACGTAGACATTACTTGCTGGGGCAGTGGATTAACTACTCTTATTTACACTCGCCACCATTCATTCCGCTGTGATCTGATGAGACTACTTCTTCACTATCATAGAAGTGCACAGCAAACGGAATGCAGCAGGGAAACAACGCCGTAAATAGAGACTACTACTATCCACCTTATACAAACTACATATGTTTGCACTGAAAATAGTTGACTGCTTAAATTGATTAAAATCGGTGCACACAAACTGTTACGATCCGCGGGTGTCTCTATCTAGACTATTCGGCTTAAATTTGACTGTCAGGTCTTCGCCACTTGTCGCCAATATGAAGGTACACACCTGCAAGATGACTTAAGACTAGTTAGTTTATCTAAGTAGTTCTATGCGATTGGAGACTCGGACGTCTGTTCGAACTTCGAAGGTTGTATTTGTCCGTAGAGCTGCAGCAGACATCGGTCATTGCGCCATGGCTTACATTTATTTGTCGATCGGGATTTTGGGAAGGGATTCAAATTGAATTTGACCGAATTTAAACTTTTTAATCTTTGAACTGCTCACAGTAGCTTTACGTCAACATAGTACGGTACTATTCACAATCGTCTATAGGCATTTGCAAAACCGCAGCAATCTTCATGGTTATCAGCTCAAGCCTTAAAACGTTTTGTGTACTTGACACGTGTTCCCCGTCGACGGTTGAAACTCATTTAGGTCTGTCGAACATACTAGATTGGAAAGCTTTTGGTGGGTGAGAGTGTCACACTAGGTGTTGTTGAAAAACATATATATTCGCTGGTTATGTTTGAAGAAAGGAGCACGAGTATTAGACGCCTATTTGGGCAGCGTGCTGGCTATTGTGAGCTATTAATTCTAAAAATGCAAACCTAAAATATTTGTGTTCACAAAAGTGTTTAGCTGTGGGCGATGCCCTGTAGAAAATTCTCTCAAGTACAATGAAAGGCCTTGCGGCCTTTCATTGTACTACAGCGACATTGCGTACAGCGGGCGATACAATTATCTGGCCCATTTGAAAATGCGACTGCAAAATAAGTTTGCCAGATTTACCTATACGTCGAGCCCGGTGGCGTGGTGCATTGCCGTGCGCCTTGCGACCGGAGGAGACACATAGATGCACGGGCTCAATCCCCGCCGTTGCACATTTGTATTTATGGGGTCCATCTTACAAAGCAATGCGAAACCAATTCCGTGAACGTTAAACGTTGGCTGAGAGTCAGACCAAAAAGTTTAGCTATCGAGCCTAATCAGCAGCGGACGCGAACAATAGGAATATGTACGTTTAACCAACAATAACGTAGCGGACTTTGAGACCGTTCGTCGAAACGTGTATGAATGTATATGTACCTGTACATGCACTAATTTAATAGAATCGATCGTTTTAGAATCCAATATAAGCTTATACTCACGCGGTTCACTAAAACAGCAGCATTATTGTAGTTTTTGTTTTCATTGTTCTTACTGTTGTTGCTGCGGCTGCTGCTGATGTCGTAGCTGCCTGTTGTTGTTGTTGCTATTGTTGTTGTTCCAACTGGCCTTGTGGTCGATGTTGCCGTTGCTGTCCATGCAGTCGCTTTTGTTGTTGTTGCTGTTGATATTTTTATTGCCGTAGATGTCATTGATTGTTTTTGCTTTCGTTGTCGCTTTTGTCTTCATTACTGGCAATTATTAGGCTTTTTGCCACTGTTGGTGCTGTTGCTGCTGCTGCTACACCCGTTGCTGTAGCTGCAGGGTCCGCTCATTATAGCTGTTTGTTCTTAGTTGTGCAATAGAAATGCTTTCAGCCCTTCTACTCTGCTGGTTCCACCGCCACCACTGTTCACGTAGGCTCGAAGTCTCTTTTATTTCATTCGGTCTGTCTTTTTATTTCTCTGTCTCTCTCTACCTCTGTATATATCTCTCTCCTCCGCTCTATTCCTAGAATTCCCCCGCTTCCCGTGTATCGTTCTTTATCTATATTTCTCTCGCTTGCTCTGGTTCCCTTCCGATTTTTCTAGCATTCCTGTGGCGGCCGGGGCCATCACCACCGAATGAGCACCAGCGTTGGACAACTTCAACGCGATCATTGAAGAACGTTTAAAGAAAGATTTGTCGCTCGTTTTGACGCCGTCTTGGGCGATTGTGCGCGCTCCGTTTGGAGCGTGGCTCCGGTTGGCGTGAACAACGCCACCGACAACACATGATGACACCGGTAATGACACAGCCGACAGCGGCTGCTCCAGCTCCGGCTGTTGTTGCTATTTCTGCTTTTTCCTTTTCTTTTTTCTTCTCCTTCTTCTTCTTCCTCTTCTTCTTCTTTTTCCTCTTCTGCTGCTGCCGCTACTGTTCCACCTGCACCCTTGCCACATCGCGTAGACGAAAAAATCACTCTTCCGAAGGTAACTGCTGGTTAGCAACTGAACGGCTGGCTTCGTCGTCGTTCGGCTACGCAGAACGAAGCCCCCGGAGTTTTTCGGCGCACCCCCGAGAGGCAGGTTGGTTGCGTTACTCGCGCGACCCATCGTCTGCGCCCCCCCGTCCTCCCGCGCCATCTTCTCGGCTGAGGCTGAAAAGCAGCAACGGCACGCACACGTTCGCTGCTACTTTGTGCAATTAAAGTCGTGTTGGTTTTTATTCTGTGTCTACTCGGAACGCCGTTTACAGCATCTTGATGATAATAATAATAATAATAATAATAATAATAATAATAATAATAATAATAATGAGGACGGCGGTGTTGACCTGGCGCACTAATTATAGCAACACCACGGAGATGATGACAACAACAACAACAACAACAACAACAACAACAACAATAGCAGCAGCAGAACAACAACAAGAACAGCAACAGTTGCAACAACAATATGAGGCGGCAACAATATGACATAGTGTCGTACCAGCGTCAATAATGACACTAATAATACGAATCATATAAAAAAACAGCAGTAAACGTCACGATACCGACAAAAGTGAAACTAGTACTATTGAATACGATTCAACGACATATGGACAGGTAAAACTAAGAACACATATGCTTTCATCGTGCAATCGACGACTCTATTCACTTAGGTTTTCTGTTCCTTGCTTGTCTGAGCTGCTGGTTTCCACCGTACGGTTTGACGACGTTACGGACGCTAACGTCCAAAGCGCAAGGTTCACTCACGCACTAGGCTAGGATTACGCGTCCAGGGCAGAGTGCGAATGCATACCGTCGTCACATGCTTCCTCACAATTCTTTTAGACTGCAGCAGCATGCGGTAAACACTACATTCGCCATGGCATTGCATGCGAAATAATGTGCACGTATCCGTGGATGAGGAGTGTAATTGAGCAGATGATTGTTGTTAAAACTATTGTTGTTGTCGTCGTTGCTATTAGCGCCATTTGTATTGTTGTTGTTGTTGTTGTTGTTGTTGTTGTTGTTGTTGTTGTTGTTGTTGTTGTTGTTGTTGTTGTTGTTGTTGTTGTTGTTGTTGTTGTTGTTGTTGTTGTTGTTGTTGTTGTTGTTGTTGTTGTTGTTGTTGTTGTTGTTGTTGTTGTTGTTGTTGTTGTTGTTGTTGTTGTTGTTGTTGTTGTTGTTGTTGTTGTTGTTGTTGTTGTTGTTGTTGTTGTTGTTGTTGTTGTTGTTGTTGTTGTTGTTGTTGTTGTTGTTGTTGTTGTTGTTGTTGTTGTTGTTGTTGTTGTTGTTGTTGTTGTTGTTGTTGTTGTTGTTGTTGTTGTTGTTGTTGTTGTTGTTGTTGTTGTTGTTGTTGTTGTTGTTGTTGTTGTTGTTGTTGTTGTTGTTGTTGTTGTTGTTGCTGTTGTTGTTGCCCTCGCTGTCGTCGTTCTTGTTGTAGTTACAGTTCCTGCCGTTTTTCGTGCTCGCTTTTTCGGTTCGCTCATAATGGTTGTTTTTGCTTATTTTGCTTCCCTCACTCCTCACGTCCGTTCGTCGAGCTGACAAAATGGCACGACGCCACTGCGGCGGGACGCCGAGTCGATTCGTTCCAGACACGGGCTGACCTGGCGGCGCGCGGCGGCGGAATCATTTGTGTCGCCCATAACGCTCTGACCAGCCAGACCAGTTTTTTTCCTCTCGTTCGTTTAGTGACCGTTGTTATTTTGAGGTATGTCAGCATCGGTGAGGTGCCGGCCAATAGGGCGTTAGAGTTTAGCGTCGGCAAACACTCGGCCGAACGTCACCTCAATGCCATCAATCTTGTTCTTTTGTTTCTTCTTCTTTTTCTTTTTCTTCTGTTTTTTGCAGTAGTCGACGGCGAGGTGCCGGCGAATTGCTGACGACGCCGTTCAAAGTCGGCATCATCGGCAAACACGACGATGAGCAGACACCTAGGTGCGTTTTATACGCTTTCTACGTTGCGTCTACGCTGCGATGGACTGGCCAGGACACCAGGCGCGACAGCTAGGTTGTTAACTAGCCACCAGCAGTAAAACGCACCTAAAACACACATACATCATCTCCTATTCATCATCACCATGATTTCGTCGCCGTCATCATCATCATCCTACGAGTCATAATCGCCATTAGCACTCTCGACATCACCATCACCACCACCACCAGCATCACCTTCGTCAACAGATCTAACTGAAATTGTTGGTCTCGCCATTAGGTTACTGCGCAACGCACCGCAGGTACTGCGAACGAAAACTTTGTCGTGACCTTGTCGAAGGCTTCCTCTTCTTTCGTCTTACTTTGCTTGAGTGCTCGGATGCGCACGTATAATCATCCTTACAACACATCTGCCGACAAAACGATACAGCGCTTTTATTAAGCAAGTTGTTCGATCGTTAGTTACTATCAACTATCAGCAATGCAAGTACATGGTATGAGATTTACTTAGTAAACCGGTGAAGGTTGTGGTTGTCACCGTTGTTGGTAATTTGGTTTTATTTTGGTCAGTACTGCTATGCTAGAACAAATTCGATTGTTGTGAATGTTGTTGTTGCTGCTGCTGTTATCGCCGCTGTGGTGGTTATTTTTGACCACGTTCTTATCGCCGTGCTATTGTCTTATGAGCATTATTATTAATTATATTTTTTTATTGATGTTTCTTCTGCTGGTGCTGCTATCATAAAGCCTATAAGTGTAAGCGGAATAGTTTAACTACTTCAAGCTAGATATTCCGTTGTGGCTCTGTGAGTATCGGAGCACACACAGAGTTTTCGGCAACCTTGCGACCATCACCGCCTACGGGAGCCTGTTTCCTACGAAACGCCCATTCGTAAACACAAGGGGGTATCAACTTCTAGCTAATAAGCCGTCGACACATTACCACTAGACAGAGGTCAAGCATATTTGCCCGGTAGCTGTAATCAGTGCGATATGTCCGAGTCGGCCCGAGATTCAAGGTCGGATTGTGTACGGACAACTATATATATACATGCCCGTGTACGGTTTTTTTATATATATATATATATATATTTGCCTCTGATTCAAAAACAAAATGTCTCAGAAAAAAAGCGGACCTAGCCAGGCACTAAAATGCGTATTTTAGAACTAGACAAGGAATTCAAAAAGGAAACCCTTGAACAAGCACTTGGAAAACAACTTAACTGACTGACTCGGTAAAAGTTCCGATAAAGGAGTCTCTGGAACACCAACACCGGACACATGGGGACGCATCGTCAGGAAGGAAAAGGCGAAAGGCATAAATACTGCTCAAACGAATTAGTCTTCCATATTGCTTTAGATGCCAGACGACAAGGAACGAAGGAAAAATAGGATGTCACAAATGCGGAGCACTAGACAAGGCGGCCAAAATCAGTGACAGAAGTGCAATTTCTTTTTTAATTAGGATTCAGATCCTCTGTAAGACATTTCAAGCTTGGACACTCGACAAACGGCATAGAGTGCCCAACCTGCAGATAATGCATACGTGAAATAAGAGACCAGTGGAGCGCAAGAGTCAAAGGCGTAGAAAAAAGAGTCCTGCTCCAACACGAGGCCAAGGAAGAAACGCTCACAACAAAGGCAGATGATAAAAGGCAGGCCGACGCACCCCACCCGGGTCGCTATCGGTGACCATGAAGATACGCCAACAAACAAGCAGGACCACGGTGCGTACGCTTCGTAAAACAGACAGTGGGTACATATATAAAACAGTCACAACAGCAGCCATTATTGCGACAGCAAGGCTAATACCGTGGCCTTGCATAGCCGAAGAACGAGCATGGAGACAACAGAGCCAGTCCGGATAGACTATGGCACACGTAAGCCAGGAATCGTACGACGACCTGTTTTTGGGGCACGCCCCGGTCCGAGAAATTCCATACATTATAGTCGCTCTGATTGGACGGCCGTTTTATGGCTAGATGAGCACAAGGACGAAATACTAGTGATTTATGAACACTGCATGTCATATCAGTTACCATCAATCATTCTAAATCAACCAAATATGGCCTTAAACCATTTTTTTTTGTAACGGCAACCTCGAGTTATGGTCCTAAATTCACATTGGTCCTGGTGATCCACAAGTGATCATTTAAATCATAGACTGGCAGAGTAACCAAATGGCCGTGTAATAAAAAGAGCCAGTGTCTTTAAATTTGCAAAGGGACTGACCCAATATGTTAAAATTAATTCAATTCTGCTATCCCCCAACAATAACTTTGCGTTGTGTCTTGTCCTACCGTAATTTTTTTCTAATGAACTGCTGCAAAGGGGGGGGCACATTAAGGCGCTCCTCTGAGAATACCTAGGCAACACCCTTTTTACAGAATTTTTGGTTTGTCTGTATTAATCAACATAAACAAAAAATAACTTATATTATAGGTTGGCAGTAGTAGATCGGCGTTTGTCCGTTTAGTGCCTGAGCCTATAAAAAGAGGCGGGGACGTTAGTTCCTGGTGCACAGTCTGTGTCTTGCTCTTAATTCTAAACCATCCTCGGGAATCGCCGTGAGGCATATATTTTTGCAATGTAGTATTGGAAATAGCGCGCGGAGGTGACCCGTGAATCTCGTTCGTTGGGGTTTGTGTCGGAAACACTACTGCCAGACTCTACTACTCTAAGGGTATTTACGTCTTCTAACTCTCCGCGTATTTTCTGACAGCAGTGCTCTATTTGCACCTTGTTTGCTACATGTTTGTACACGTTTGTACACATTTGTACAATGATCCTACAAAGGAGTAGCATATCCTTGTCTGTCTCACCGGTTTGCTAAAAAACCTAATTATCTCGTGACTGTGCGAGAAACCAATCGGGTGCTAATGGTTCCATTGTGTCGGCACGTGTTTGCCTCTAACTAGTTAACAACGGGCGTCATTTAAACTAAACAAAACGGTAACATGCGGTAAAAAGTGGACCGATGGAAACGACCCAAGCGGTCTCAGGAGAAACAAGTCATCAGGTTCATGTACGCAGTAGGGTACGTGCATCCTAATGGCAACTGCTTGACCATCCTCTATGCGCATCGGATACGGCACTGCTTTTTCACCCACCGTCCATATCCTGACAGTACTTATTATTGTTTGATTTTCGCTAGAGTGCTATAAAGTCAGAAAGTTAGTGAAATTGTGCAGAGAATCTATAGAACGGCTTTTAATTTACAAACAGATACAAAAAGTACATGTTTGTGCAGGGAAAGCCTATTTATTGAGGTGTATGTTTTATTTATTTAGCGCCATAAAATATACAGGGTGTTTGCAAAATAGACCGAGCGTTTCAAAGTTTCATATAAGAAGAGTGTTTAAAAATTTTAAATGATTTTATTTTGAATTTTTTACTGAAGTAGTGTAGTAATTTATAGTGAAATGCAATATGAATGAAGTGATGCGGGACACCAAACATTTTGGCACTTTTTTTTTACATAAATCAGGCTCAATGACAACAATGCACGCTTTAATGTTGGTTCCTGGTTCACTGATGGTTGTACGATTATTAGCGTATACTTTACTCATTAAAAAAAAAGAGAAAAAAATCTAACGGCGTTTAATCGCAGAATCTTGAAGCCCTGTGGATGTTCCCATTACGCGAGATTACCCGTACACGGCAAGTTATCCTCAAATGCTCAATCGTCTCGCCGGCTGTATAGCTTGTGGCTACATTTTGTTAAGACCATCGTTTAGTCGCATCGATTTCGTCTAAACACGGTCAAAGACAATTAAGGATCATGCACGTTCAAAGACAATTAATAATAACGCTTTCCATTCACCGTGGGGTGAATGAACAAATAGGGTTCAATGGTCCTTTGAACCAGAGATTAGACCAGATCTGTCACATATAATTCGTAGACATGAGCCTTTGCGTCAGATGAATCTTATGCGGACACATCGCTAGATCTGATCAAAGAATACACCACGTTGAGGTTCGCGAAGAACCCAGGTGTTGGACACGCCGCCGAACTGACGACGATTTCCGGGCATTGTTCCACATTGTCGCCAAGGCGGCCACATCTTCAGCCCAAGGAGCGCTGTCACAGCTTGGAACGTCACGGACTGAGCCATAGACTATGAAACGTTTGCATAAGTTCACGACTGTTTTTCGTACAAGGCCAATTATGTCGACCGCAAATTGCGCGCGGAGCTTGCCAGCTTGCCCGCACTTAATGTTTCTGGCTTTTCATGATAAAATTTCACAGTCTCTACGTTAAGTAACGCTTCAGTTGGCAGCCCTACTCTGTTCTATTTATGGACAGAGCAAATCGCGAAGAGGGCGTAGCTAAGCCCGGGGCTTTTGAAAGATGCCAGCTAATTATTCGAACACTCTACACACATTGTTTTCTAATATTAGCCCAAAACTGCAAATCCTAAGAAATGTCATTGGTCCTACCGGGATATAGAACTCGTGGATTATCTTGACAGAATCACCGCCAATTTGCTTTACTCTGCGCCGCCAACGAAAATATCTATAGAGTAAAATTATACTTTACGTTTATATATGCATGCAGGTATTGAAAATTCTCGTCAAATCACTTCTGCTGATGTACGCGTATGTTGTAGTGTATGACACATTATAGTTGTTGCATGTATATAAATATATATATATATATATATATATATATATATATATATATATATATATATATATATATATATATATATATATATATATATATATATATATGTATGCACAGTCTCAAACAAACATATTTAAAGCTCTAAAATTTCAAACATTCGCTTGTTATGTTAAAGGCAACGACGCCGACAAGGGGCGTTAGGTGCTGCGTTGATCCTAACGAAGGCTGCGACGCTGCCTAGGGCAAGGCGTTACCATGTTATGTAACAACGCCCTTCCTGTCGGGCGTTAAAGCTGACTTTCTGGCTTCGACCAGAAACTGGTTTACCTTCGGCCTCGGCGCGGGCGTCGCCAGCAACTGTATCGGTCGCCCCCGGGTCGCCCCGACAGAACACTGACGAGAACAGAAATGTCACCCTGTTTGTTTGCCGGTTTGTCCCCTTCCTGCCTCTTGCTAATGGCGGGCCGCGCCGTCTTCTTCTGCGGATATGTGTCGTGTCACGCAAACGCAACAGAGAGGCCAAGATACCACGTTAATAAAAACATAACTGAATTGAACATTTAGCAGCAGCAGCAGCACCAGCAAAACAACCTAGCTGAGTCGGTCATAATCACCAGCCCACACATGAACCTGTTGCTAGCATGGCACACGCACAGATGTTGTACGCTGTGTGTTTACTTGCTTGAACGGGTAGATGAATCCCAGCCTTCTTATACAGTGACAAAAACTGGTATGTGGCACACTAAAGACAAAAAGTGAATAAATAAATGAACTTAAATGAATACTTTAAAAGTACTATATTAATACTTTAAAAGTTACTCATCATCGGTATCAGTAGCTTCGGCGACACTTCAAACAACAATGTCAGCAGTAGCTGCAGCAGCAGCAGCGTCAACAGCACACTAACGATATGCGTACACTGAAAATGGCTCTGCAACAACAAAATGCATCTAGGGGCAGAGGGCCCACGTTGCGTTAGCCGCAATAGTCCAAGTGTGTGTGTTTTTGTCCTATGCCTAGTCATGCTGACCATTATCATAATCATAATTGCCATGATTAACATGTTCCTCTTGTGCTGCTGCTGCTGAAGCTGTGCAATTGTTGTGCTGGTTGGCAGATAATCAATCCATATAATTATAATATTAATTATAATTGTTATGACAGTTGGTACGAGGTAAGTGCTGTCCGGGAAACCAACAACGTCTGCTGCTCGTTACACTCAAGGTGAAATCATCTTTTAATCTTCATCTTTTAAAGTGCCGCCGAAGCTACTGATACCGATGATGAGTAACTTTTAAAGTATAAATATAATACTTTTAAAGTATTCATTCTAACGTGTGAATTAACTAACTGTGTATAATAACATATATATATATATATATATATATATATATATATATATATATATATATATATATATATATATATATTGGGGAATATTCATTGTAAGATCTTTGAGCTACGCTATAACAGCGTCATATATACCAGTTCACAGAGCCAAGGCGATACTTTTACTATATGCTTAGATCCATGTATCGATAGATAGAAAACGACCAACTGGACATTAATATTACTACATTAAGGACAACTGTGACGATGTTATAATATGCCGTCTCAAATGTCTGTATAATTATTTTTTGTAAAGCAAGAAAAGATTCAGCCAAACATGCTGGCTTGAATAATCGGCAAAATTTCAAAAAAGCATTTAAAACATCATAATAGCATACAGTTAAAAATTACAGTCTAAGATATGTGGGTATTCAACGACTTCTCATCTTTCTCTGATCTCCAGGTTGAGAGGCCTCCTCGACGCAGGTATCGGCAATTAGTTAACTAGAAAATGTAATAGCGGTTTATATCTCCTGGCGCGCAGGATGTTTTCAATAATACGAGCAATGCTGGTCTTGTCGTCACGTGACTTTTGAAGGCTCCTCCCCCCGTCGTCAACAATCTCCGCCTAGCACGCTGAGAGGCTCATTCCGGGCACTACAAAATCATATGTTCAGGCGTGTCCTCGGTTTCGCTTTGGCAGTAGTTGCCGAATGGAGATGTAGTTTTCTCAATTCTGAACAAGTATGACAGAAAATGACCGCGTCCGGTAAGGACTTACGTCATGTAGGACGTCAACTTGCCACCCGGTCGGTACACTCAGGCTTGAACTCCTTGAAGTTATAGGCAATGAAGAGTCGTAAAAATCGTTTATTTTATTTGCATAACATTCTTAATCACATCACGCTTGGGTTGACTGTGAGAAACATTTGCGACCTTGAACCGAAACGCTTGTCCTTTTATAGAGTTCGAACTGAAAACGCGATGCGCACACTCAGATACCACACATAAAGCTCGTCTGCCCCTGTGTGCCAGTGTTGTGAAGTTCCAGCCTGCTAAAAGCCCGTTATTCCTCCTTCCTCCACACCGAATGGAAATACGCGGTAAGATTTTGTTGCTTACTTTCTTGTAAAATGGTCTTGCTTCAGCAAGACCATTGAACATCTTGGCTGTAGTGACCAACTAGCAAAGTGCACGCGCATAAGAACAACGAATACTGCAGTTTGATTAGCCTCTAGAAGTGGCCAGTCTCCATGTGCCCTTGGCCTTTTCAGACCATAGACCATTGCACTGGTCAGCTACCTATTTAACATAGAATCCGCCCTATTCTAGCAGCTCAAATTATTCTGTAGCTTAAACACGGAACGATAAGTCTCTAACGGTCAGCCTGAAAGAATCCAGACACGTTGAATGCTTGTGTTGGGCGTTGTTCAAGCATTTCAATGATTTTTTTCTCTAGTTTTGGATGAGCCCATGACCGGTGACCAAGAGCTGGCTATTATGGTCGTTTAAAAGCATTTCTTTCTCAAAGGGCTTTGTTGGAGCTACCTTTGTGTCACCATAGCGCCTGATCAATTCGATAAGACGCAATATCCACGATACATATCTAGAAATATCTGCACTCTTCAGTAGCCAACGTTTCTAGTGGTATTAACGCTTTCCTTGAGTTGGTTGAAAAAGTTGTTAAGGTTTTTAATGAGTACGGATTGATTGTGAATACGAGCAAAACCAATATCTTAGTGTTTCGGCCCGCTCGAAGGCTGATTCAATTGCCCGATAGTTTTCGAATGGGTGCCAATACGGTAGATCGTTCACAGGCGGTGAAGTGTCTTGGTTTGGTATTGCATGAACATTTATCCTGGCATTCTCACATAGATCTATTGGTGCCAAAGTGCTATGCAGTTATTGCAACTTTGCAATGATTAAGGCAGGTGGGGGTTCCAATTGAGGGACTTTTAACTGTCTACAAGCCCCCCTTTTTATCTACTTTATGTGATGGTGTTCTGTTTTGGGGTGGGGTGGGGGCTACAGAGGCATTCTTCGAAGGGTCTAGGTGATTCAAAATGATGCACTTTCTGCCATCTTCTCCCGACGGCGCTACGAGTCAGTTAGTGATCTGTTTGCTGCGTATGACCTCTTACCAGTCTCGAAATATATATTCTTAGAGTGGTCACGCTTGCTTACAAAACCTCTCGTGGTTCACTACCGACGGATATAGTATTTCCCTTGGTACCTAGGCGGAGAAGGCAACCGCATAACGCGACAGTATTTGTGATACCGCGGACCAAAAAGAAACTTAAGTCACATTCCCTATTGTGTCGACTGCCGCATATTTGGAGCGCGCTGCCAGGACGCATATGATCTCTCTCCTTTATGAGTATATTTGCTCGGGAATTAAAACGTATCTTGCTTTCGGCTTTGGTATAACAGATCGATGAGGGTATTGGCAGGCGTTGCGAAGCGAAGAGCTGCGGAGATGGTAATTGATTCATGAGTTATAGGAGCCACCATACAAAAGGTCGGCAATACTGTTGTGTCGAGCGTATTTCTTTGCTACAATGCTGAATTACACCGATGCGCTGGATCATCGGTTTACTGTGTACACACCTGTATATATGACTACATGACTGTGTAAATTCACTCTATTTTATAAAATGTCGTTTTTTTTCCGAAAGCATTAGCATTTGTAATGCAGTTTCGCAAATAAACCACGTTCTGAATCTGAATCCGCGCTCTGGATAAGGAATTAATACGAAGAACTTTGGTTGCAGAACCAAATGTGAAAGGAGATTGCCATGCAAACGATTCAGCGCCGAATTTTCTAGACTCCGGGGCGACAAAATTACGTTTGTAATTTTGCGCTGCATGGCGTTAACACACCAGTTGTTCCACACATTTGCAAGGCCAGGCCAAGTGTCGATAAATTAGTTATTAGAGAACAATAAACAAGTTTTTTGTTCAGCACACCAATATTGGCCGGGTCCATCGAAGTTGATGTACTGTGCCGAACGTACTAAATCAGTTAGATGTTGTCGTATTGCTCTGAAAACACCCTACTTTGCCAGGAGGCAAAACCGAGGAGGCAATCGTTGTTCATGCTATCGTTTTCCGAAACATTCAGCCAAAACAGCACGACGTGACGGCCGCTGCTTGCGAAGGTGTCGTCGGCAGTCGACATTTGCAAAACGCCTATACACATGCTTCGGTGCGGTGTTTCTCGACATGCGTATGCATCGACATGTCTTCGACGACAAAAGCGACGCGCGACACTTTAAAGAGCCTGCATATGTCCGGTCGTGCCAAGTGATACGTGCCAGATCATCATAGAGTGAGAGTCCTTACAGCTTACAGCTGCGACGTCAGCATTGGACGATCGTTAGCGTGAAGCGCCATTGCTCGTCGATGCGCCGCCCGGCACATGACACATATGACGTCGCCGTAGATCCAACACGTCCAACCAAACGGGTTATTATGTGGTCGAGCAAAATCACGATCACACCTGACCCGTAATCGTGGAGTCGCGTACCAATGGTAGCAGCCGTTTGAGTCGCGGTACGAATCATAATCGACGCGAAAACACATAGCCAGCCGATGTTTTTCCGATATCATGCCGATAGATGCTTGTCTTCTCTTGACTACCATTATTACTATAGACATTAGTGCGACTGCTCGTAATACTCGAGCTTCTTCAGAAAACCAACGGAAACCACCATGAAGCCGCGGCCAGAGTTGCGGTAGACCAAGATGTCATTCGGTTTTCAAAAATCTACCGCCGCTTTTTGAATTGCCTTGAAATCTCCAGAAATCCATCTGCTTTCGCGCGTTCTTTAAAAGTTCAATTTGTACAAACTTGCTGAAGTGTGAGCGATAGAGCGAAGTAGCTCCCGACGTGCGTATGCAGTCGCGTTAGCAACATATAGTGTGTCGGCTTTTGTTAAGGTGTTACATGTTTAAGGTGAAATATTATATAATACTTTGTCAAGTCATCTCGTGCAGCAATGAAGCATATCGATGGCTTAAGCGGAGTAACTTGTAAGAGAAGCTTCCCTGTTGTTTTCGAATATAGTTTTCCTGTTCTTAGATTTGAACGGCATTCGATATCTAAACTTTATGATGAGGCGGATGCGTGAACAATCTAAGTTAGCACGTCCCATGTTTGCCCCTATATAAATGCAGGAAGGTCTTCGCCTGTGAACAACGGCAAGCGCATGGTTTCTGTTCGATAGGCAGAAGTTCGTTAAACAGAGATAGCACGTAGTGTTGGCTTTATTAACTTTATTATAATTCAATTTAGAACATCTTCTACAACCAGATGACATCCAGATTTAACTATTGGGGCAGTCAAGTTTGCCACATTGTTCTGTTAACTCTCCGCCGTTGCATACTAACACACTGAGCGTGTTGGCGCATACTGCGTCTCACCTAAGACTCATGTATGATTTACGCAGAATCGTTTAATCTTGTGAGTGACGCGTATTGCACCTACACTCTATTTAATTGCGCGTCAAACCTAAACACACAGGATGTCAGGGCCATACAGCCGACTAGAATCGTACGTGAGATAGAACGGGGCAAAAGAAAAACTGAGGAGTCGCCACTTCGTGTTCGCGACTTTTACTCCCTACGACTCACAGAGTGGAGGTTTACTTCGCGCTTCGACCTCGACGCAATATTCAGTACTTTGCTGCCACACGAACAGGCAAGCATTTGCGCGGATCAAGCTCGAGTGCTGCCCGTTGTTCGCTAACATAGCGTTCACCGCAACACGCCCAGACCGGCATTCGCTGTATTCCTACTCAAACATGCGCTTAGTTTTTGATGTCTGTAATACAGTTCTGATTGGCTTTATTACATTGCGTAGCGATTTCGCTTACGGCGGAATGTCTGATTTATACGGCACTGAACCCTGTCTGACGGATTGAGCTGCGTCTTGGCAGGGCGGCGGTCTGGGCGAAACTGACTGAATGGGCGGGGTTGTACAAATGCATTTACTTGGGGCCAATCCTTAGTGCAGTTCACGTGCACCGTCTGCACCAGTGTTCGATCAAGAAGATATAGTAGGAGTTGAAAATCAAAACAAGGTAACTTGTGGCTTGTGTCTACTTATAGCAAATAGTATATAAAACAATGTTCATTATATAAAACGCCGTTTTATCATTTTTCAAGGATACAAGTAAAAACAAAAAGTAAGCCGCAGATAATCTAAAAGGGCTAAATTAGCAATAACTGCCCCGATGAAATTTAGATAAATATCTAACAAAGTGTACCGTATTCACCAAAACAGCCAAGGGCCGAAGCATAATCATGGAGGAAAAGCGAAACTTTTTACTTGATATCACCGGTTGGCATCAAACATTTTAGTATTTTACACATGACAATATTGTCCACGACCACATAATTATCTGAATGATCTAGCCAAGATAGGCAATAGTTGCGGCGTGGAGCTGCATGATTGCAGATGGCATGTGGAGGACGTCGACCCACAGTTGACGCGCACACACTCTGGGTCGTGAAGTCTATTTTGCAAGCCTAGGTTATGGCGCCCCCATGTACCGAATAGCGGTTATGTTACGTAAACGTTAAACCCATGTACCGAATAGCGGGTTATATTACGTAAAGTTCTGCGAAGAACGCGCTGCTATGCTTTCACTAGCTCACACTATTGCACTTTGAATTTTCAAGTTGCTGAAAAAAAGAAGTATCGTCAGTGCGAGAGCAGAGAGCACGAATGGGAGGGTTGCCAAAAATTCGGTAAATACATATTCAAATCCGACTGCTTGTTAGGTCTTTTTTTAGATAACACCCAAATGACGTCCCACAATGCTGAATAAAACTACCTACTCTTTTGCCGTTCTTTCTCACGCTCTTGTTAGGGACACTTGTTCACTTGTCAGGGAGCTGTCTGCTGAAAGTTGAGCCAAGACGCTACATGGGTAAATGCAGTAAACTGTAGAGAGCTTCTTTAGCAGTCAACAGCAGATCAGCAGCGAAACATATATTTGCAGAAATTGTAGTGAGCAATGCAACATAAATCACTATCAGCATTGTTTGGATTTTTGTTCACTAGTGTGTATATCATATTTTTTTTACCAAAGATGGTACGTAAATAAATGAAATTGATGAACATGTCCGATTCAATGAAAAAAAGTAATACAATTTGTTATGGAAATACAGTGCCGACAAGTACAGCACTTGCCCTAAGTTAGACATTGAGGTGACGTTTTGTCAATGTGGCGAGCACGCATTTAAGACATGTTGGTCAGCAAGATATATATATATATATATATATATGTAGTTCCCACCGTTGGTGATTACTTACAATTAATGAATTTACACCTTATATATATACCATGAGGAGTTTATTCAGGATGCAAGTAGAGCTGCAATTGTCTCCCGAGAACGTGTACACTGGGAGTATTACTCAATCTCAGATAGGGTAGACTGGAACCACCTTAGCAGTGTGCCCCGAACTGATACATAATAGCTTCCGGTTATTGACGACGTATCAAAATAGCCCTTTTCCTGATATGTCGCTAATATGTACTTGAACTGACTTAGTCTATTGAACTTAGTAGTTAGTCGAGTACGTAGGAATGAAAACACTTTTTTTCACATATCAAACGAGCAATTACTTCCCTCAGTATGTTAGTCACTGCAATATAATATGTTCTTGCAGACAACAGTGTAAAAAAACTGGCAAGCACAAACATTTCGGTGCCCAGGTGCTCAGGTGGACGAGCTTCGTTTTGCGATTATTGGGGATGAAGCCGCTATGATCTCGCGTTTTGTCACACAGGGCAACAAAAAGGTGGAAGTTTTCCGGCACGATAATTTGATCTACAGTCCGACGAGGGATGGTCTTCTTTGTTCTCGACACTCGTCACAAGTGATGAGACTTGGCTACATATTTATGACCGTCTACTTATGTCTCAGCGCTCGCAGGCACGGTCAAACATTGAAGCGTCTCCGCGCCTAAAAACGACCCGTCAACGTTCGACTGGCAAGATGACGACTGTCATCCTTTTGTCTAGGAGAGAAGTTATAGCGATGGTTCTTCCACCGCGGCAACGAGCCAGCCCACGGATCTAAAAACACTGAGGCTTGTCTCGTCGCGTTTGAAGTCACGCTGGTGAAGCAACCAACTTAATCACCCAACCTATCACCGAGCCAACATTTTTCCAACATTAAAATAAAAATTGAAAAAGAAGTTTTGATTCATGCGAATCAGTGCTTAAAGCTATCGAGCCAAGTTGGAGCTAGAAAACATCGGAGGTGCGCTTTGATGCATGATGGTCCACCCTCTCAGAGAATATATGGAGATTAGTTAAAAGCACTATTTTACTTTCAGAAAAGCATGACAGAATTTCCTGTATTCTATCAGTACAGAAATTGCAAAATTTTTCTTGGTCCCTACGTAGAGACTTAATCACCATCATTCTTAGTTCTTTTGCCTTCCTTCTCCCGAGTACCTGCTGCTACCAAGATATGCAGCTAGTCTACAGAACATAGTTTGCTCCTTAGATAACCGGTTTTAACAAAAACTGACTACAATCGAGATTTGCACGCTCGATGTGTGCATTAGGGTTGGACGCTAATGTGAAATTGTGAAGGAACTAGCCCGAATAACCCTGACCGTCTGCTGCAATAAGAAAACAGCACTCTAATGTCTGATTAGTATTGCCTAAGAACAGACTAGGCAATAAGCGAACTTTATTTATACAACAAATTCTAAGCTTGACATTCTTACATTACTGTTACACTGATACATACATACAAAGTTACATAAAGATACACAAAACATTTTCCAATTATGAGCAGTACGGACAACTGTTTGAACTACAAGTTTCTCCGCCGTTCTAGCTCTACCGCCAACTTGAACTACAAATACAAGACTTTGCGGTGCTGCACTTGGGAACCGTACAGTGTGGACGGTTATGTACAGTATAGGTACACAATACGTTCGTCTTTTACATTTCCAATTATAAGCAGTACGGAGAACACGCTTTGAACTACAAGTATGGCCGTCGTTTTAACTTCACCGCCAACTTGAACTACAAAAACAAGACTTTACAGTGCTGCACTTGGGAACCGTACAGTGTGGACGGTTATGAGTAGTGTAGGTAGATAGTACGTTCGTATTTTACATCTCTAATTATAAGCAGTACGGCGAACACGGTTTGAACTACAAGCATGGCCGTCATTCTAACTTCACCGCCCACTTGACCAACAAACACAGGACTTCGTGGTACGGCAGTTGCAGCTGCGCCGTACAGTATACAGTACATCGTACGAACGGTTAAATGCAGTGTGGAGAGCACATTTTTCGGCGACGACCCCCCACCTGAATAAATGCATTAAATGCATAGTCATGAAGAAACGTTTATATTTGCGATACCCCGCACTTGTGGCCGGGTTGCGGACGGATCCAAAATCTCTTCTCAGAGGATACTGATTAGTATACGAGCGCATCTCCCCTCTGTCCAGCTGACTCAGCGCAGCTAGTGACGACGATTCTGGGGGGCAAAGGTGGCCATGCAGTCGGTCATACCGAACGCCTTTCCCAGCAGCACAGAACACTCCATGGGGAGAATGCTGAAATCAAAAAATTAAGTGGGTGAGTAACATGTACAGAGTTAATCACAATGTACAGAAATGTAAATGACACTGGCTTCATTCGCCTCTTGTATCCGTCGCCAAGTATCAATCAAAATTCGCTGTTTTGTGTATATATATATATATAAATATATATATATATAAATATATATATATATATATAATATATATATATATATATATATATATATATATATATATATATATATATAATATATATATATATATATATATATATATCTATATATATATATCTATATATATATATATATATATATATATATATAAAAATATATATATATAGCCTCCCAGAATTCGTCCAACAAACTTGGGGTCTAGTACAACTTAACGAAAAAATAATTTTCTCCAACAGAACAGGAGTCAGAAATGTCTTCTTTTGGAGTGAGAGCAAAATTATCAAAAATGGTTGTATTGAGATTTTTATCCTGACATATGTTTGCTTAAGCTGCGAGAGATCGTAGGGTAATGATTTAGAGGTATTTGGTGCGAAAGCTAATAAAATAACTTCATTTTTGAAGATTCTGTTCTAAACGACTATGTCGCATCTTTTGGCCGGCGTTACATGTTCTTCGGAAGAAGCATAATTTTCTCACGAACACGACGGTGTGCTTCATTAAAGGAGGATTGGTTGTCCCGCAAGCGCACATTTTGTGCTCCTATGTCGGATAAAAACGCCAATATCACAAATTGTAGTCATTTCACTCTCACTCCGAAACAAGACTTCTGAGAGACCATGTTCCACTGAAAAATTTGCTTTAACTTTGTTTTTTTTGTGTAACTCTACAATTCCATATGCCGCTTTTCATATATTTATCATACATCCTGTAATATATATATATATATATATATTCTGAATTTGCTTTAAGAACTTGAAATATGTCTGATTGACCCTACATATGTGTATATATATAGGTTAGACAGAAATACGGTTATCGGTTTATTAAGCCAAATTAAGGGAGTTGGTTTTTTTTCTATGTATACCACGTCACTTCAGTCAATAAATAATATGAACGCCAGTTCTTTCTGTAGCGCTTTCAATGAAAATTTCATATATATAATTTTTGAATGTCTCGTCGTTGGGCAATGCAAAAATGGGCCTATAACGTAATCGCCATGACAAATTCGCTAAGTAGTGGGTGGCTACACTTGTATGCGAGTGGGAGTTTAATAGAATACATCTACGATTGCATAGCTCGGGGCGCTAATTGACACTGATTTGCTTCAAAATGCCGATTTGCTGGCAGATTCTTTCACTGTTATTCGTTCATTTGTGCTGTTCTCCGTGTCCAGTATGTAAAACATACTCTGCCTTATCAAAGGAGAAGTCAAATATAACGTGTCCGCAGCCTATTTGTACACGAGATGATCGCCTAAGCACAAGCATACTTCTAAACTTCTACAAGCAAGCGCGGTCATTGCCAATCTTAATTAGTACCCAGGTAGGGCCACACAATAGCTTAATACTGTTGATCCAAGTAGCGATCTCTCGTCCGTTACGTACTGAGATTCGTATAGCAGCCAGTTGGAACTGAAACGCTACAATTAAACTAGATAATAATAAACATTTTGCATATATGTTATGTGGTCAATAAATGGTTATAATCTGCATGTTGAACAGCGTGTCTTTAGCGTTCCCCTGCACTTATGGAAATGTCCAGATATGAGTATAGGTCAGTAATTAGAAACAATAATGGAAATTAGTTGATGCAACTATCTTCTAATTACCTTAGGTTTTATGTGACCAGCATTTCTACAATGTGGCGCCACAATGATCTTTGTAGTATACGGAGGAAGTAACACTCTCTGCATTATTCCCCTGACATAAAAGGGTGATATGTGTACACACACTTATCAAGCGAACAAACCAATCAATATATAAAGAGGACGACTGAATTTTAATTGGTTTGTGGGTCTCACACTACAGTGGCTTTAACGTTGACGATCCTGCTTCATGCATTTTACCAGTTAATCTCTATAACAAATGTATCAGACGTACAATTTGACAGGCACAATCCAACCCATGTAGCGCGGCAGAATAACGTAGGCTTCGTTAAGCAGCATTGCTTCGACGGTGTCCTTGGCGACACTTTCTGGCTCTAGCATAGCCACCCGACCGCCGACTCCATTGAACATACCAGTCGACGTAAAATACGGGCACACGATTGTCGACTGAACACCTGTAAAACCTAATTTATGCACCAGTTCAAACGAACGGTCGGCAATAATCAAACAAAGCAACACGGGGGTGTTCGTGAAGACAATGTTGAAGTGCTCTAATATTCCATATCCTATACGTTATACATACATCGTCTCATCACACAGTAGTAATTCACAATAGGATTCAAATAATGACTAATATTCGAGCAGCGCTAATCGTCTGTAAGGTATCTGTCGCAGTCATTGCAAGGGTGACCAATGCTTGCTTAATATGAACGGGACTTTTAGAGTGTTGCACTGATAGATGCTTCTGCTTTACAATCGCCGGCAGCTCACTGACAACTACAGAAAAATGAACTGGACTAAGGTTATGGCCCTGTGTAAATTTGGGATGTTTGGCAACGCCATTGTCCAGCATCACATAGTTCTCCTAGAGAATAGCCGTGAATATCTTGAGAAAAGTAGTAGCATACTCAAAGTTGCCATCTTCCAAAGGGCAGCGTTTCGATGTGCAGGATCAAAGGCAGATTTGAAATCCACAAATATTGCACACACGTACCGCCCGCGGCGGGTCATTGTTTTTTAACATTTCACAAGACCGAGTAGTCTTGCGTAAGCTATTGACTTGCAGTGCCTTAATCCATGCTGTTCTACGGGTATGAAGCCCTGTAGTTCAAGAACATTTTCCAAGCGCCGAGTTAGGAGCAACGATCATAGTTTTTAGATGCAACTTTTCTTTGAAATTCCTCTCCAGGCTGATGGATCCAACGCGTAACCTTTGTCTTTAGAACTCGCGGCCAGTATACAGTACCTGCCAACTAGCCGATATATCCCCTATGTTTTTTCCCCTAAGGCACCTATTCATGAAGTGAGTGATTGCTAGTTGCAGCGACTCCTGCTTGATATGATAATTTCTTGCATTGAATTAATTGCATGAACCATCTTGGCTTCTTGTTTTTCAATATATTCGAAGTGGGTCTCTTTTAGGGTATTAGAGTATCACTTGGACACCCTATTGTAGAAATCGGTCGTCTCAGGACGTAACGGACAAAAAATACTGATTGCTTCACATACTTTTGAGCCTCGTAGCACTATCTGTTAAACCATGGTTTCGAGCGCCGGGTGGTGGATGGAGCTACGCAGCTCAGGATTGACGTAGTCAGGGTTTCGCAGAGACTCTCTATGCCGAGGCCACCTAACTCGAAGCTTAGTGTTCAAGATAAACGGTTGATGCAATCTATATCTAGTAATCTTCCGACATATTTTTTTTCGCCAAGGTACCGTTTGTGCGTACCTTGGGTACCAAAGTTACCGGCAGGTGCGGCCTGCTGCCAAATGCTGTAATATCATTAATATATATATATATATATATATATATATATATATATATATATATATATATATATATATATAAATATATATATATATATATATATATAGGACGATATCCTTTTCTGCAAAATTACCTGAATAGTTATAATTGTTTGAATCTATGTAATAATGGACATTTCAAGCTCAATGAAGAGAAGTTATTGAACTAAAATAAATTTGCCGTCCAGAAAAGACGGTCCCATAAAAAAAAAGATATATATATATATATTGTGCACGTATCGGATAGCGCAGCCAGCAGCGGTGCGAGTAAACTATGCCTACCGTCGGCGTGAAGCTCGATCGCAAGTGACTCAGCGATGCCACAGGCGGCAAACTTCGATGTGCAGTATTCGGATAGCCGGGGAACGCCTACGAGACCAGCCAGCGACGAAATTGTCACCAGATGGCCGTGATTGGCCTGCTGCATGTCGGCCAGGAACGCGCGAATCGTCTGCAGATAGCGAGATGATGATGATGATGATAATAGTGATAATGATTACAAATCGAGCATAACATACTATGCATCCCGAGAGGTAAGTAGTCTAAATATTTCGAATGTTCACCGTCATCGTTATAATCACTCTAAAATAATAATAATAATAATAATAATAATGGCATGCACACCCACCACCGCTACTGTCATCTCCAAACGTATTATTAGCAATAGACGCAAGTGCGGTGGCACAAAATCAACGAGCTAATGATATGAAACAGGATGTCCGTAAGCAAACAGCCATCAGTGAACGAAAAGATTGCGACTACAAAGAACAAAAACACGACACAACAACAAAAACGAGAGAAACAACAACAAGAACGAGAGAAACAACAACAAGAACGAGAAAACAACAATAACAACAACAACAACACCAGAAACAACAAACAAGCTTGCTTGCTGCTCCGGTCAAAACGTAGCTGATAGTGCAATATTGGAAATCCCGATCACACCAATGACAGGCAGACACAACATCAGCAACAACAATGACAGTATTAGTAATGTATTACGTGAATAGTAATTAGCGGTGACAGAGCCGTGACTAAACGAGACATAACACTAATTCTTGAACGTTTGAAAATACGATATAATCTTTGCATAAAACATCCTAATAAACGTATGTATATTTCAATATTATAATTAGTATTATTATCAATATTATTATTTTTATTATTACTAGTATTGTTTGTTCTGGATTTGTCAGTATTTACCTACAATTCTAAGATCAATTATTATTATTAGTATTAATTATTAAAGCAGCTGTCAAATCCAGTTAGGACGGCCACGTGATTTTGTGTAGAGTAAAATTATATATTTAGATAGCATTGCTTCGGCGTGTAGGCTTAATAGATGTAAAAGCGAAATAAAAAAATAGAAACGCATACCGCGAGGTAGTTTTGCTAAAGTTCTAAAAGTATTATACTATAGTCGATGTTTCAGTTACAGGATGAATCCAAGTCTGACTAAGTCATGTTCTAGAGGAGAACGTTGTGGCACGGGTGAACATATTTGATTCAGTCGATACGTCGCAATTAGTATCAGAAAGCACAAGACCTTAGACCAGCTGCCCAAAGTGTTCAACTCACAACAAAGTTAAATTTCACAACAAACCTCTAGGTTGAGACATCCAACTGTTACGGGTATTAACAGTGTACACATGCAGCAAGTATACGAAAGATCGACACAGCCTTACGCTGTCTCAGCGGGAGGCTGCCTTGTAGTCGATCTGACAAAGTCAGTGTGACGATCGCAGCGTGTATAAGACAAGAGTAAGCGGGACTAGTATATTTAATATTTCATGTGTTAGTCGTTAAATATAGTTGGACTAGTTGTTACATGCGCTGCCAGTCTACGAAATCAAATTCTTATCGAAATTCGCTACACACACGCACGTCTGGTTAAAGAGGAGGAGAAGTAGGAGGAGGGGAAGAAGAAGACAAAGAACCTCAAGGCTTGCAGTAATCGTCTACCGGTTCTGCCAATACCACCAACAAGAACCGGTATAGTTAGTATAGGAGGGAGGTGTGTCCGCTGTCTCGTGAACAACGTACCCAGAAGTGGGCGAACGTGTTGACGTGCATGTTCTTCAGGACCGACTGCTCCGAAAGTTCGCCTATCCGCCCGCTCGATACGACGCCGGCATTGTTGATGAGGATCGAAACGCGGCCGACCTCGTTTCGTACCTTTTCGGCCATCGATGTTACCGCGGCCGCACTCGAAACGTCACACTCATACGCGAATGCTGAACCTCCTTCATCTGGACATGGAGATGATCGGTGTATGAGGAGGTCGAGCGTCGTCAACAACGAGTGCGGAGGGAGGAGACAAGTGCAATATAATTAAAACAATTTAATCTACAAGCTTATGAGGCGAATCGTATATATATATATATACTTTTTTTGCCAACATGATAGCAGATAAGCGTTTATATAAACGACTCTACAAATTAGTGTGATGATAAATCACAGTTATAAAGTTACTCAAAACAGCAACCTCCGCACCTATGAGTGGCAATATAATAGAATATATATGTATACATATTCCATATGTTGCCACTTGATCGAAATGGCTATCTTTTCCCTATATATATATATATATATATATATATATATATATATATATATATATATATATATATATATATATATATATATATACGAGTATGTGTGCATTTACATTGCAGTGTACAATAGTCAACACAAAGTTACAATATGTATATACTATTCGAATCCTATTGACTGCTCTTACTGTGTTACATATTGCTAGCTAATAACTATTCGGGGGACTATAATAGTTCAATAAAATATTATTTGATCGAAGGTTGCTTGCAGAACTACTAAGTGTGAAGCATACGTATGTATACCGTCTGTCTGCGCTAGCCATGCATCATACCATCACACTATCGGCACTACAATCTCCCTTTCTTATTGTATATTGTACACTATTGTGCGCTGTGTCGTCTAGGGAAAGCACAGCACAAGAAGCGACCGGCAAGATTGTACCCGTATGTAGCTCTTGGGTGCGCTCTGCACGGGCACTGGGCCCTCGGGGTTCGTGTCTTACCTTGAACGAGTTGAGCCGTTTTTTGTGCGCCGTTCAGGTTCAAATCCCAGACGACGATTCGCGCTCCGCGACGAGCCAGTTCGAGACAGAGCAGGCGACCGATCCCGCTGCCTCCGCCGGTAACGAGCGCCACATCGCCGCGGATATCCTTGAGGCGCCAGCGCTTGAACAGCTTGTCGAGCACGAAACTCGCGAACAGGTACCACATGAACGCGAGACAGCCGAGCACGAATCTGGTCGCTGCCAGAACGATCCCAATGTTCACATAGGCGCCAATCAAAGACGCCACCGCGGCAAAGATCACCGACATTTTGGACTTTAGCGTCTCGACCCCCTCTCGGGCCGAAGGTCGCCGGGGTCGTGCGACGGGGCGCTTCGTGGCACATATCTTACTATGATGACTGCTGCTCCAACTAATACGACTTCGACCACTACCACCACCACCACGATGACGGTCGTCACTGCCGCCGCGTGTGTTGAGAACTTTTTGTGGGTGTTCGGTCTGTATTGATGAGTCGTCTCCTCACGCAAAGCTTCGTCGGCGTGCCGTGTCCTGCGATGAAGACTAAGAAGCTCGGTTCACTTCCCTAGGTTCTAACGCAGGAGTACGGCTGGTCAATAATATCAGCAGTTGTTGCTGCTGCTGCTGCTGCAAAAACGCAAAAAGAAGAAAAAATAAACGACAAAAATTACGTCTAGGGTTTTCGGTGCCAGCTGTACTAGTCTGTAGTAAGAGCTAAAGTTATAGTGACAGTCGTAACACTAGTTTTGTGAACCACGGGTCTCACGACGTCGAACGTGCTGACCAAGTTGGCAACAGCTTTGAACGTAGAAGATAGAAGAAGAAGAAGAAGCAGTCCGGAAAACAGGCTGACAGGGTAACTAGTCAGCTTAGCAGGATAGCGAGTGAAGGAACGCTTGTGCCATGCGGGGCCAGATAGGAGGAAAAGTCCCGTTGACTTGGCAAGCAGTTGGTTCGTAGTCACAATCTTCACAGGTTGAACCCGCCCACGATGAACATTAGGGAAACAGTTGCCAACATACCGCTGGACCCGACCCGACCCCCCAAGGCTGAAGCGGACGACGAAACGTTCGTGGAAGTGACGGTAGCGGCTGTAGCGGTTGTGCGTGTGCCGCCAGAGGGCGCTAAACGAAATCACACTCACAAGTGGGAAAGGCAGCTGCAGGCAGCTCACACAATGCCGGCCCGTTCGCGCAGGCTCGCGCTAAGACGGAAAATCGTCGGAGAACTTACGGCTACTGCAAACGGTGCAGCTTACGCACAGATTGCGTCGACTTGGTCGACGATACCACATGGCATCAAAATGTGCCCGGTGTTGCCAAAGACAAAAAGTTGAGAGAGAGAGAGAGCTGAGAGAACGAAAAACGCAGAAGGGAACATATAGACAGAGATGGAGGGGGAGGGAGACAGAGAGAGCGAGAGGAAGTTAAAAAGGAAAATATGTGAAATGCTAAGACAACTCGGTGCGATCAAGCATGCTGGTATCGATTCGTGTAGCCGCCAAAGGCGCGACCTTGGTCACCCATGGGTGCTTCTATGAGCTCTTTGGAATCAGTGAAGTGGATCAGCTTTACACGAAGCTATCCTTTAAGAGAATCACCATAACAACAATGACTATTATAATAACAGGCACATGAAACTGATGATCTATATATAGCATGGTAGAAGTCGTATGCGGCCAGCGCCGTTGCTAGGTGCCTATCCGTTTCCCAGCTTATATATATATATATATATATATATGTATATATATATATCATTAAACCGAAGACTCCACTTTCTCTCGTTTCTAGCCACTGATATGCACCAATTAATTATTGACTCGTAAAGATCGAGATAATAATGCGTTTGGAAGAATTATCGCAAAGCTTACAATCTCAGATAGGCATACTAGGTAAACGTTTACACGCCACAATCGTCACTATGAGTCGAACTACAGATGAAAATATTAAAAAAGCAAATGTAATAATAATAATAACAGCGCAAGTGTTATAATAATAATAATAATAATAATAATAATAATAATAATAATAATAATAATAATAATAATAATAACAGCGTTTTACAGCGCAAGTATAAAGACCTGCTTAGGACAAAGCGCGCTCAATACGAAACCGATATGCAACTCCGCAAAATTCGGGAAAGCCTCTACCGATCTTGGCTTCTTTTTCCAACACGCCCCAAAGAACCAAACCCACTAATTAACGACGATGAGTGGCTAGAATACTTTACGGGAATTTACACCCGCGACTGTGACCTGCCGGAAAAAGAAGAACATGAAAGCGACGGACCGTGGAGTGACTTTACAGAGGAAGAGGTCCTTCAGGGTATCATGACAAGAAAAGATGGAAAGTCTGCCGGACCTGACCAGATTGTCTACGAACATCTTAAAGCTGCGATTTCAGTGACCGTACCTGCCCTCATCACAATGTACAACAGCTGTCTTAGACAAGGTGCAATCCCAAACCAGTGGAGAAAAGTCTTCTGCAACCAATTTTTAAGGGAAAGGGAGATAATACAAAGCCAGAAAACTACCGCGGCATAGCAATAACCAGCGTATTGTACAAGGTTCTTACATCGCTCCTTGCCAAAAGGCTCTTTCTAGAATGTTTCAAAGATTTACCGGCAGAGCAAAATGGATTTCTTCCAGGGCGTTCGGCTGAAGGAGCACTTACGGATGTAATAGAACACCTAGAGACTCGAAAACAAGATGTGACTTACGCGGCTTTTATTGACTTTAAGACAGCTTTTGATGCAGTACCGAGAGATCGGCTTTTACTCACTCTGCGTGAAGATTTTAATATTAAAGGCCGAATGTATAACCTTATCCGAGATATTTTAGCCGGCCAACGTATCACAATTTTAAACGGAGCTCACGCAATTGCCAAGGAGGTCTCTCAAACAATTGGCGTGCCACAGGGTGATACAGCTAGCCCATTTTTATTCATACTGTACGCAGCTGGCCTTGGAAAGTGCCTCCGAGAAGTAAAAGCTCACCACGTGTTTTATGCAGACGACTTAGTTATTATTGGAAAATCGAGGCAGCACCTCCAATTTTACTTGAATGAGACTGCACGATGGTGTTGCGAAAATAAGCTGAACATCAACGTGTCGAAAACAAAAGTGATGCGTTTTAGCAGAGGAGGAGCATATGCTCAAGATGACTATAACATAAAGATAAGTGGGCATGCACTAGAGTTGGTCAACAACTTCAGATATTTGGGAGTAACACTGACGCCCAAGCTGTGTTTTACTAGACATATTGAAGAAATTAGAGTAAAGTCGGTGTCCTTAACCATGATGTTGAAGGATCTCCGGCAAGTTGACCTTAAGACTGTACTCACTATATTTAAGCTCAAGATCTTTTCCACAGTATCATATTGCCTCAGACCTATATCCTCCAAGTTAACATTAGACAACCTCAAGAATATCGACAAGATTAAAACTATGTTTCTTAAAAGAGCGCTTGGCTTATCAAAAACTGCCTCGTCTACGCTGGTGCTGCAAATGTGCAATGAGTCCACATTAATAGAAGACCTAGAGCACCGTAATTACCAATTTAATCCGGAAGCGCTTGAAGCATGCAAGGAACACAGAGAACGGCAAAACTGGAACTTTGTAATCAACAATTTTACAGATGGATCCGCTTTTCTTAGCAACAGATGGAAAAAAGATCTGCAACAGAACAGAACAATAATTTGCAAAATAACTTGGCACGGATACCACCTCTGCCTAAAGGGAAAGTGTTTCCAAATCAACGAATGTGTTTGTAAATATTGTGGTGAAATTGAAATCGACCGATATCACGTTATGAAATGTATAGAACTGAACACCAGCTCATTAACAGCTGCTGTAATTGACGTACTTGAGCGGAATAGCTCGTAAATATTGTGAGAATCTACCAATAATGGTGAATAAACAAACATCAATAATAATAATATTTTTTTAATTAAAAATCAAACCAATTCAATGTAATTATTCTTTAACGGTGGGGACATGACAATTTGATTCTGTAACTGTGTATAATAATAATAATAATAATAATAATAATAATAATAATAATAATAATAATAACAATAATAATAATAATACTAATAATAATAATAATAATAATAACGTTAATAATAAAACATAATAATAATAATAATAATAATAATAATAATAATAATAATAATAATAATAATAATAATAATAATTATTATTATTATTATTATTATTAGCACTTTTTAGAATTCGTGGTGACGGTGCTCATCGCTGTTGATTATTGCTGCCGCAATGTGACAAAAGATGCGGTGTTGCCTCAAGGGCTGGCCCCGTCTCATAGCCTTATCTACTGCAATAAGAGAAAGCTATCTGATGAGCTGCTTCCGCTCAATTCGCCATCGCCGTTCATCGCATATCTCGGACGGTCTGCTCGAGAGGATGAAATGACCACTTGGTATTAATTACTCACGGTTAACTAGTGACTAATCCCAGACCATCAAAGCACCGTGACCCGGCCGTGCACTGGCTCCCGGAGTCTGGAGTGAAACGTTATCCGTCGTTTTGCTGTGTCCATATATATGAATATATATATATATATATATATATATATATACATCAGACATGGGCGACAGCCTTTTGTGCAACAAAACCCTAATTTTTACAATTGTTGAAAATGTGTTGGGAAATTTTAAACGTTATGAGGAATTACTATATATTAAAATATAGAAAATAGATATATATATATATACATATATATATATATATATATATATATATATATATATATATATATATATATATAAATATTTGGGTGCTATATATACGATATAAGATTAGGGTGGTCCCTCCCCCTCGACTAGGCCGAATGTCACGTTCAGGGCCTCTTTTTGCCGCTCACGTAGGTCCCCAAAGTTTGCTACGCTCGGCAGTTTGTGAGCAGCTCGTCAATAATACTACTAATAATACTAATAATAAAAATAATAATAATAATAATAATAATAATAATAATAATAATAATAATAATAATAATAATAATAATAATAATAATAATAATAATAATAATAATAATAATAATAATAATAATAATAATAATAATAATAGGGAGTAGTAACTCTGGCACTCTTTTTCCAGCAGGTGTCTCCCCGCGATGCGCGCGAATTATGCGTGCAGCGGACACCTTCTTCGCAGAACAGATCGTAGTTGATCAGATGTGTAAACTCTCTGTAGTGACGCTTCCTTGGCCCATTGGTAATGGAAGGCAAGTCATACGATGATCACACACGATATGGCACCGACTTGATTAGATGGCGGCTGCTGACTCCGGACCGGCTGGCAAACGTCTCGGATCAGGCGTGCCGTTCAGGGTGTCTACTGTCCTGGTTTTATAGGCATAATGACAAGAGTACTGTCACGGTCTTGTCAATAAGCAGCGTCATGACAAGAGTGCACAGTACAATTGACAACAGTAGAAAGAGAGTCATAGTTACTTCCGCTAAGGAGACAAGTTCTTCAAGCGCTAAAGCCAACTTCTTATTATAACTGATCATCGATCTAGCCTAAACCTGCATTTTGAACAGCGAAATTGAGCCGCGATACAAAAACTTTCTGTTCGCTCAGGTCTTAAGTGGCTAACTTTCAGGGGGTTGAGCCAGTTGTGTCCCGTTAATGTGGCTGATAAACTTGACAGAAACAGACGTCAGTACTGGAAATCCTACCAGGCCTCGAGCTGCACAGGGTCTTCACTGCTAACGGCTATTCACGAAAGCTCGCCACGTTTACCCTGTTTTTTATATTAGCCACAAATCTTTTAGAACAACCATGATGCAAACATTATTTTGTCGAACGGTTTTGTTGACCGCATTTTAAAATATAGACAATACAGGATTACTGATAGTAATCCAGGACTATAGTAATTAATCTCCGCGTTATATTGTTCTATCTCTCTCTCTCTCTTTCTATATATATATATATATATATATATATATATATATATAAATATATATATATATATATATATATATATATATATATATGTATGCTCGTCGGTATGATGCACCTACTATCGTAGATTTTTTAATATATGTATATATACATGTATACACCCGAAAGCATACAGCTTCTGTACTGAGGAGATTGCCCATGGGCTAGATCGAAGATCATGTGCTCGTATTAAAAGAAGAAACTAATCAACATGATAACAATGATATTATATAATATGTGTATGGTAATATATTTAATCAATAGCAACGATTTTCTAGAGCATGACAATTCAATACCAATAATACAAATAGTGTACGGAAATAAATAGTCGTGTAGTAATTTTGACTAGGGTAAAGTCAAATTTAAAACTGATATTGTCAGAAACTGAAATTTAAAGTAGATTTATATATTTATATATATCTATATACATATATATATATATATATATTTACATATTTTATATATATATATATATATATATAGGGTTTTCCATAACCGTATGTATTTAGTTCAAGGTTCGGTGAAACCTACTACAAAAAAGTCTTTCCGACTGGAAGGAGGAGGCGGAAACTCTTGTTTAGAAGTGAGGATGAAGTTTATAAACGAAGCTTTTCTGCTTTTTTCTCTTACATAGTTGTGCAAAATCTGCGTTTGCGGAAGGAACCGATCATACCGGCGTGTTCGGCGGTAATGTTCTGCATAATCGGAATTATATCAGACGCAAACAAGCGAAAGGCGAATAGCCAGATTAAGGAAAGTCATAAAGACAATATGTTGTTATGTCTTACGTTGAAGCCTTCACGTGCAGAACCGTACAGGTTCGCCATTACGACCAAAAATGTACGCTCTAAAAACTATTCTCAGATATTAGCAAATTGAATGCCAATTATTTTTGTCATCAGCTTTATTGACAGCCAGATCGGAAGCAAATGCCTGCATTCGTGCAGACGTTGTATGATAAACTTAAGTAATATTTTAAAGTTTGACAGGACTCGGCAAGAATTTGTTTTTTCTTAATAAAAAGAAAGACTGTAAGACTATAAAGACGGAAACGTCTTGGCAAAATGTTACGGTTTTAAACGTGAACGTTTCAGCGCAAAGCATGACAACTATGGCTGTCGAATATATACATATATATGGTGAAACTAGCTTATAAGGAGCCTTCCTACCTTCTCCTACCGCATGATGTCATAATGTCGCAAACTTGGGACCCTGTTCTGCCTGGCAGTCAAAGAGTTAGTTGACTATCTTCAGTGCCCTCTAAACGTACGGTACTTGCCCGACGGTGTTCTGGGTGGCGCCCCCAATGCAGTTCTAATTGACATCCACCGAGTTTGTTGAGCGGAGTGGCCTGGCTCTAAATCCTGCAAACTGTGAGGTCCATGTTGTAGGAGGTGCTCCTGACTCTGAAGTTTTGGAGGTTTTCCCAGGGTGCAAGACTGTCGGCACAGCTTAAGAGTTGCTAGGCGTCCCCCCATTCCAGCAAGAAGTTGCGGATACCCTCGAGAGGTGGCTGCTCAAGCTAGAAAATGCAATGTCACGCATTCACTTGGTAGGTTCTCACCAAGGCCATTTCTTCAGAGATCATTATTTTCGGCCCTACGCCTCAACCACTTGTTTTGAGGTGAAGACCGTTCGCGGGCTTCAGGACTCCTTGAACTACTCAACTACCGCGTGCTGGCTACAGTAGAGACGCTGTTGAACCTCAGCCTATCCGCTCGTGCAAACCAACAGGCTCTAGTCCCCGCTCTTTGGGGTGACCTATGGTTACCTGATGCAACTGTCCTATCGGAGTTAGCTCTGACAGCTTCCTTTCACAGGTCTATGCAACAGGCAAAAACCCTAATCGATTTTCTTGCTCTCACAGACTTAGAAGTTCGATTGGAGACAAGCCGCCGCAGAGCATTTGCCCTGTGCGGCCAGGAGGCCGCCGAAGCTGGAAACCAGCAAGAATGGTCAGCAACTCTATATGAGCTTTGGGTCGAACGGGGCTAGGGTCGAAGGGACGCCACGGGCTGTCTTGTATCATCAGCGCAGGTAGGCGAACAAGACACCAAGCCTTGAATGAAACCTTCAGCAGAGCTCTATGATCCAGTTGTCTACCGTGCGTCCTGGAACCCGTCGGACTAGACAAGGAGGACGGGAGGAGACCTGACGGTCTTATCTTAACCCCGTTCGAGCGCGAAGGCACGCCGGTTTGGGACGCGACAGTTACTCTCTCATTAGCCCCTTCAATGGTCAGTGGTGGCGCAACTCGGGCTGGTCATGCTTCGGCACTCGCCCAGGCAAGCAAGGTTAGAAAGTACCAGAACATCAAGTACCCGTACGGGTTTTACCCACTTGCCTTCGAGGCCCTTGGCGGGCCGGGTTCTTCCACTCGCAGTTCGCTACAGAAGGTCGGGAAGCGCCTGATTCTAGCCAGCGGAGATAAGCGAGCGAGTGATTTCCTCAGAGAATATCCGTCGCTGAATGTGCAACGGGGCAATGCGGCCTCGGTTCGGGGAACCGAAATGGCTGGTCCCTACACTGGACCCCCCGTAATGGTGCATGCGTTCACAGAGACCCAAATGTCAAGTTCCGACCGTGAAAGATTAACTACATTAAAAAAATATATGTTATTACAAAAAAATATATATTATTAAATTGATATGCGCTTAACGTCCAAGTTCGTTCATGCTGTTTAAGCGCCCTTGATTCCCATTCATATCAGGGGCGCCTAAAGCAGCAAAAGCAGACACGTTGAGATATCTAGCGTTTCCGCAACAGTCCCTGTGGCAGAATAGTCGCTGGCTCTCAGCAGTATGGTTTATCATCAATTCTCAATGAGCATGGCTCAAAAAATTCAATCCGTAACAGGGATGGAACTGGCGATACCCTCTAGGTAGGTGACGACCATGCTTAGCGTACTAGCCCCCTAAACCACGCCGCCACACACAGAGATATATGTATCGTGAGAGAGAGAGAGAGAGCGAGAGAAAGAGATGTCGGCGCTGTAGCAAATGCCGCTATCGCGGAGGCGGTTAACCCGCCTCAGCAACTTGGGTTCATGCAGCGAATTAGTAGCAGGACATAAGCCACAATGTCAGCATGCCAGCAACCCTGTAGTATAGTTGTTCTAAGGCTGACAACTACACCTAGTGTCCGAATTTCTCGTGCTGCATCCATACGCAGGTGTCTAGACGCCACGTACAAGAAACTTAACTTCACTTACCTGCCGACGTGGAGGATAGGCGACCTTAAGGAACTCGTGGCCGTGCGGACCAGCAACGATTGCAACGTAATCATCCGCAACGAGGGCACATATTAGCCGGAGGAGCGCCGATGAGAAGCCTTCAAACGGGAACTACACGGCCTACAAGTCTACCTTAAAATAATGCAGCTAACGTCTAACGTACTCATCGTTTGTGAGTACTCGACGCGCCGGTCGCCTATAGAGGAGTCGTTGCTGCTATTTCTCTCTGTTGCTGGCCGCCGCCACCCAGCAGGTCAACAGCTAAAATGAAATGAAGCACAGTTTAGTGCTGCCGCTCTAGATAGAAAACGCCTGGTCATCAGGCCTATATGCACTGCACGGCCACTCGAATTCGTCGTCGCGGGACGGTGGCGTCATAAACCACAACACTGCACACGATCGGCACACGTGAGAATAGTGCCATACATTACGAATCGTGCGCCGCAATTGGGAACCGCAAGATGCAGAACAGCAACAAAAACTATAACAATAGACTACTCACGACGACAGTCAACACACCACGAATGTGAACGCGGCAAAAACGATACGTGACGTGCAAGACAGTAGACTAGAACGTGCAACACGTGCACTAG
This sequence comes from Dermanyssus gallinae, assembly GCA_003439945.1. Lineage (NCBI taxonomy): Eukaryota > Metazoa > Arthropoda > Arachnida > Mesostigmata > Dermanyssidae > Dermanyssus > Dermanyssus gallinae. The sequence continues at coordinate 136,000 of QVRM01006569.1, read as the reverse complement.
CTACGCACGTCACTGAAGATGAAAGAAGGCAACTGGAGATGATGTCGAGGAAGAGGACGATGGTAGCGGTTGGTCGGTGTTGCCGCTAACGCTGCAACGCCTGCAAGATTAGTGCAACGTGACTAAGGAGTGGAAGTTCGTTACACGTCAAGCTAGTGACGTGGAAGAATCAAATTGAGAAACACAAGTATGGCGTCGACCCACGAGGATCCTCTCGGGTCGGGGCATGAATGTCGAGAACGGAAGAAACATTGTGACAATCTCACACTTGGTCGTGCCGAATACTCAGATATTTTGCGTTTTGTTAACATTATGTTTTAAGTCATAATTATGTTAATTGTTTTTAGTTTATCAATTTTATTTGATCAATCAACCGTGTAGATCAGCACATTCACACATCCGTTTGTGATGAATTCGCAGAATTGGTGAAAGATTACGTATCGATCTATCTATCTGCGTATCTCCACGGCTCCATTCAACTTCTGGGAGACAGAGAACACGCTCTCTAATAATGATGGCGACGTGCAAATATCGCATGTATGCATCACGATGTGAGGCTTACATATATAGTCGTATTTGCTCCGTATAGTAAACAAGACAGTGGATAGTGTCTATGGTATTCTTTCGACATTTGCATATGCTTTGTGGTGGGAATCAACCGCCACGACCTGGGACGGCTTACGTAGTAACGCGGGCGGCCCATATGTCGTCACATTATCCTGTATAGCTCGGAGTCTCTATTCGGCGCTTTCCGCTTACTCGCGTGTTTATGCATCTTGCCCCCCTAATGAATTGCATTACACGTCTACTGTTCAATCTATGCGTAAATAACATTTCGATCGTTTCGGACATGACGCCATTTTAAGAATCAACTGCACGTAAACGGAAACGTCGGAACTGTACCGACCGTGACCCTAGCCACTCTACGAGGCGACCCACTGCGCGCGCAGCCAAACTATAGGCGGCGCATATTTAGCGCGGCTGGCTAACTAATGCACCACAAGTTCATTGGTCCGCCTTAATGAGAAAACATAGAGTAATGTACTTCGGGAAGTCGAGCGCCCGTTGGCACTCTTTGAGCGTTCGTCATGGCCACAATGAACCATTATGACAAAAGATTTCCTGCCAAAACATGAACACCACCACCGCACCGCAGAACAGCTGATAGATGGCGGTGTAGATGAGGATCTCGAAACTAAGCGCACAATTCGTAATGATGAGTTACTACAGAAGTATGCAACAACCCGATTTGTGATTAAAACATTGTTTTTAAGTTTCATAATCTTAGGTATTTTTCGGATAAAAAGTTATAAAAGTGTATTTTATCAAGTTGAGTTGACAGGTTGAGAAAAAGTACCTGGTGTTTTGTCTAAACGCATTTAAAAGACCAGTGGAAAATGGGCGAGGCCAAGACAACTATTATTGTTATTAATATAACTGAGCAGCTGTGCAGATCGAAACGATAGACATTTTTTGCATTTAGCGCTTTTGTTTTTAATTACGTCTGAGGCCCTGTCAGGTGAAGCAAAGCCAGCATGGTCTTTCGGCATTCCCGTTTTGCTGGACTCTATTGATCCTTGCGTACTTTTAATGGAAGCCAATCGAATACTTGATACTCTAATAAACGCGATGTGCTATTGGGAGGAATTGAAAACTCGTCATTTTTTTCATTGCGGTCGCTCTGACGCTTCTTCAACATGACATATCGATTTTCACTCGTTCTAAAGTCACCAAAACAAGCGAAATTTATCTCACGATACAGGAGGAATAGCAAATCCAACTGATTACTGACCAATTGCAGCGACAAACTAGTTGCCTCTCAAAGCTTTTCTAGCGTTCTGCAAAACCACAAGAATATATGTCTTAAAAATATACCTTATTCGCGGATGCACTACTCCGGTTTCATGTAGTACGTTCAACAAGACTTGTATAGTAATTATTTATTAATATATATATTATAGCTTTGTTTATCTGTCGCGGTGCGGACGGCAGTGACACAGTTATTATGATGTTCTTTGTACTCCAAATTAAAACGTAGTCATACCCAGTTGATCAATTTAGTTCAAGTTCACTTGCATTTAGTTTAGTAAGGCAGGTTTGTAGATACAATGTGTGCAACATAAATGCATAGCTGGGATGCAAAGCGGGCAGCGATCGCAGCTTTCTTTGTCTGTGTAAAGTATCCAAGTATACCGCCGCCACACCGCGTCTATAAAAAACTTTTCATTAACCTACTTGTACACTAGCAAGGCAGAGACCTAATTTTGATTGGCTTGACAGACAACTCTCGTCTGTATGGCGATAGTTACCAAGCTCTGCCAATGGAATTACGCTCACCCGTTATTGCTTAGCTGTGTATTAGCTACGTGTGCTGAGAGTTAATGCGTTTAGTTTCATCGCGTCTCATGCTGAATACGTAGCAAAATCGAGCAAAGTCCTTTGTTTGAGTTGGTGTTTATGTTTGGCCAAACGCGAGAGAGGAGGAGGCAGCCAGGCAGCCTCTAACCCCCCCCCCCGCGCGCTTCATGGCTTCGAGGCAAGCGACCAATTTTGCTCGACACCGTACGAAGTTTGAGAAAGTTCTGTCAACACTGTGCGCTAAAACAGCGGCCGACAGAAGAGACGAAATCACACAAACGACGGGCGTCCTCGAAACGTGACACGATTTACAAAGCTTGCACGCTTTGCCAGAAATCGAAGTAAACAGGCGGTGGCCTCCGTCCCCCGTGCCGAATTGCGTGCGCGGAAAAATCGGCATTGCCGCTACAGTGTATAGGCAAGCTGGGATCGCGCTTTCAAGATGGATGGGCACAAACAACTGGTGGAAGAATCGCTCAAAGATCGATCCGCTAACGTCAGGTTGATCAGTAGTGATCAATGTCGCTGATAAGCGGCCGGAACAAAGACGCTCTAAAAATAGTAGCCGATTCGGCAAATCAATACAAAGTTGACACCACTGCTGTTTAGAAAATGATTAGCGAGCAAACAGGATGGACGTTGTAGAGGCGCATTTACCTTTTTTATAGCTGACTCTCAGTCAACCTTTAGAGACGGAAAAAATGTGGCCAATTTGAACAGCGGTAAAGCGGGGGAAACCGCTCCCGCCTTGCTTCATAAGACGGACCCCAATAAATACAAGTGTGTAACGGTGGAGATCAAACTCGTGCTGCACCCATGTGTCTCCTCCTCCGGCCACAACCGCGCACACGAATGCACCCACAACGCCACCAGGCTCGACAAATGCGTTACTTGTCTGTGTTGGTGTTGTTGATGCTATTGCAAAGTCTACTTAGAAATGTATCCCGAATAAGCATGCAGAGTGCCGAAATTATAGAGCGAATAGAAGGTTACATCATTTGCTTGTGGTCGATGTGATGCAACGGCAAGCAGTCGTCACTTGGAAAGACGAACGCAACCTACTATAGTATACCTCCATATCATCACATGAATCTTTCGTAAGAGCAGAGCAGACAATCGCAATTATTCCTTAAGCCGTGTGGTTTAAGAAATAATTGCGACTGTCTAATAGTGTTTAGCGCAGTGTACGTATTCGTTCGTGGAGTGTATCTTGCTTACCTGCGCTAAAAACGTTGCAATGTTTTAGAAGAATCGTATTCGTTAGCTGACCAAATTAGAGCCGTCATTTTATTTATCCATATAGCCAAAACAAATAGTGAAGTTGCTACTTTCGTGTGATTTGTGTAGTTACATTTTCATCTACGGTGTGCTGTATAACACGTGTATGCTGTATACATGTAAATGTTTACTAGCCTCTGTTCAAGAAACAACGATTGCCGCCATAGATGGTGGCGTTGTTTTTTTGGGTTGCTCGTGCTACCCACTTGTAAATAATAAAGTTTTATCAGCCTAAGTTGTTCATAAGCAAGTCGACCGAGTCTCGATTGATTGCAAAATTTGGATGGGCTTGCCTGCCAGGCAACTCTGGCTGTATGGTGATTTAACAGGCCTTAACAACGCTCACCGCCTCTACAATTCCCCCATTGAGTTAACAAAAAAGCGCAAAAACCGATTTTGCGGTGTGAGCGCATTTAATTTGCGCAGCCGAGCCGACGACCTTATGTTGCCAGACATTCGATGCGAACTCAGCAGTTTAAGAATAAAAAGCAACTAAGCGAACTAAGAGAAGTTTGAATCAAGCGTGTGAGTTTAGACTCGTTTGCAAGGGACGACAAATAGAGCGGCATTTGCGCTTGGTAGATACCGCTAGCCCGCTGGGTGGACGCCAATGCGACATACTGTTGACAGGCATTCGATTGGGATGACAGTGAAACAGCAAATGCGACAGCCGAGATGCAGAACCGCAAGCCTCAGTTGCAGATCATCATCGCACAGCTTGGCTTGTTAGATAAGTTGGTTCTACCGCCGCTACAACGTTACGGCTGTTGGGTATCGGTATCACGCGTTGCTAGGCGGCAGGTGGCATTGCCGCGCGAAGCGTGTTGTCAATGCTGTTTGTACCGATGTATCGATGGCTGTTGTAATTGCTCTTGTTGTAGTCGATGCTGTTGGTGTCGTCGTCGTCGTCTTCGTCAGGAGACGGAGATATCGCGCAGATATTCGTGGCGATCGACGCGATCCACGGCAGGTAGAACTCGACCCGCGTATAGATGCCCGGAGTTTCTGGACGACCACAGCCGAAACCCCAGCTGATTGCGGCGGCGTAGAAATGGCAGCAAACACGTAGCAGCAGCAACAACAACAACAACAACAACAGGAATATTAAATTAACATTGTGAACTTAATCTCCAATTCATCAACCGCACTCTCGGGCAATATCATGGCCAAAATGTGTAGCTATAAACATACGTTCGATCTGCGCTTGACCTATTGCAACACTGCGCTCCGTAGTTGTGGGTTAAGTGTTCATCAACCACTCGAACCTGTTTGCTGGTATTTGCAGTAGAGCGGATGTGAGAATATTCAAGGTTGGAATTAAGATGATCCGATGCTATATAATATAATATATATATAGAGAGAGCATAAAACTATAGAAACTGTCATACGGCGTATAGTTAAGCCGCGGAGAGCCTCTGTAGTCAAATTCTTCCTTCTTCTACCGTATGTTCACTCGAAACATTAGGGTCGAGCTCAATATGTAACGATTGTCATGCGTGAATATTAGCAATCAAATAGTTATAGTGGTCACACAAACCAAACATAGTTCTTGTTGTTAGACGAGAGAGATGACAGTGCTGGAGAGAGCTTGTTGTCAATGCTGTTTGTATCGATGGTTGTTGTAATTGCTCTTGATGTAGTTCACAAGTTCGCAATATCAGCCAGTGAGTAGTTTAGCACGTCTTGAGTAGCTTATCTCGTTAGCATCTCCAAATAGATCCAACACATATTTATACAGTGTGTGTCAAAATTATCTCACATTAAATTGCGTGCTATAGGCAGCCTACAATTGCTATCTCTAATTGGTATGTTTGCTCATAAAATAAAAGACTGCAAAGCCTTTTAAAACACGACCTGCAGGACAAGTGGGGCACTGCGGTGTACTCTGTGTCTTGCTTACTCCTTCCCGACATAATTATAATTAAGAATTATGTGCGCTTTTTGTCAGCTAAAGTGCAGAGTTTTCTCTGTCTATCTAACTATCGCCTTCTTTCTTGTGGCGACAAGTTGTCAGCAAATAGTTGCCACTTGTAAATAAAATATGAGTTAGTATTTCGTCCGATAAGGCAGATTAGTGTTATGCAGTTTACAAGTTGACGCACTGTTGAGAATATATTTGCCGAGAAACAGTTATGACGTTAGACTTGTCTTCCTGAGCGACTATATATATATAAATCACCTGACAACGCCAAGCTGGGTCCAAATGCCTTCTTCGAGTTGGTTCTCTAGCAGCGGTCCTCCAGAGTCGCCTTGGCAAGCATCCCTACTTCTGCCGATAGCGCAAATAACCTGGGCCGTTGGCACAGACTCCCGCCCGAACTCAGCCTGACCTAAAACAGACGCATTCCGGTAGCGCAAATATAGACACTTTTAATAAGAGTAAATCTCTAAGTGTTCTATACGGGCTTGCCCTCCGGCGCAAATGATAGACAAATCTCGGTTGTGGTAGCCATGCATAAGAACGTTCGCGTCCCGTCCTTCCTTTTGAAGCTTACCTTATTTTATAGCTAATTGCGTGGACTGCCAAATAACATAGTGTAGAGATTGTCCATAGAAATGCGAGAAAAAAAAATATCCTTCTTAAGTTCATTAAAATTAAATACTGTGAAAGCATGACAAGCATTGTAACGTCATAGCACTATGTCTATGCCCAATGTACTTCTCGCCGCATTCATTGGTAACTGTACACCAAATATCGCTGCTTGAGACTTATGATTCTAGCGTTGTGTAAAACAACTCTGACAACGATAAAAACATTGCTTGAAAAGCAATTTTATATATCGTTTTTTTTTTCAGTAACCTGTGGTGCTATATGTATAGGTTGGAGCTGAACACGTTTATTTAGACAAAATTGTAATATTAATTGGTGAATAAAAATGTTCAATATAAAGATTATATATATAATACAACAAAAAATATATATATATATATATATATATCCAAATGCTATTATATGGGACGATCGATTAGAGTAGCGTGAAATCACACGATACGGACAGATACAAAATGTTAGTTGGAACTGTACCGATTATGATATTAGCCTCAAATTTTTAACGGTATTTGAGCGGGCTTAGTGCATACAAAGCAAATGCTGTTAAACGCGCGTGTAAAGAAGCGGGAACGTAAGAGGATAGCGTCCGTAAAGACAAAACTAAGTCTTAAACGCTATAGCAGATATATGATTAATCAATAAGTACGAGAGTACGTCAATGACAATATTTGAGCATCCTGCGTTGTTAGCGCTGAGTTAAGCAAGTATACTTGCGACAAAATTTATGAAACTGTACTTCGAACCGATAGAGGACACAGTTCAATTTAGTACTTTCAAAGACACTCTCCTTACAGAACATTCGTGTTTTATACATCGCTGTAACACAACGTGCGATTTGGCGCGTATCGGAAGATGAAGAGTGCTAGAGGCAGCGAAACCCACTTGTTAGAGAGCGGCCTCAGTTAGTCAGCATCGATTTCATTAACAAGGAGAATGTATATGAACATGCTTTCTGGACTAGTGGACAAGTACCGGACACAGTGGAATATGAATATCTAACTACCCTTGGGCTTGTAAGAGGTGCTACCAATCGAGCTTATCCTCGAGGCAGCCCCTCATGGTACTGTTTAGTACCGGACAGTTAGTTATGAGAGATAGACTTCAAACATCAGAACTCAGTCTCTAAAGTGAGAAGGTAATTCTTTATATGTCAGATTAGTAACACCATTAAGCGTATTGATCCCCGCGTCCTTAGCGCTCATGCTATCTCTACATAAAATGTGCTCGAGTTTATTCGCGCAAACACAACCGCGTGTCATTGTCGACTAGATTAAGGGGAAATTTTGTCAGCCAGTAGCCGATAGGGAAATTGGAGGACAACGTAAAGCCCATCACCTCTCGAGATAAAAAAAAATGCTGGAAAAGTACGACCATTTATTTTGGACGCAGTGTGTAGATAAGCAACCGTGAAAAAGCACCGTTTCTTCATAATGTTGCTTATCTACAACTAAATCATCTATTACTTGTAATTGTGCGCTTTGTGCTCGCCGGCGGTTTCTGTTCTGTCCCACAAATAGCCATTACAACCTCCCTGTCGTCTCAATGCTTCAATTTAGAGTACACCGATGTGACCTGCTCAGGCGCCTATCTGATCGTTTCATACTGGCTAATTTCTCGACGGCAGGACAAACACGTTTTTTGTTGTATATCACGTCAAAATGTACCAGGCAATTAAAATACGTGTTGTAAGGTTTACAATACAAAATACAAAAACTGCTATAGTGATTGCAATGTGCACGATATTTCGCGACATCTAATATAATATCGCGTACTATGTTTTTAGCGATGTGTTTGCTTGAAATGTTTTACTTTTTCGTTGAGTACATATTGGATTATATACAATATGTATATAAATATGTATATATATATATATATATATATCTCGTATACATACAATAAGGACTGTTCACTGTATATATATATATATATATATATATATATATATATATATATACAATGAGGACGGTTCACTGTTTTGCGTGGAGAAGACTTGCCACCTTGTGTGCTTCCCGACAGTGAGTTGACGGTCGTAGACGTCGCTGATGATATGAGGAGACGTACTTATCATCACACGGTCGACTCACAAGTGCTCTTGCTCTTCTTGACCTCATGGGCAATATTTATAGCGCGACCGTTAGACTGACCCCCAGCCGCGCTCCTAATAACGACCTAATGGCAGCCCGATACCCACAAGGACGGAAGGCGTTTCCGCACGGTACATATAGATAGATGTGCAATGCTGGCATCCAATGCCGAATACCGCAATTGCAAAATCAAATTACGACCAGTATCAATATCAACGTCAGTTATAATCGGTCATGGTTAGCACACACCAGGCCAGGGTGGGGGGGGGGGTTGGGTGGTGACGTCGGCAGAGTGAAGAGCGGTCCATCGTGACTTTCGCTATTATTGTATTCGTGTTCATCTTCCTTATATATATATATATATATATATGCATTGGCGCTACCCTTTTTATCTCTTGCTTTCTCGCCTTATCGCATAACTTTACTTACATTGTACGAGGCTCGCCTTGACAAGTTTGGCTATGCGCAGATTCTCGCTGGTTGCCTTAGCGTATTCGTCGGTCTTTCCCCAGCCGCTTACAAAGACGACGTTGCCTCCTGATGTTCTGTGAAAGCAGATGAAAAGACGAAAACTCGCATGATTTTCCCGCTGCAATTCTCGCTATATATATATATATATATTCAGGGTATCCGGTTTTGACTGCCTGAAACTCTGGGGTGCGGTCAAGCTCGATGAGAAAATAATGTTTGCCAATGAAAAGGTGGAGCGGAAATACTTCGTATAGGCGCGAGATGTTTAGTTTTCATTCATTTTTCTGAGTTGTGACTTAAAGGGTGGCTGTGCCAGCATACGCTTGCAAAATGCACGATTGCGGCAGAACTCATTCATCAATTGAAAAATCGAGCATGTGATATTCACAAAATTAGAATTTTAGTTTTGCATATTCGAACGTTTTCCATTACGCATGCACAACCAATACGTTGAGACAAATGTACATTAAAGTGAATCATTTTGGTACCAAATTAGTAGGGCTGACGTATGTGGTTGCAAAGTAATTAGAATCTCCCGATGGCCATATCGGATGTGAGTGCATGGATGCAGCTACTCTGTTTTCAATCAAGTCATTTGCCAAACTGTAGAAGCTCAGAAAAGTATTACTTTTAGTTCAAACCTTGCTCGAACGAATGCCCGCCAGCGTATACGCACATTCGGTAGCGATGGCAAAGCTCTTGTTGCATGCGTTCAAAGATGCCAAGCGTCTCCCTCCGAGTGGTTCCAGCAGTAGTAACTATTCTGTCGATCAGATCAATAGGAGACTCAACGGGAGTTGCATAAAGTAGACCTTTTAGGTGGTCCCAGTGCAAAAAGTCGAGACTGAACAGATCAGGCGATCGCGGCGGCCAAGATTGTGGACCGCTCCGGCCAATTCAGCAACTGGCGAAGGTCTTATCCAGATAGTTTCGCACCTGAAGGGCGTTGTGTGCGCTACAACCGCATCGTCGACCGAATACCTTGTGGAACGTTTGCCAGGAGTTCTGATAAGGTTGTGCTCAGAAATATGTGATATGTTGATCAATTTAACTTGTCGGAAAGTATATAAGGTGCGATAAGATATTAGTCTACTATGCCAGCCCAGACATTCACGGAGGAGCGACGCTGGTGTGCATGCAAGCGGCAGGTTCTTAGGCAGGTTCTCCGTGGCCCAACAATAAACATTGAGTGCGTTGAACACACCATCTTGTGTGAAAGACGCCTCGTCCATGAAGAGAACAAGAGCAAGAAGGTCCACATTGGCCAGTGCTTGTGGCAGAAACCAGCGACAGTAAAGAATCCGTGGCTGGCAATAAGAATTCCACAGAGCTTGTACTCGCTGCAGCTGGTACAAATGATTCATTAATCACCTCGTGGACAGTAGTGCGACTTACACCGACACTTCTACCCGCCACTTGTTCAACAATGTATTTCTTCTTATTTGGGCACCCGCCACTTGTTCAACAATGTATTTCTTCTTATTCACACTGTCAGCGGTCGTCCAGCGTCCTATTGACGGCCGTGAAATGATCCAGTTTTGCGGAGCAAACGATATACGCGCGTAAGTATTGTGCTGGCAGGTATCCGTCGCTGTGGAAAACTCCGAAAAAGACACTCGATAAGAACATAGAAACTGTAGTGTTCACCACCCCCACGATTTAGACGGCGACCGTTAAGAATTCGCCAGTCTGCCGCGTAACAACACACGTCCTCTTTGACTTCTGGCTCGCACCGACGACTACTAATTCATTTCTTCTCATGCCTCCTTTTATATTACAGATTGCCCGCGCATGTAGTGACTTTCCGTGTCTTCGTGGCGCCATGTTTTTAGTCTGCTTCGCCATTGCCGCCATGTTTTTAGTTTGCTTCGCCATTGCCGTCATGTTTTTAGTTTGCTTCGCCATTGCCGCCATGCCTTTCGACCTCTCTAATCATAGCCACGCAAGATGCCGCCCCATAGAACGACTAAAGGCTAAACGTTCCACAGATTATTTGGTCGTGGGTGTGGTTCCAGCACAATGGTGCCCCAGTATACAACGCCCTTCAGGTACGGAATTATATAGATAAGGCCTTCGCCAATTGCTTGATTAGCCGAGGTGGCCCACACGCTTGGCCGCCGCGGTTTCCCGATTTGTACAGTCTTGAGTTTTGCCTTTGAGGCCACTTAAAAGATCTTGTCTATGCAACTCCCGTTGAGCCTCCTATGGGTCTGATCGGCAGAATAGTTACTACTGCTGGAGCCATTCGGGAGACGCCTGGTATCTTTGGACGCATGCAACAAGAGCTTTGTCATTGCTAACAAATGTGCGTATAAACTGACGGGCATTCGTTCGAGCAAAATGTTAACTAAAATAAATATAATTCTGAGCTTTTACAGGTTTGACGAGTGACCCGATTGACCAAGAAAGCGAATATAGTACCTGTATGTATGCACTCAAATCCGATATGGCCATTGGGAGATTTGAGTTACTTTGCAACCACAACCTTCAGCTCAACCAATTTGGTATCAAAATGAATCACTTAAGATGTATATTTGTCTGGACGTATTGGATGTGCACGCGTAATGGATAAATTTCAAAAACCTGGGCGAAAAGTTTGAGCATGTGAAAGTTAAATTATAATTTTGCGATTTCTTCTTATAATCGCTAAAGCTAAGCCTAGGTATAATTCCGACAATGCAGTATTTTCTTCTAAATGCGCCGGTATGCTCGGTTTTTTAATTGAGGAATGCCTTCTCTCTTAATCGTGCATTTTGTAAGCGTATGTTGGGACTGCCATCCCTTAAGTCACAACTGAGAAAAATTCATTAAAAAATCATCCGACTCCTATACTGAAGCATTTCCGCTCCCCCATTGGCAAACATGATTCTCTCTCTTGATTTTATTTCACAGTTTCAGGCAATCAAATCCGGACATCCTGCAAATATATTTACTGAGATATTTACTGAAATATGTGCATATTGGAATGGATTAGAAAAACGTGTCCAATATTTTAATACAGATAAGAAAACCAACAGAGCAGCCGGTTTATGCTGAATTCTGCTTTGGTCTTAATATAGTAAGTAGTACGAAGGTGGTAACGCCAATCTCAAGCAGTCTGTATATACACATAGGTACATCTTGATATTAGTATGAATATACATACGGTAGCTGAGTGGCTAATTCTTTGTGTTTTATTCATATAGCCATGCATGTATTTTAGGTTTGAGTCTAAATCTGTTACCCTAAAAGTGGTTTTCGGGGTTTTCAGTTTATACGATGTGAATAGGCTTACATTTTAGTTCTGTAGATCTAGTGTATATATATCCCGATGTAGTGTATACATTAAAATATGTATATATATATCGCCGATGCAAACCCGACTGTGCTGAGTCAAAGCGGTGAGCCACGAAGATATCAGGAGGGTATTCAGTGTTTCTGGACGACAAACTACAATGGGTGTCGTTCAAATAGAGGTAAACATAGAATACGATAGCAGAGGTAGCTAAGTAGACGACATGTTGCCACGGCTTAAATCGTCACTCACATTTATCTGGCGGAACTGCGACTCGACAGAGTCGGATAAACGGTACGGCTGACCGCGTTGTATGTTGAAAGGTATACGGAAGTGAGTATCTAGGCAAAACGACAATGGGGTTCGATTGCACATCAGCGACAACGTCAACAGCATTCAAAGCAGCGCAATCCAATGTGAGTATGGCGAACGCCGCTAAGTGACTATCGTATCACGCCGCCACGGGCATCATACACCGGATAAAGCCAATGATAAAACGCTTCATTGAGTGAGGGCAATCGAGGCAATGTGGTAGGATTGATAGTCATCCAAGCCAATCATCAGCGGTCAAATCAAGGTCAAATACCAATTGCCCATCCCATTCAGCCTAGCGATGAAGTTGAACTACGGCCCGAGCTTGCTTAGCTCCAAACGAGACGAAAACCGTCTAGGTCGTCGCTGTTTTTGTTGCTGTCGAGAATGGCATGACCACTTTAAGTGTATGATACTCTAAGCGTAAGAAATGCGCCTTGCCACATGTCAGAGATAAAACAAGATGATAGAGTAGAGGGGACGCCTACTGGCGGCCTCGTATCATGTAGGTATTGCAACAAACATTTGATGCTTCAATATGCATCACTGTTAGGACACTGTGTGTGTGGTAGTTGTGACTTGCCCAAGCATGATGCCGTCTGGATAACTCAGACATCCGTGCCCTTTAACCATGTCTGCCAGCCAGCAACGGACTCAACGGATAGCAGAAGCGACACCGCAGCAGAAGCAGCACCATCAGCAGAAGCCTGCTAGCAGAACGAGCAAAATGCTCTGACTGATATGGTAGATTAGTATCCAGCAAGCAACTGCTTGTCATAGAGACCATGCAGGCAACTGGAAAGGAACCGGATAAGTGAATGCCAACCGGAAATTCGCAATGTGCAGTTGTACATTCTTCTACCGCAGGCCACAATCGGAATCCCTTACGGCTCGCGTCTCCCAAACAGCTCTCAGAGTTGAAACAGCAGCTGCAATAGCTACAATACTAATAAAAATAAACTACGATAATAGCTAATAAAAATAAATACGATTAAAACAACAACAACAACAACAGCACAATTACTGCGTGAACATTTCTCCGTTGTTCGAAAAAGTGGTGCTATGAAACCTATTGCGAATTAAGACATACAGAGTACACTCAGTGTTAATGCCGCGTCTGGGGAGACGGACGGCGTGAAAAACACTGTCGTACGCCGCGAGTCTCTTTGGAAAGCAATTGAACAGTCCTCAACGTGGGTGAGGGGCCGCCGCATCAAAGAGGTGGTTAGCTACATGATGTCCTCGACGGAAGCGTGGCGACGGACCTGTTCGACGCCGCTTTGACGCTCAAGACAGGCAAGGAAATCGCTAAGCGGGAGAGGTTCACGCGGCACCCTCAGGGAGAGTAGTCGAGCCAAGTGAGGAGAAGTGCAGCCAGGCCCTCAAGGTCTTAATGCACCCCTCTAGGACGGTGTATATCTTGACATGAGCCCCTTATCTAGATGTATGTAAATATGCAGAAAGACAGGCGGAGACATGGCTGAATCAAGGAGAACCGCAAGAACGTCAAGACAACCTTCAGCATTAAGACTACGTAGATTTCACTTTTTCAAGTTTGCTGCCGTTTGTAGACCAATATTACTCTAGTTGTAAAAACGTTTACGAGTGCTGCGCTCTCTTTGACTCAAGCACAATATTGAGAAGTTGTCTATAATAGCCATTACAGGATTCACTCCGTGAATATGTTCAAACAACATAATTGTTAGACCTATATAAATAAAATATCCAACACGGGTGATAGCACTTCCTGCAAAGTGCCCTTAATCGTTACAACTGTCGAAACTGTGTGATCATGGAAATTTTAAGCACAATAAGGAAATACTGAATTAAGTTTGGCGTCCGCAGACGACGGTCCTTTAAAAAACACATATATATATATATAAATATATATATATATATATATATATATATACCTGCCGAATCTGCGTCAAACCAGGTTTGAAGGAACACAAACCACTAATGTTGAGTATATATTTGAAGTCACAGTTGCCATGTGTTACAACACTACATTTTTAGCGAACAGTTGCATATGGTTCTGTGCACACAAACGTGCAACACCATCAATGGCGTACTATGAGCATATCGGGAGTCAATCGGGCCATATATCTTAAGGTCGTGTGCGTATTAGAGGTGCTTTACCCCAGGAGGCAGATAGCTTTTTATGTCCAAAACATAAATTAGACGCAATGGCGAGTTGCAGCCATCCTGAGACACCCCGCTATAAATATATATATATATATATATATATATATATATATATATATATATATATATATAAATATATATGTAGCAAAACAAAGCATTATGTATTCCCGTTCTGTCAAAAAACCTTGCTAATTGATGTATATTCATATATATACACGGTTACACATTTATACATTTGTATATATATAAATAATATTTAACTTGATACGTTTACGTACGTGTACACACGAAACGTAAACACGCAGGGTTAACTATTTGTCTACATGCCCCCGGCAATAACACACGTACCTTAACTCATTAGGCTAGTTTATGCATCATGATCATCACTATCATCATCATCATCATGATAAGTGAAGGTAAGCAAACGTCTCTCCAGGGAACTAACTGGGTAGATTTTGCTCCCGACTCGCCATCGCTGGGACTCACGGAGGCGCGGAGCAGCCGAAGCTGCCTTCGTCGTTGTTGTCGTCGTCGTCGTCGTCGTCGTCGTCGTCGTTGTTGTTGTTGTTGTTGTTGTTGTTGTTGTTGTCGTTGTTGTTGTTGTTGTTGTTGTTGTTGTTGTTGTTGTTGTTGTTGTTGTTGTTGTTGTTGTTGTTGTGGTCGTTGTTGTTGTTGTTGTTGTCGCCGTCGTTGTTGTTGTTGTTGTTGTTGTCGTCGTGGTGGTAGGTAATTTCGTTCGTTACCCAGACGAGCGGGCACGGCAGCCATTCATTCGTACGGTCTATGCCATCAGTCCGAGGGCCGGCCGGTTCATCTATCCGTTCACTTGCAGCAGGCAGGCAGGCCGGCAAGCAAAGAACCTAGCAAGTACCGCTATTAAGAGGATAATGTTGGCCATTTGCATCCCTAACGGCACCCGACTGCTACAGCTACGGCTACGGTTACAGCGCTGCTAGCCCGACGGACTGACAGACTCACTGACTGACTCAGTGACTGACTGAGTGACCGCGGACGGCGTAACCCCCCAATGCCTCCATTGCTCACTTCACCTTCTCAGTTCACTGCGCCGACCCCCGGCACCGCCACCGGTGGTTGGTTGGTTAGCAACCGCCCGAACCCCCGAACGCCCCTCCTCGCCCGTTCGCCTATGTTCATTTCGCTTTTTCGTCCTTGACTTCGAGTCAGTCGTTGGTCGTTCGCGTTGGCGTTGTCGTGATCTTGTTCCTCGTTCTCGTCGTCTCTCTTGCCGCCTCGACCACGTCTTCGTCTTTCGTTGTTTTCTTCGGTTTTTCGTGTTCGAATCCTTTTTCCCGTCGCGTCCGCTATCCCTCATTTCGAGTGCCTGCTCTAGTATTCAGATCCGCCGCCTGGCGACCTGTCGTAGCGTAGATGATGGTAAAGTCTGCGAAGTCTCTCAAGGCCAGTCAGTAGCAGCGAAAGCAGCCGCAGCACCGGAAACAGCAGCAGCAACAGCAGAAACAAGAAGAGTAGCAAACCTAGCAGAAGCCGGCAACAGCATCTGAGGCGGCAGTAGCAGAAGCAGCTCTTCGTCCATTGGCGGTGGCATCCGGCAGACCTCAACCTCGACACGTTCATCCAGACGAACAGAGATGATCTCGTTCGAGAGAGTGTCTCGCCACAAAGCGAGCGATGAACGAACGAAGAGCTCGTCTGCGTAAACGTATAAAATCAGACAATCGACAATCGGACAAACAACCGTTTGGATGGAAGAAATCCAGTCTCTTTTAGCCCTAGCTTCCCCTTTTGAAGGAACAAGCGGCGCCGACGACAACGACAATCTGGAGAAAGTCCATGAACGGTCATAGCAGCAGCAGCAGCAGCAACAACAACGTAAGTAACTGAATTGCGCTGGATTTCTAGCAGCAGCATCATGGTATGGGTCGTCGGGCAGGGACATCATTGCTTTCTGTGCAGGATGCAAGAGAGAGAGAGAGAAGAATAGACAAGAGAGCGGGCAACCGAACAAACGAAGATAAGATAAAGGGGCTTGTAAGCAAGGTAAGGTAGGGCAGGAGGAGGAGGAGGAGGAGGCGAATATCGAAGGAACGTGGAGAAAGGAAACGCAATTCGATGCGGTTGTCAACTGTCTTTACGGAGACCGTCTCGCCGGGTGGACCAGCGGTGAGCGGTTTCCCCTCCGAACACGGTGACGATATGATCGCGACGACTGTGGTCTAACTATCACCATGACAACAAATGACGATGACGACGACCACGAAATCGGTAGATCGCGTACGGACGCCCGTCTGTCCGTACGTATACACGCCTAGCGTTGTCTTCGTTCGTCACGGCTGATGTTTAATGAATGCGACCGCTCAACCGGCCAGCTGCTCACTTTCTTCATCATGGACTGGCTTGCTGGCAGACTGAACGGCGACTGTCCCCCCCCTCTCTCTCTCTCTCTCTGTGTTTGTGTGCCTGGCTGGCCGGACGCCTCACTCTATGACCCGGTCTTCACCCGGCGTTTGCGGGTGAAGTCCTCCACCGAGCGCCAAGCGAGCAGGGAATAGCAGAAAGCGATCGCTACGTACCGGAATATTCCAATTCCGCTGACGAAAGAGCCGCACGAATGTCGCAAGTATTTTGGCATATCCCTATTGGTGCATCGACGACGACGACACGACACGTCAACAACGATACAACAGCACAACAACAACAGCAACGACAAGCGCCCATGCTGATGAAGGCGGTGGCAGCCGCGACAATGCCGGCACTGAGAACGAAGCGCATCTGAGCTTGCAGGCCCGACAAGACCGGTCGAGCGGGAAATCCTCCTCAGTATAGAGCAGACGATAATTTGGCCTGATCCTACATTATTTGCGCAAGCTCGAGGAAGCCACTTAAACGACCCTGAGAACTACAAACCTGAAACTGAGCTCGGAACGGAGCTCGTATAGGTCCGGCGTCCTGCGTATCGATTTGACGACCGCGATTTCGGTCCAGAAACAAAAACGAGAACAAGCTACAAAACGAAGGTCGAAGTGCAATAAATCTAATAATCAAGCATGCAACAATCGCGTATTATCGCCTTTAAATAAGGACTCCGTGGCAGAATTGGCATGGCTAAGTCTTATTAAACTGTGTTGTTGTAATCGTTTACTACTTTCACTTCAAACTTCAACTAATGGCTAACTATTACAACCAATCAATCATAGCATGTATTCATAGCTACCCAGCAATGTGCCTCTATAAAAACAGCTGTCCCGTTTCAAAATAGCTGTCCCGTTTCACAGTTTGCAGTACAAAGCAAACGGCAGCTTGAACCCAAGAATGCTGCATATCCACGCACTAAGTGTGTACCCTATAGACTTTAAATGCAAAGAAGCTGTCATTTTAATGTCAATAGGGTCGTGTATTTTTGGGTTTCCTTCTCGACAACTTGTTGTTCCTGTGGTTTTTTTTTTGCAGAAGATACGTGGCCACATGACGCTGCAGCGTGCCGTTGTACGAAGACAGATCGTGCGTGTGAGACAAAAAGTACGAGCTCACAGAGGACACCTACAGAGCGACTATATCAAAAATAGTTTAAGCTCCTAGCCTAGCAGAATACTGCTAAAGCGGTCCTTAGCACGTTCAGGCACAGAGGTGATTGGTGGATTGGTCACACATTAGGCTGTACTGCGTGCAAGATTAGTGCGGACACAGATGCGCCTCCAATCACCTTCATAGCATTTAAAAAAAAGGTGTTTGTTACGTTGTCGTTGGTTTACTAGCAGTTTGCTTGTTTTTTTTTTGGAAACCGCTTCGATATAAAATTACATCTCCGCTCCGATAAATATCCTAGAAGTCAAGTTCCCATCGTCCATGTGTTCGTACAGTGGTGTAGTGGAACGCCTAGGTAAGGTGAGGTCGAACACCGTTTCGCCAGAGTCCGACGAACTACTTACGACGAAAGGCAGACGGGGCCAACATCGGCTGAGAACACGAGCAGATCGCGCAGCTCGAGCACGGCAATATCGTTCACGCCGGAAACCGACGAGAAATCCGGATGTCCGATGCACCGTCCCACCCGATGCTATGGACGGAGGGAGGTCGGCGACGCGCCCGCAACCGTCGAACAGCAACACACAAGATACAACGACAACATGGCAGAAAACGCAAGACGTTGTTAGGAGAACAATGGCCTTGTCTGGCCTTTGTTTCTGCTGTGGATACGGCGAAAACAGCGAAAATAAACGTGGCAAAGGCCCACAGAAAGGCTGTTGCAAGAGAAGGGAAAATATGTATGTGGTTTATATTACCATATATAAACTACCAGCATCGCCGCCGTTACCCGCCGTCGTGTACATACACAAACGCATATAGAGGAGAAAGAGATTGTCCTACATGGTATTAATAATAAGAGGAAAAAAACATTTCTCAAAAAAACTGACTGTATATATAGGAGATATTTTAGAGAGACAGAACAAGAAAAGCCTAACCCAGCAGTGCGGCCCAAAACTTCACTGAAAAAGCTCGACGCACAAATGGTGAAATTGGCATAAAGTAGGGTCGGCAACATTAAACTTTCATGCTGCTGTGATTAGCGATATCTTTAATTGTTTTATTAATATGCGAGACGGCATACGCAGATTAGCAGGATCAGTCATTCTCTAAGGGCCAAGTCAATAGGGCCATGCGGCTTAAGACCGGTACGATGACTCGATTTGGACGTCCGCTCTGACACTAGAAAGAAGCCAGTGTTTCACCGTTAAAAAGTGCATTTTATACAGTGTGCGGTGAAACATAATAAAGCATTTATGTGGAGCAACAATAATTATACTTAGCCAAATTAAATCGTAATGACTCACTGCCCATTATATATATACAGTGTTAGGATAATCAAATTCATATATATATATATATATATATGTTACTCAAGCAACTGGCGCTATACCAATTGTCCTTCTGCCTGTCATGCGTCGCCAACATACAACAATACAAATAAACTCACATAAAGACCGCAAACAGTTTGACAGCGAGATGACTTAATATTAAATGATGTATGAATCTATCACCGCATGTTCGCAGTGCACCTAAACATACCGGTGGAGGATTCTGCAGCTGGAGTCCACCCTCTCGTACGTGATTTGTTCCGACCAGGGCAGTGAGCGCTTCTGGCTTGGTTCCATTACACACATGAGCTGCTGTTAGAAGAAATCTGAAATTTTTCAGAGTAACCCTCGCGGTAATTACTGCTTCGCTACTATAAAGTTAAACTCCGACAATATATATATATATATATATACCAAAGATTTTTCATTGTTTGCCAACAGCATAGACAAAGGTAGATAAAGTGTTACACGTTTATCTGATGGATTTACTTTGAACAAAACAAGTCCCATTAGAGGAGAAATACAATTTTCGGAGCGTTCATTTATTGCCATAATGGCAAACATTCAACGAACGGCATTAACGCGAAGGTTCAGAAATTAAATATCACGGAATCTCGCTCTCTGTGAACTTGTTCAATATAATTGTTTTCCCTGCACTAGCCAACGACAATAACAGAACTTTCTTTTGAATACGCCAATATGAGCAGTTTCTTCATGATAGAAGGTTATTCTCTTGCAATCGCATAATTTACGGCAGGTGTGTCCGACCAAGAACATCACTCAAACTATTTTTTTTTAATTTTACTGTCACTTCTACATACGACATTTTCCTCTGCGTTCCCTTGGAAAAAAATGCTTATCTTTGCGAGTACGACCTCTTCAAACGGCGCACACTTTTTCTGAAGACATTGCAAGTGTATATATATGCGTTTTGTTTAAATATGTATATTTGTCTTGTTGGAACGATCATTTTCGGTTTCGCACGGTGCGGATCGCGTTCGTGAGAATTGGGCAATGGTTTATTTTCAAACCTGTTTCATGCGTTGCTTTTTGGTGAATGTCTCGTAATTCTACAACGCAGCCGCTTTAATTATATCTGTACTGTAGGTGTTACAATTAATAATGAACCTTTCAAGTTCTTCTCCGCGGCATCTTTATTTGTCCCTTGGTTACGTATATCGGCAAAAGTAAGGGCAACACGTTCGACACTAGGAGGCTCGCAGGAGTTGCTGATGCCGCACATATGTGTCCTTGATCCGCCGTCGTCTGGTTTCAAATGGCCGCATACACGATACTGAATAGGAATTTCCAGCGTCTACTGGCATAGCAAAACTGGCTCTCTCTTGGAGTGCGGCGGGGTTCGAAACATAATATATGGGGCCGATTTGGGGTCCTGGACCCGGGGAAGAGCGATCTGCGGTCCGTATTGGCTGCTAATAATCAGGCGAAGCCAAGCGTAGTTCTGTTGCAGCCACGTCCCTAAATGAGGAGGCTGCGATATGGTGAGCTGTCACGTAGGGGGATTAGCGGCACTGGCTGACTTATTCTACGAATTCTACGAACTTCAAGGAAAGCGGTGGTAAGAAAGCTGGCGGAAGAGCTTAGGAAGGAAGTAAGGAATGCCAACCAAAAAGGAAGCCAAGTGTTGAGTAACAATCCTTTGCAGCGAAGCGGAGAATTGTATGTCTCGCATCCGAGATGATTCCTCAATCAACTAACGGAAACCAAAGATTTCATTTATCAGTATACACCTGAACTGTGGCAGCAGACGGGTATGCCGTTTATCTCGGCCTTATTTAGGAGATGAGAGGTAATGACAGCTGGTCAGTAGCCATTTGATTGCAATTTGGTTGGCTAAAGAAGCCAGCTGTAGAGACCACAGTCTCCTTTTCGACACAGCCATGCAAAGTAAACCAGCTAGAAGATGACTCGCCGGATTCCGCTGCGATCAATTGTTAAAGTTACGACAAGCAGAAAGATACCCTGAATGATGTAGAATCGTCAATCAATTGAGTACCTTAAACAGCGTTTTTTTTGCTCGCTATACAAATAATACCGCAAGAAACAGCTTCGTGTACTGCTAGTGGGCTGGGGACCGGTAGTGGGAACAATCAGAGTCAGGTTTAGATCACCTATTACAGGACCACTTCAGCATTTTTTCTTGGTGTGGCCGTGTACTCCAACAAAGCAACTTGGGAATAGAATGACAGGCAATAGTCAACACCTATTCACAAGGCACATTGTGCATGGCTATCATCACTTGGTAAATTTGACCCAAGAATTTCATACAGTTGGTGATTAATGTCGTTGCCAGTTCTGCTTGCAGACGTGCGCTAAATACTACGCAGCGACACATCGGCAGTCCTTGCAATTTTTCGCCCAGTAGGTCTATTGGCTAAAAGTTGGATATATATAGATATCCAACTATTAGCTAATGGGAAATGCATCTATGCAAAAACGTTGCGACCTCACCGCGCCAATAACCGTTAGGACGCGGCTAGAACTGGGCTAGCTCACGGTGGAGAAGCGGGGGGGGGGGGGTTGCTTACCTCCCGGCCTACTTAAAATACCGGTTCTTCGAGTCGCCCAGTTGGCTGGTCTTGGGTTACTAGGCATAATGAGGGCTCGCCGTTCCCAACCTTATGGGTGCCACCCATTTTTCCCACTTCACCCCATTTATTTCTCCAAATGTATTCTCTATTACCGATAGTTTTATAGAAGAGAAACATAGCCAATTCATGATGATTTACAAACCAAGAGTCATTTTACACTTACAATAAACATTGTTTAGCAGAAATGCACTACCTCAGATCTGTATCGTGCGTTAGGCCTACGACTCTCCAATCGCACCGTGGATATAGTTTTCACATCTGTATCATATTCCCTGCGTCCTAGCCAAGTGCGTGCGAGCGTGCGTGTGTTTGCGCATAAGTAAATACATATTACGCTGATGTCGACACTGTCGAGAGACATCGGCTTTGTGGTGCATCCAATGCAGGCAAACCTCCAGCGTGTATATCCGGGCAAATGCCCCCCCCCCCCCCCCGCCCCCGATATAGCGATAGCGACAGTCCCGTTATTGCGGAAATGTGTAGATCCAGAAGGTGATTGGGCAAGCCGCGCCGTTGTGAGCCTCCCCAATCTTCTTCACTAAGTCCAGCGGAGCTTAGGCGTGACCGCGGGTGAGCAAGTTAGCCGACAGTAGCCGACAATTATCCTACTGGCCAGTGACAATGAAGGGGTTGTTCAGCGTTCGCCCAGCCACACGGCATAAGCTGGACTGCTGCTATGAGCTAACACAAACGCGACCTATCACTGCCGAGTCCGCACCGAAAATATATTTTTGGCAGAAATACGCCCGGATAAAATGTGAACTCGAAGTATAGCCGATCAAGATTTGGCCAATGAATATGTCTAATTTGCGGCTATATATATATATATATATATATATATATATATATATCCGAGCACTGCAAGGCGAGCACTGCAAGGCGAGCACTGCCGAGTGTGCAAATGTATTGTAAATTATTAATAAATCACCGCAATATTATATATATGTACTTTGCAAAATAGTATTTTTTTTCAATTATCAACCAAAAAACGTGTTTACGATATGCAAATGTAAATAGGACACTCAATGTTTTAGCACCCTTCCATTTATATCAGGAATGCTTAGAGCGAGCGGCAGCATGAGCAGACATGTTGAAATATCTGGGGTGACTTTCAACGGCATGGTTTGCCATCTATTCTCAATGAGCATCGCTTAACGAAAATGCGGATTGAACCGGTAACACCCCGGTAGATGAAACGCCAAACCATGGCTATAAATTATTACAATTTGTGAGACAGGCGTTGCTGCCCGACAGAAAAGTATGAAATGTGCCATTGCGGGACAACCGGTTCCTCTACATAAAACTAAATACACCGCCGTGTTCGTAAGAAAATTCAGCTTTTTTGGACATTTACGCCGTTCTTAGACGCAACATAGTCGTTAAGAAGATAATTCGCAAAGAAATGAAGTTCTTATATTAGTTCTCACGTCCAATACTGCAAAATTATTAGCCTACGACCACTCACAGCGCTCAAAACTAACACACTCAGGCAAATGAGCATTTCACGACGACAGCTTGCTACCAAATCTATGGCTATGCGAGCCGTGGTTGCGGAGAAACTAAGGGTTTTCGGCGGGCATGTCCAGATTGAGCTCATGCATAAATGACCTAGACTGATTTATCTGATGAAGTAGGCCAATTATGCATGCATGTAGTTTTGAGCGCTGTTAATCGTCGTGGGGTTATGATTTTGAAATATTCGAGGTAAAGGCTAATAAATATAAGGGCGCTCTACTTTAGAGCCACATGCTAGAAAGGTCTTGGTCGATATAGCAAAGAAAAGGGTGTCCCAATGAAAAGCAAAGACTCGGTAGGTATTGGAGGATACATTGGTTATATGGATGCGTAGGTAACATATATGCTACCGCTCTAAGCGCCGCTGATCTAAAAGGGTGACATGTGAATTTAGGTATACATGCCAAGCAAATATATATAGGTTGTTCGCAGTATAGTCTGAGATTTATATGCAGCAGACGAAACACCCAATAGTTCGCACTTTTGTGCATAATTTAATACCAATAGTGCACGCTTCAATGATAGTATTTACTTCGCTCATGGCCATGGCTCATTGTGGGACTATTAGCGTACACTTTACTATTTAAATGAAAAAAAAAGACCATAGACAAAAATATTACGGCGGTTAATCGCAAGATCTTAAAAGCCAAAGAATGCCCTGTTACGCGAGATTACTTGTTCGGGACGCTTCATCTTCAATAGCCCGTCTGTTTCGATCGATTCCGTCGAAATTCGGCTAGAGACAATTAGAGATCATGCTGGGATACTGCTCGCCATTCAGCGTGGAGTGAAAGGATAAGATCCAACGATTTTTTTTTATCGTGGGTTGTCTTGGAATCTCACATATGGCGCAAGCAAGGGCTTTTCGTGAACTAGGTGAGTTTCTTGGTTATCCAGGTGCTGCAGTTTTGTTTATTCACACTTCCATTCAAATAGAAATGGGGTCCGTCAGAGAAGATCATTTTCATCACAAAAATCGTGATCGTTTTTTTCGTTATCACGCTGCGCCATTCCGGAAGCCTAACTGGCAAGGATTGGCCGCTCCTGATCGTCCGAAGGCTTGCACCAGTTAAATTTAGTATAGAGATACATCGCTAGATGCAACCTCAAAATACCTCACCAGGTCGCCGAGTCGATGTTTCCAGACATTGTTCCGCATGATCGGCCACAGCGGCAATATATTCAGCGCGAAACGAGCGCTCTGCGTTCTTCCACGGCTTGGCACATCACGTACTGTGAAACAGTAGTGTGAAATTTTTACACAAGTTCACGAATGGTGTTCTCACAAAGCCGGATGTGTCGAACGTACAAACTCGCCAGCATGCTCGTTTATCGCTTCTCTTTTTATGGTACATGTTTATAATCTTTAGGCGTTCTTTCGCTAGAATAATGCTCCATCTTGGCGAATGTACCAGGCCACCGGGTTGTTGGAGAAACCCAAGGTATCTCAATAAGTCCGCTTATGCTGCCGCTCAAAGCACACCTGATATATTATATTATTTTCATCTAAAGTTAGCTATAATACATATCGTGCCACTAGACGTTCCACAAATTTCAGTACAAACGAGAATGCAGTAGCGTCCAATATCATACATATTTTCCGCAGAAGCTACAAACACACAGGTTCGGTTTCAAACATGTACGAGGTGTGTTCAAAAAGTATCGCGACTTTTGTGTTTTTTCAAAAATTGTTCATTTATTCATGAATATCTATTTTGTCCCCTTCAAAGTAATCCCCATGATATATTATACACTTGTGCCAACGGTTTTTCCAATCTTCGAAGCACTTCAAAAAAACATTTTTTTTAATCTTGTTCAGCTCCTCCTTCGATGCCGTCTTTATCTCGTCAAGCGTAGCGTAACGTCGTCCTTTCATGGGCCTCTTCAGTTTAGGGAACAAGAAAAAGTCACAGGGGGCCAGATCTGGGGAATACGGTGGCTGCGGCATCATTAGTGTGTTGTTTTTGGCCAAAAACTCGCGCACAAGCAACGATGTGTGAGCAGGGGCGTTATCGTGGTGCAAAAGCCAATTTTTGTTCTTCCACAAATCCGGGCGTTTCTGGCGGATTGCTTCGCGCAAATTGCGCATAACTTGCAGGTAATATTCCTTATTGACCGTTCTACCCTGTGGCAAGAACTCATGATGCACCACGCCCCTGCAATCGAAGAAAACTGTCAGCAAAACTTTCACATTCAACCGAACTTGGCGCGCTTTTTTCGGTCTTGGTTCGTGCGGCAGCTTCCATTGAGATGATTGAGCATTGGTTTCCACGTCATAACCATAAACCCACGATTCGTCACCAGTTATGACCCTCTGGAGCAAATTTGGGTCGTCGCGGACAGAGTCCAACATCTCATTAGCAATGTTCATGCGATGCTGTTTTTGGTCGCAATTGAGCAATTTTGGTACGAATTTCGCGGCGACCCGTCTCATGCCCAAATCATTGATAAAAATCGAATGGCACGAGCCAATCGATATGTTTAGGTCCTCAGCAACTTCTCTAACGGTGATTCGACGATTGGCCAATACCATTTTCTCCACTTCATTAATTTTTTCGTCTGTTGTTGAAGTGCTCGGGCGTCCGGCACGCTCTTCGTCGTTCACATCTTCTCGGCCTTCTGAGAACATTTTGTACCACCGATAAACGTTGCTTCGGTCCAAGGTAGCTTCTCCGTATGCCACAGTCAACATTCGGAATGCATCCGCGCACTTAATTTCGTTTTTCACACAAAATTTGATACAGGTTCTTTGATCCATTTTTTTGAATAGGTAAAAATCGAAGACTATCCAAAACACGTGCAAGCAAAGCAGCTGTCAACAATTAAGTGAACATTCAAAATGGCCGAGCTTGTCGGCATAAGTGAGAGACATGAGTACCAACATAACGCCACAAAAAATCGAAAATCGAATATACGTAACCCGCGAAAATTCAAAAGTCGCGATACTTTTTGAACACACCTCGTATGTTTGGGTGGGACGGGTCGTGAAAAGTCACTCGGCAGATAGGCGAGCTTTTGCCAGGCTCTTTTTGTATCTCTGTGAACAAAAATCCCGGCAGGCAAGTGTTGCCGATACACTCTTTGGAAGCCTTAATACACGCTTAATATAGCAGGCTTTTAGCCTGTCTAGATTGCCCAGGTATGGTGTAATTGTAAGAAAGCAGTATCTAGCTACGTGATGGCGTGGTCTGGGTAGCTAATACGCGATATCTTTCTGGCTTTGGTGTGCTTAACCTCAGTTGCGGGAATCTATTTCCTGTGTTGGAACATGCCAGAAGTATATACTATTTCTGTGAGGCAGTTGAATTTAGTGCTGGGTCATTTTGCGCTGCGTCACGTATTTGTTGTTAAAAAAAACCCACACAAAGGGCAGCATTTCCAATCCAAAGCCGGAGACCATCCACAAAAAGATGAAACCGATTAGGCGCTGGAACAAATTGTTTGGAACGTTCTATGCGGGCAAAATCCGACAATGATCTGAAATACTTTCCTAAGATGCAGTTTTGGTTGGGTCACACCCGGGAGAGTCCGGTCGTGGCTTGTTGGAGAGGCGCAGAGGCGGTGACGTACCCTGACGTACATCTTTGCGCAGAGACGGTGACGTACCCAATGAGGTTTTACCGAGGGGGTATTGCTAGTTGAAAACTTTGGTTGGAGAGAATTGAATTGAGTATGTTGCCGCAAAAAAGTGCTTTGATTAAAAAGCATTTCAAAGCTGTTTTTAAGTCCGCATCATGTAGATTGCCTAATAAAAACATTCGAGATGTAGGTTTTGCTTGGTTCCTTTCGACAGGTTTGCTAAGTGACTGGAGATTAAGTGACGTAAAGTGGCTTACTAATTTTAGTGGCTCCCCATATACGTACAGGTGATCTCTTATCTCTAACCTTCTCTGCTGATGCGTTAGACCATGATTTTTTCCCTTGAACTACGCCTATAGTCTGCATCGAGGGTATTTGTTGTCGCCATTCTTCACGAGAATTCTACAATAGATATATTCATTCATAAAACGGTCGTATGTTTTTGATTTGTAGACTGAGTTTCACGTCATTATATGTTTTCAGTTTGCCATCGTTGTTGTGACCGTCATCGCCTGACCTGCAGCGCTTGGCGTCAATACTAACTCCAATATCGTTTACAGCGCAAGATGTTCAGTACGGTTTCAACTGACCGCAATACGGCCTAAATACAAAAATATACACTGTATACCCTTTAATTGCACTGACGGGTCCGGTGGCTCATTAAAGTTAGCAGGTTCTACCTGAATGTAACAATAGCTGTTATAATGGCTTGATTCATACCAACAAGCTGCTTCGTCCGCGTCGATACCAACAGTTCGGCTGATTTACTCTCTGAGGGCGTGAGCAGAGTTCGACAACTCCAACGTCTGCTGACAAAAAGAGCTTTGGCACTTGGACGGTCAGCTATACTGTCTGCTTCTATAGCTGCCTCGGCTGAGTTTGAGCTGAGTCATTTGACCAGGTTCCTGCAACTGCGTGCATGGCACGTCTTTCCCTCGCTCTCTCTCTCTTTATCATCCAACTGTGTGACACGAATTGTCACGTTCCTTATTATTTCTGCTGCACGCAGCTGCGTCGTCGCGTTGCTGGTTAGCGTTGAAGTGGAGGCGACGTGGAGTAGATAGTGTTACGACTTGAGGGCAGGTTTGAGTTTTGGCGCTGTGGTTGGTGTCGTTTGGTTGTAAGTGGGCTGGGTCGGTGGTTCGATGATCAGCTGATCTTTGAGTCGGAAGACTATTGCTAGGCTTTTTTCTTGTAAGATCGCCAATATGCTGTATGCGGAGGGTTTCAAACCAAACGCAGCATAGACGTTGCAGGGTACCGTGTTGTTACTAGGGCTGTAATGATTCTAACTTCTATTCTCTAGTAACACTTTGCTCTCCAGAAGCACGACGTGCAGTACTAGTTATTTTTGACCGATGTGTTGCAAGTGCTGTGGTAATTGTGTGCGGGCTCAGTGCAGCCACTCGCAAAACTGTGCGCTTCTTGATTTAATTGAACATAAGTCCTGCACAAGTTATGCATGACGGCCCTGGTCAAGTCATCTCGACATCGTTGCACACGAGGCAGCGTATAAGTACGGTGCGCAGATGTTCCTAATAATTGGCGTCTTGTTGTCGGGTAACGCCGAAGTGGCCGCCGCAAAGACAAACTCACCCTGTTGAAAAGGTAACCTCAACAATTGATCGACAGTGGGTGTCTTCTACGTAGGCCATAGGCCCGCTACCGTCAAACGCTGACGCACTCTCTTTGCTAATAGTCTCTCTTTCTCTCTATATATATATTTATGTATATACAGGGCGTTGCAGAAATTTTTCATAATAGATATAGGGAATTGTAGAGCTCGTTACAGCAAATGTTTTTCCAATGGAACATGTTCTCTGAGAAGTCTTGTTTTGGAGTGAGAGTGAAATTACTACAATTTGTAACACTGGTGTTTTTGCCCGACATAGAAGCACAAAATGTGCTGTTCCGAGACAACCAGTCCTCCTATACAGAAACTAAGCATACCTTCGTGTTCGATTGATGAAATTCTGCTTCTTCCGAATAATATACAAGGCCGGTCAGAAAACGCGACATGGTCGCTTAGAAGAGAATTCGCCAAAAATGAAGTTCGTTATTAGCGTTCACGCCAAATTCTTCAAAATCATAACCCTACAACCACTTACAGCGCTCAAAATGGCATATGTGCACATACAAATGTGCATATCATTACGATCATTTTGGTACCAACTCTATAACAATGCGAGCTGTGGTTGCGGAGTAATTACGATTTTTCGGAGGGCCTGTCCAGGTTAAGTGCATGTAAAATGACTGTGTGGCGACGTTCACTACCGCCGACGTGTCGCGCGACAGCCGCAGCGCGTCATTTTTCATTCACTGAATCTCGACATGTTCGCCGAAAATTCGTCATCACTCCACAACCACGGTGTGAGTGGTTGTAGGGTTATGATTTTGAAGTATTTGGCGTGAACGCTAATAAATAACTTCATTTTTGGCGAATTCTCTTCTAAGCGACCATGTCGCGTTTTTTGACCGGCCTTGCATATCCTTCAGATGGAGCAGAATTTTCTCAGGAATACGACGGTGTGCTTAGTTTCTGTATAGGAGGGATTCTAACTGGTTGTCTCGCAACAGCACAATTTATGCTCCTGTGTCGGGCAAAAATACTAGTGTCACAAACTGTTGTAATTTCACTCTCACTTCGAAACAAGACTTCTCAGAGACCATTGGAAAAAATATTTGCTTTAACGAGCTCTACAATTCCCTATATCTATTATGAAAAATTTCTGCAACACCCTGTATATATATATATATATACATATTTATAAGTATATATATATACATATATATATATATATATATATATATATATATATATATATATATAGAATAGAAAACGCCTTTATTTACCGAATAAAGGGTAAGAAGGAAAGCTAGGTGGGCAAGGACGCCCCCAAAACCTCCTTGTTGTGCAATTCTCTGGCTACACGCCAGGCGAACATATTATTGACTGTTTCAAGTCTTGGAATACATTTTGGTAAAAACATTATTTGACTTCTGCGATTATTCATTGTCACGTCGAAAAAACGGTTGATAAGATCGGCACTTGAAAGTTGCGATAGTGCTCGCGTGTCGTTGTTCTTCAGTAAAAACAAGATCGATGGAAGGTTTACAGCATTCGGGTCAATATTACATCTTTTACAGATCCTTTTTAGAAATCTTCTCTGAATACCTTCAAGCATGCCTATGTGCTTGCACAAGTATGGGCTCCAGACAGGTGAACAATATAAAAGTATATATATATATATATATATATATATTGAAAGAGAGACAATGTTTAGAAGATCTCATAACAAGTATACCTCGACTAGGTGCTAGGTAACTCAAAGGTCGTAACCTTCGCCGAAAGCAGAACTACGATCTGTTGCTCGTACCGTTCGTTTAGTATGGTGGCACCTCCGACGAGACGACCGTTGTAGTCGAGCAGAGCAACCATCCAAGGCATGGCCTGTTGATCGTCAAGAGCTGTCCCGCCGACGACACGACGCACGCGCGGCTCACGTGCTCTGCACGAACATTCCAACTTCGTCCCGGCGCCCGCTCCGCCGTCTCCGATATACGCATCTGCCGTGAGAGCAACAGCCAGTGCTGCTGAATTGAAAAACAACAAAATTGATTGCTTGTTCACGCCGAGCCTGGACCGAGCCGTACAAAGCACACGTGTCGCAGTCGGTCCATCAACCTATCTTGATCACGGACATTTTAAAGGGAGTAAGTAAGGGAGAGGTGTACTGCATTTCAGGTTCTTCTTCTCAGGTTCTTCAGAACTATATGGAGGCAATCTAAGTTTACTCTATACGGCAGGTAGACATCTTAATGGCGCGCGTAACGTCGAGCATCAGGTCAATATGACGGCGGTGTTCCGAAGGAGAAATCGAGGTGCTGCCTGCAAGCTGCAGACCTAGAGAGCACCATGCGGGACCTGACCTCATACAGTAACAACTCGAATTAATTAATTTGTAAATACTTCGTAGAATACAGACAAGGTTGACTAAGGGCAGAAAAACTGAGAGAATCCACGCGCTTGGTGTGACGCCTTCTTTAGTTGTTCAACTACTACTACTACTAATCTACTGTACAACAGCCACGACATCTATTATAGGACAATATTTTGTCTGAATTACAAATAATACATTGCTATTCTGTTGTGCAAAATATGACAAATAAACGGAAGCCATTCACTCAGGGCACATATGTATGCCGTACAGATACTATATACTCGTATATACGTGCTACAACAGCGTTAAGAGTACGTAACACATACCCGAATATATTACGACGGCGAAATGAGCTGACATGCCGATCCATGCGGTTGCAATCACCCACTGAAATAGAAGCCACGTAGCATGGAGTCACCTTTATATATCTGCCTACGTATGTGTCTAAACGTGAATGAACTATATCGGTCCGCTACTGCCTTCGAAAGCGTTCTACTGGCCAATACTTTTGCCAGTAGTGCTTCCATAAATGGGACACAAAGACTGCTCACTTACCGAATTTTATTGCGTGATTGTACAAGCGCTAGTGTTCAATCGCAAGTGACATTTTCTCTCTCCCTATATATATTATATATATTATATATATATATATATATATATATATATATATATATATATATATATATATATATATACATTATATATACTTGGCTCTGTCTTAGGGCACATGTGGGTGCAGATGTGTTCATTCTGTAGTCAAACAGTGGTCGATTAGTAGCCACTGTACAGCCACAGCTATATATTCTACCAAGTTTCTTCGCAGAGTAAACTATAACTTTCAACTAGCCCTAGTCATACGGCTGGGTTGAATAGAGACAAAAAAAATAGTTTGCAAAATCTTGTGAAGTGATGTGACAAATAAATGATGAGATGAAGTACATAACTGTAACTGTATGGATTGACAGGGCCAGCGTAATGTATGTGTATATACACCTGTGTATGTAGATGTAGAACGAGTGCGAGTCAAGGCTGTAGAAACCGGACACACTACAATAGGATTTAGCTCGAACCATTTAAGGGCACTTTGTAGATTATGTTGCTTCTTAGTTTGCAGCAGTTTTCCTTGCGCGTACAGGCCATTCACTCAAAACACCTGTAGTATTCAAGAAAACGAAAGAGAGAGAGAGAAAGAGAGAAAAGGGACCTAGGTCGTCGGGCGATTCGGCGAGCTCTCTACGCCACACTTTAAAGGGCAGCACGACCTGTATGCACCTCAGATGGAGTGGTTGAGTCTGAGAACGCAAGGAGGCGGAGCGCCGGCGAACGTTTATGGTCCTGGTCTGCCACGCATAGGCCACGTTTTACAGGCGACGTCGCCGTCGAAGCCTCCGTCGATTGATTATACACGGCGCGACACGCCGCCAGTTCAATATAGCTAGGGTGCATTTCCATACGTAGTTGGTTGGTTGGTTGGGTGGGTGGTTGGTTGGATGAAGGAAGGAAGAAAGGAAGTAAGTGAGTGAGTGGCTGTGGTGTGGTAGCGGTGAACAAGGGATGCGAACAACGGTAAACGAATAAAACGACGCGCCCGAGCAGAATAGCCAGGATGAGCTGTCGTTTTCGTCTTACGACTAGTTGAGAGGCGCCGAACAGGCGCCAAAGAGGACAAGGATATGAAGGAACGAGGCATCGAAGGGAGGCGGGGGGGCGGTGTAGGGGGAAAAGAAAATGTGGAGCAAGGGAGGGGGGGGGAGTGTAGGGGGAAAAGGAAACGTGGACAAGACGTGGCTGCGTCGCATAGCAATGAAAACACTGACGGACTGAGTGCTGGGGCAACTAGGCGTTCGGCCTAGCTTCTGCCTAGGTTGCAAAGCTCCACTAGCTGCAAGCTACGACGGAGCACGGGAACACAACTGACACTGAAGCAGGGAAACGCAACTGACACTGGCGCACACTGGAACGCGTCCAGAGGATGGATCCGTTAGCTTGAGCTGCTGCGGGTCCGTCCCGCCGAGCCGGAGCGGATCAGTTCGACTTTCCGACAGCGTTCAACTGTTCTGTTTGAAGTCCTGAACGGCGCCGCTCGCCGCCACCACGGTGGGCCGCGGTGTCAGCCACGGCCCACCGTCGTCCTCATTGGGCGGAATGCTCTCGGTTCTGCGCACTCGGCTTCGTCTCGGCGGAGGTTACGAACCCGCGGGCGGCGGGGCACCCGATTCATCTTGTGTGTGGGCACCTATTATGGCTAGCAGCGCACATAGCGTAGCACCAAGAACAGTTCTAGCAGCAGCAGCGGCGGCCGGAGCGATAGCAGAGAGCAGAAGTACGGACTTCAGCTTGACGGTCGAATCGAATGATATTCTAGGGGGGGGGGGGGGGGGGCGAGCGAAGCAAATAACCGTGATGACAACAACAGCAGCAGCAGCAGCAACAATAACAACATCGACGAGGGCAAAGAAGGAGGAATTGGAAGTAAAGAACCAAGAAAAAGAAGAGGAAGAAAAAAAATAAGAAGAATAAGGACACAGCGCAAGTGGAAGCACTTCAAATAACGGTTGCCTCACGTAAACAGTATCTAGGCTAGTGCCTCCCACTTGTTGAAGAATTGTTGCCCAACGTTTAGCTTGATAGCGTTGTTGCGCAGCATCGACCTGTGTCAAAAGAAAAGACAGCCGGCAAAAGCTGCGCTAGCCCGTTGCTAGTCTTGGTCGTCCTTAAGAAGTCTACGAACAAGTTCGTGAAAGGTTCAATTGCTCATCTCACTCCGCCCTGTTCCCATCTTAGACGTTCTTCAGATGACTGCGCATAGTGAACAACTAACACACATTATTTAGTACCTGTCAATGATATTAATAAAAACATTAAAATGCCCCGGAAGTCATTAAATGATAGTCATAGTACCCGTAAACATGTTCTTAGTTTTTACTTAAACATCGTCCGAATTTATATATATAGTGCTATAATTATATATACAAGTTAAAATTAATTATATTATACATAAAAATAATAATATAAATAATTATACATACAGATAAATATATATACAGATTTAAAAAACTCCTATATTTACCGAGCGGAAGGAGTCTGGAGTCTACAGGAAAACCTGCGAAGAAGGCTTTGTTATGCGATTTTATCTTTCCTTCTCTCACTCGCAATTCCCTGCTATTGATTATTTCAGTGCTTGCAATACATTTTTGTACAAGCCTTATTTGACTCATACGATTATTCGTTCGCAAATCAAAGAAAAAGGAAAAGCGATCATGAAAGAAACAGAAGGCAGACCGACTATGCGACCTTCAGCACACGCAGACTTGCGGAACCTGGCATGACATAAATAAATATATATATATATATATATATATATATATATATACAGTTAAGTAATCGAAGTTTTGGAAGGCCTACTTTCTTAATTTAGCTTGCTTGCCATGAGACATGGCGTATGCAAATCGCAACGCGGTGAATGCGTGAGGGCCAGACTTTGCTACAGTATCATCCCGCACTAGGTAACTGTCTGTTGAGTATGGGACAAATATGAATCCGTCGGTTTGGCAACTATCCTAGAGAACAAGACCAAGTATATGCATGTTCTACCTGCGTAGATAGCCCTTTTGCGGACGGTCAACGTGTGTAGCTTTTTTGCATTTTTACACCTACATGTAAATCGCCACATGTGCACATCCTTAGATGTGCACATTTTCCACACAAACGACGCTATCATCAACCAAGTTAAAAATACCATTGTAGAATAAGATAAGCCACCAGTATAAAGAACATCAGTCGTTATGTTATGAGGACATCTCTGAAGCAGACGCCTCCATATATTTCTCGTACTCTTTCTACAAGCTCTCTATAACTAGATTGGGTAGTTATTTCGCAAAGTAGTACACGACGTTGACAAGAACAGACAGGCTGTAAAGGCGAATGTACACTTCAGGGCAGGGAGACAACGTTGTCTATAAGAAGCGATGAGACATACTCCCACTAATTCGGTAATGTGGTAATGCTATTTATAATTAATATTTAAAGTGACGGCAATTTTTGCGTCACGTATTTACGTAAGAGTGGGCAGACATTATTATTAATTATGTAATCAAGGCCAATTGAATCGTGTCTTAGAACACTTGTTAGGGAAGAGGAGCACGCCATTCTTACTAAACAGTCGGGCATCGGCCGGGCAATTGCAGATTGGCGCAAAACAGTATGAGATTTACTTTAGTAAAAAGACAATTAACACTTTAAGTTAAAATGCAAAATATTTTATGTTTGGCCTGTTTATGTCTAATATAATAATTGTATATAGATAGGATATGGTCCCTAATTAAAGCACAATACGGTTGACTAAATTCGTCGTTAACAGTAAGAATGTTTTAATTAAGTAATGTATGGAGTTATACAAATAGTCGATCTATTTTTGGAGACAGAAAATACTAATCCACTCTATTAAATGCGCTCTTCTAATAGCAGTAAATCCAACTTTATGAATAGCATTTATAAAATTCATAAATACAACCAATCCTTGCATGATCTTCAAAAGCTACGTACATGTTGACCGATGTAAGATAAATTCGGGCTGGGAAGGAGCACGCAAGCGGTTTAGTATTAGGAATTTTAAGAATCAAGCGTTTAACTAATATTGTTTTAAAACGTTGTATGCTTCAAATGCGTCGCTAGAGCGTTTTTAATGTAGATGATAGTTTGCAACATTTTTTAAGCCATCTATGTGAACTGGGTTGAGCACTATACCAAAAAGAAGATTATATATATATATATATATATCTCAGAGCATCTTATAGCCTCAACTAAGAACGTTACTATTCATAAATGTATACTATAGTTGTCATCACATTTTACTTAACTTATATTGGTGTGTGAACATTTGTCCCCCAGTGAACGTGACGACAAACTATATCAGCCCTAGGGCTAGGCCTAGTGTTGACCACCTGGACAAGGTGCCAAGCACTGCTGTGCCGTTACCAGGTTGTATATCTAATGACAGCTTTTGCCGGAAAAATTCACCAATTTATGCTATTATGATATGAATGTTCCTCGAATATCCGCCTCGGGAGCTCGGCTGAAAATAGAAGGATTTTTTAGGTAGGGGCTGTTACTTTAACTTTGAATTAAAGAAAAGTAGGTATTATAGATGCACAAGAAAGCATGACAAGCACTATTAAAGGGTGGTAGGGATTTAGATCCCGTCAGCCATCAATTGGCGTAACGTAAAAGTGATACAGCATCTGTGCTTCTAAGTCTAGATTCAGTTAGTCTGCATAGTTGATGCACAGTTAAGCCGAGTTTCACCAGTAACCGAGTCTTTTTTGGCGCAAAAGAACACATTGTGTCCATGGCCACTATGAAAATATGGACGTGTCTATAAACACCATAAGAATATGAACTTGCCTTCCACTGGTACTGAGCAGGGCACTACGAAAACTGGGTGCAACCAGCATAAGGCTACAATTTCCAACGACCCTTGGCCACCACGCCTAGCAGGCTTAGCGTCACCTCTCTCGCTTGGTGCTTGCTGAAAACCTTATAGTGTCGGCAATCACTCTCCAGACGGGAAATACCCTACGACCGTGTTTAGTTTAGGTGTCACGCAGCTAGATGGCTCCATTAGGTGTCTTCTAAATAGTAAGTATACTGAAGACGGAGTCCTTGGTGGTAGTACACATGCGGTCGCAATAGAAATCCAACGGATAATGGAGTTTGGCTTAATACAAATGTAAGATTCACCAGCCTCATCCCATCCACAAGACCTGTTTGACCTCTTAACAGGATGTAAGTTGACTAGGAATCGTAATCTGAAGTCACTGAGAATCGCGCCTCGAAGGCTTTGCACACGTTATCGAATGATGGGAAGCGAAGCTGGACATCATCGCTGATCGACTATCTCTTCTGGGTGGCCATCAGAGTCTCCTCCATCTAAGGGCATTTTTTGGCGCCTAGAGTTAAACGCCTCCTGTGTAAGTTTGGTAAAAAAAAATTCAATAAATTAATCCAATAAATACATGTAAACCCGATCACTCCAGTCATATACAATCACTTAACGATCGCATGCTGTCAATCCTTGCTTGTTTTTACGACCTACCACCACATACAGTTCTAAAGGGGGTTCCTAATCTATGCATTCGAGGCAGTCACGTTGCTCACCGCGTGGAGATAAAGCAACTTTTTTTTAGCCGTACACGGTTTGCTGACCATGCAGCTGGTCCACAAAGTCTGAGAGCTTTTCAAGATAGTACATAATTACAATACAATTCATTCATTATATACAATTCGAACACTCAGCGACCGTCCCACCGGGCGAAAAAGTGCAAAGAAATTTACTACGATATATGACTGATTAATAAAACAAGAAGGGTCGCTTTCCCTTAGAGGACTAGGCACTAATTCCTTGACAAGCAAAACTTAGTAACTTCTCAATTTCACGAAATCTCTAAAAACTTTAGGTACTGCTCGGGCCAATAAACATGACAGTGTCTAGTGGTCTATCGTAAGTTATACTTCATGTTTAAAATAAAAGAAATATTTTACTAGGTATAAAAGCTGTCTCATTTTTTGGAGTAGAGTCTTTTAGCTTGTAGTCACCTTTCATATTTTTTTCTGACAAGTAGTACTGCCGCAATAAGCTGAACGCGGTGAGTTGTCGAGCAACGAGTGTTGCAGCTTTGAAGCTTGGCCTTCGGGTAGCAAACGTCAATAAGCGGGTAATCAAATATCGACATAATTTATCTTAAGTTTATATGAAGAGCCTTGCCCACAATCGATTGGATTCAACAATCACTCCAATTTTTCGACGGCGCTTAGCTGGAAATGGAGCCGACATGAGACACAGGACGAAACTACTAATAAAGCTTCGACCTAGCAAAGCTTAATCTCTGTATGTGTGTGTGAGTTCGTGTATACAATACATTTTATTCATTCGCCTAATGGCTACGTACGGTAGTATAGTCGGGCTGAAGACGTACCAACAGAATCATATTGACCAAAAAAAATCATATTGACAGCGGCTAGCCAGCCACCCTGCACCACGTTAGCGAGACCACGAGCGTACAGAACTAATACGCACTTTTAGCGTCAAGAGCAGAAGTGCCAGCTTAGATCTTTTTAATCGTTCTCTAGTTAGTTTTATCGGCACACCGGTGTATGGCATTGCGCGTATTCGAAACGCGGCACCCACCTGGCCGCCCCACTATGAGCTGTTCAGGCTGAAACTGATGGCGTGCTTTCCTCGTTGTTCATTTTCCCTCGGTTTCGTTTCGCTTTGTATGGTCCGGCGGGCCAAAGTCAAGCTATCCAGCACGTGCTGTGGACTGCGCTGCCCGTTTGCTATCCGAGCAGTTAGTGCTCGAATGAAGAGAGACAAGATAGATGGATCCCTTGACTCTTACGTAGTCTAGCAGTCGTTGGGGTAGTAGTAGCAGTTGTCACAGCTGGTTGTGTTGGAGGTAGCCCGCCGCACCAGCCTACCAGCAAAGGACATTCCACGGGGCACTTTTGGACCGATCCCGAAATGCCGAAGACCACTGACGGCGATAGAAAGGGCTGGTGGGGCTCATGGGGCAGTGAACGGGGCAGTTTGTGCGGTCTGGAGGACAATTTGCCTTGGGGGTCTGACTCGGGCTCCGGCTGTCCACTCATCGGCCCGGCGAGTCGTGCGCGCCCCCGTCTGTGTAATGTGTTGTCTTCGTTGGCGTTATCGTTACTGTTGCTGTTGTTGTTGTTGTTGTTGTCGTTGCCGTTGCCGTCATGGTATCATTGTCATGGTGCTCGACGCTGCCGTCCTTCAACTCACAGCGGCTCACTGGATATGTAGACTGCACCTCTGCTGAGGTGCAGTCTACGAGCAGAGGCCATCGAATGCAGGACCTTGATTGTGCAGTGCGCAGCCTTCCTGCAGTGACCACTGTTGTCTGCGGCCTGGCAGCCGACCAAACAACCGAAAGGATCCATTGCCGCCGCGCCGCCCCCACCCCCCTTCCCCCGACAATGACACTTTAAGCTTACCTCGCCAGTGGTCGGCGACCCACCCATCATCGTCATCATCACCATTGCGTGTTCCGTACGTTTCCAGCTTCCTCACTGGCTGTCTATCTTTCAGATGATGTCGACGTCCTCCGGACGGCCCAACGACTCTGGTCGTCACTGTGCAGTTACGCTGTGCAGTTACGGCTCGCAAAGCAATGGAATTTAGATTAATTCTAGCCCTCTTGACGACGAGTGTGCCCTTTTCCCTTCCTCTCCTCCTCTTTTCCTTCTCGTTCGTTCGTTGTTCTTCTCCATCTCGTCCTATTTGCTACTGCTACCACTATGCCACACGTGTATTGCTACTACGGTTACTTCTTCTGGTCCGACTTCAACTTCAACTACCACTACCTTTACTCTTACTAATATTGCTGCTGCTGTTGCGGCTACTGATCGTCATGAGAGGGAGAGAGCGGTGGTCGTGGCAGTCGACTATCCGCCTCTATACGCGGTCTGTCCGTGTTCCCGTCTATCCGTCTGTCCTCGGGGCCAAATAGGGAAGGCGGAAAAAGAAGGCCTGCCGCTGACCGCAACGCTGACTGTGAGCTCACTGTGCGTTCTATGGGTGACTTGGGTGTCTGCCGTTCGGCAGTGAGTTATGTAGGTGTGTCGTGCCTGTACTGCGGCCGTAGTGCGGAAGCGAGAAAATACAACGAATTTAACAGCTGCAGCTTTGGGGGTAGCAGCGCCATGGACGGGGACGGGGCACTGTCTTCTGAACAACAACACGTTTCCGCGGTTTTCGGTTCAGATATGACGAATGCCATAGCGTGACGGCGTCTGTTATTTACACGATTGTTGTTGTTGTTGTCTTTGTTGTTGTTGTCGTTGTCGTCGTTGTCGTCGTTGTTGTTGTTGTTGCTGCTGCTGTTGTTGTTACTGTGGTTGCAGTTGTTGTTGCTGTTGTTGTCATTGCTGCTGCTGCTGTTGTTGTTATTGACACCAGCCGGACGATCGCAGCGCCTCGGCGACAAAACACGCTTTCAATCGACGCTGGAAAAGTTCCATAGAGTTGATGTAAGCTCCATATGTGTACGAAAAAATGGTGTGCAAGCAGCGCTGCGTCTACACGTTCTGTGCGACTACAAACAAACCTTGCGTTTCCAGCCAGATGGCAGCAAAGACTAATTTGGAAGCTTTCGACTGTGCAAACCATATTTGAATGAGAGAACAAGATGGCAGGCAGAGCGGTTTTATGAAACCCAGAAAATGTTGTTTAGTTTACAGAAGCGCTACAACTATTAGAATAAACACTCCATTTCAATATTTACTGTATATAATTTCCATGTAAAAATTTCTGTACGAAATCATATGAAAGTTTCGTAATATCTCTTTGAATTTCTTGTGCAAACTTGTGCGGGCGGTAATCTAATTGAAATCACCTTCAACAATGCTCGAGCATTTCCGTTGTCTCGACTGTAGGAGCTATGATGACTTCGATACAATATGCAACCCAATCCTTGTTAGCAGTTATTAAAGCATAGCGTTGAAGAGGTGTGCACATTCTTTAAATATGTACATATAAACTATGTATGTATATAAAAAATGTATGACGAACATAATAAAATGCATGACGAACATAATAAAAATGATTTATGGGTATTCTTGCTGGAGCTGAGAGAGCGACACGGATTTAGTACTGTCAAGAACGCCACAATGACGGCCTTTGCAGTCCTCTCTGGGTTCATGAAACCCAGTATGCCAGCATAGTAGATGATTAAATCCGTGAACACTATAGCGAGTGGCGAGGTGACGACATGGACAGAGAGACTCCTTGCCGACTTGGTTATAGCTGGTAATAAATACATTTATTTGGGAATTAGAGAAATTTGAGAATACTCGTGCCAAAACGTTTTCAGGGCGGCTGTTTGCGATAAATTAAAGTGGTCTACAAGTTCATCAATAAATTATATTTCTCGATATATGATTAAAAAAATCGATTTTTTATTCACGTATTCGACGAAAGACCAAGTATTCGCTTTAAAACTTCACCCAATCCAACTGCCAAACATACACAGTGTTAAGATGTTTTCAGGCCACTTAGATACCGTAGCTACTGTGAGCAGAAAATACTATCTTCTGCCCGCGTAGTAGAGAATCCCACAGAGTACAACTGAATGGCTTTCAACAGCGTAAGGTTTATTAAAAAAATAAAGAAAACTTCGACACCAGCCAACCGCAGTTCAAGCGGTTACACTCAGCAACCTACGACGTCTCACGTCGTTCACACGACGTCTTCTCTGCCACCCGACCTTCTCGGGAGCCAACACCGAAGTGCACATTACAACATGCTTGCTGAACATCCTTCTCTACCTTTAAGACCGGTTCCCCTTCCCTTCCCCCTATTCTTAT
Organism: Dermanyssus gallinae; assembly: GCA_003439945.1. Taxonomy (NCBI): domain Eukaryota; kingdom Metazoa; phylum Arthropoda; class Arachnida; order Mesostigmata; family Dermanyssidae; genus Dermanyssus; species Dermanyssus gallinae. The sequence continues at coordinate 94,662 of QVRM01006569.1, read as the reverse complement.
TCTTCCTCCACGTCCACTGGCTCTGCTGTCTGCTTGTAGAGACACAACAAAGTAGCTATACAAAGTAGAGGGGGAAAAGAGAGCGTCAACAACGTCAAGGAGATCAACTGGTGCTAATGAATATATGAATATCGAAAAAGCTGTTGTTTTGAATAGCTCTTGATTATATATATAAAAATGAGTAGAATCAGAATCTCACTATACGTATGCGACTTTGAGTGTGAATAAGATCATGGCAGTCTGAACGGACAACTGTGTTGGCCTTCTGATACCAGTTGCCGCAATAAGCGCTTTTCTACAACGCTCAGCAATACGTTATGAAAATATTGTACTTCGAGACGAAAAACTTACTCCGAAGCAGCAAAAGGATCCTACAAACTGCACTGGCTCGCCGTTAAATGGCAGTTCGTTACCCGCTACGCCGGACCTACTACAGGTCCTACCCTTTCTTTCACATACCTTTCTGACACATTTACTATAGGGCCATTTTGCGAGAAATTTTCATCAAATGTGCAAGGCGCAGCTTGCAGGTCATCACGGGTTCTGCTGAATGTTACCAGGTCATCATGCAGATACCCACTCGTCTAATCAAACGTGTTATGCTCGCATACCATCATCAAGGATAATTTGGTTAGCCCTCAGAAATGCGCTGAATAAAGTAAGCATTAGTGGTCCAACTCCAGTCTGTCCCAGCTTCTTCAAGACAATATCACGGGGTGCGACGTCAAAGTCAGATTTTAAATTAATAAGAATTAAAAACAAAGGAAGTTTTTTCGGTCTAATGGGAATCTGATTCGCTCATAATGTACTCCGCAGCCTAATGTAGTGGAACGCCCACTCCTGAAGCCATGCTGGTCATCTGAAAGAAACGTCAGTTGTATCAAAAAATCCGTGAGGCGTCTTGTTAGTATGCTTGAGAGTAGTTTGTAGACACAACCCTTTTTTGATATCGGTCGCCACGTGGAGGGGTCCGAAGGGTCTCCCTTTCCTTTGGAATTACCTTGAGAAGGCATTCGTACCAATTTGCTTACAGAGTGCTCTCAGAGAGACATCTCTTAAAAAGAAACTGCCATATGGGCACAAAGAGATGTCCCTGCCGAAAGAGTGCACTCCTCACAACATCTGGCCCGAGCGCTTTGTTGTTTTGTATATGAGCGAGAACAACATTAATTTGGTCTAGACAAAATGGTTTATCAAGAGCCTCAGCGAAAAATCCCTCGGAAGCTTCGAGCTTCTTGACAGTCTTCGAGACAGGATAGACAAGATGGCCAGAAAGAAAATACCACTGTCGCACTGCAGGGAGGCAGAACAACAGCTTGCCATGGCGGAAGGTCACCCCCATGGACAAAACAGAATTTGGCAGCGCACTAAAAGTCGCGAAAGATCTGGCAGCAGCTAACCAAGTAAAGGTGACTGAGGCTGGGCTGGGTGTCCACCTGGTGCGCACTAGTTAGAGCGATAGCGGCGACCACTCGAATAACCTAAGAGCACAAAAGCGGTACGAGAAGGTGCCGGCTGGAAGAGTGGATCACCTCTAGCGTCCCGATCTGCTATAGCTGCAAAACACGGACCGTAGAATGTAAAGAACAAAATAGACGGCGGTCTAAGCCTGTCAAGGTGCGCAGATACCTCCCATCTAGTTAGAGACTGCTTAGCCCTGACTCCAAAGTGTTTGTATACGCGCAACGGAGGATCGTCGGGCAAACAGCATTGCCTGCCTATCGCGGCACGGTGGAGGAAACCAGGCAAATAAATACCAGCACAGCAAGAATGGCAAACCAAACGTTCCAAGAACAGGTGAACTAGAAACACCTGCAGGAGAGACAGTCCACAGCCGCAATATCAGCTATGCAAAGAGTGGCGGAAAACAAGTGGAGGACGACCAAGCACCGAGGAGATTTTTCGTTATTTGGCGGACGATGGCCTCGGAGACTAGACAGTGACGGGAAGTAACCAAAAAAAAACACAATGATGATCCGCCAGCTTCAAATTAACTTGAACTGCAGTTGAACGGCGCACGACATGCTGGAAACGACCGTAACGCTGAAAGGATGAAGAAAAATGCCAATCTCATACACGAAGTTTGTATTACACTTAATTTGGGTGAAATAAACGGAATTACTTAAATAGTTGCGTTTTGATACATTCCAGACAAGAGATGATGATTTCAATATGTTTCTTGGCACTGGCACGTCGGCTCTCTTTAAAACAAAAACTAAATGCGAAACCTCCTCCGTTTTAGAACGCAGCCAATAATTCCCAATCTAACCCCTAATCCAAAAACCCAGGAGAACAATTAGTACCGTAGTGAAGATTAGTTTTGTTTAGGGGAAGGAACACTACTTACAACGTTACGCTGGGGCCCTCAACGGCCTGCCTTATGTGCCATCTCGTGCGACATGCATATATAGAGCAGTTGCAAGAACACACGGCCCGAGAACCGACAGTGATGACCAAGACCCGGGAAAGGCTGAGCAAAAGTACGAGAGCCGCCGACGGAAAATCAAACATAAGGGAGAGTCAAGCACTTACTGCGAAAAAGTACTATTGGCGGCGGGGGTGTAGGTATCTCTTTCTCTTGCTAGGCGCGACTCAATATTCGGCGGCGAAAGTAGTTTGATTTGCTTAAACATTTAATTACTCACATAGTATAGTATCTAGGCGTTTAACTAATAACGTGTATCAGCACAGTCTCCACAAGCGCGACCAATGTATGCTGAAACCGGCAATTCCCGACGTTGATACGCCGTTAGTTACTATTGGACACTGAACACGTTCGAATGCATTGTCACCTATGCCAGAGCATTGCAGGCGTTTCGTTTCTTAATTTTTGCGATGTGCTGATACAGTGCTACTCCTACGCAGACATTTGCGTCTTCTTTGTGAATATCGGCTTGGCTGTAACTTCGTGGTCCTCTGCAGAGTAAATTTCCGTTAAAAATTTGCAATTTGGCTTAGTTGACCCAGTATTGTTAATTACTTTACACCTGCTTTGGTGATGAATTTTCTTTCCGAGTGCAAAATATTTTTATTAACACAGCAGTAAGTGAAGTTAACGCGTTTTCACTATTTGTTGTGGTTGTTGTGCTGTTGCTCTAGAGCGATATGTAAGAACCTCGTTATATAATATGCTAGTTTTATCTAGCTAAGTATATCAATAATCACTATCAAAAAACGTGATAATTGATACATTATAGCTAAATAGTGGGTTTAGAGAACATTATGTTTGGTAGATTTAGTTTTAAAGATAATTTGCACGCCAAGCTACGACGGATAGTTTATTACAGCGATGAAGGTTGATTCAAAGGTAAAATATGACACTGTGCGAACTAGACCTTAATAACGGAACCGAAAAGCAATTCATTAAAACTATCTTTTGGATTACATCTCCAGCGACTCCTTTTTAAAAATTCAAAGAGTAAATTTAGCCACAGTTCTAAAATCTAAGAGTTGTGACTACCGAAACTCCAAAGGAAAACTTCTGTCACAATACGGGTTTTTTCTTGTCGGATAACGGTTTGTTTTATGCTGCTTAGATGATGTCTTATTAGGCTGGCTAAGGCTTCGAGCTAGTTTGTAACCGCCAATTTCAGTATAGTAACACAGTTACAAGCGCCGAGGTTAACTGGCCTGACTGGGGGCTCGAACTCCATCAATTATCGAGATGCTCGTTGAGAAGTTAATTAAATTAGCCCCAGCACAAAACATTTAGTCGTTGATTGCCTGGCCGTTGTGTTCGACCGTCGCTGGCGCAGCTTCCACTCAATATATACACATATGGTATGCCTCTATAAATACACATATGTATAGTGATACTGTGATAGTGGCTATAGTGTAACATTTGTAAACCGTATTATGATTTGGTCTAAGGTTTATGTCGGGGGTCACAAGCATTTCATTTTATAGCATCGTACTGTTACAAACACAAGCTTAGCCTACATCTTACTTTCTAGAATCAGTTAGTCGACTGATTTTTTTCTACGTAGTCGTTATTAGTTTTCAGAGACCTATTGCGAAGTTAGAGTCTCTTGCATGTAGTTGTATTATAGATTAGTAGGGCCAGTCTGACAAAACGAACTTCACGTAATTCGATGATGCACTCAGATTTAATTTAGATACTGTGTCCTACTACGCGGTTAATTGAAAAAAAAAATAAACGCATACTTGTTTGCTGCACAAGTTCTGAGTAAAAGTTCTAACGTTGGTGGTGTCTGCCAAAATATCGCTACTATATTTAGAGAAGGTACGGTGACTGCACACACCTGTGGGAAATTGTTCGCAAAGTGCTGTAGTAGACGCCAACCTACACCATGTGCTGGGACCTAGTAGCCCTTCGGGCCAAAAGCGGGGCGCGCGCCTAATGGCACAATAAAGCCCAGTGATTGCGGCTGTAGAACTTGACTAAACCCCCATGGTTAACGATGCAATCATTGCTATCAGCGGGCTTGTAATCACCGCGAAGCTCTCGAACTGTTTTTATCCGTATGCTTAGTGACGCCAGCAGACACAACTTACCTATTGCCCTCTACCTTTAAGCCTCGTTTGTTTGTCATAGTTTGGGCACCTAGAATGAAACACGGATCTTTTTCAAGAATATAAGCAGACAAAGGTGCTGGCGCTAAGACACGCTCAGCGTCAATTTAAGCGTGGCATATACCCGAATAAGTCAGAGCGGTGTTGCGAGGCCAGCATAATCTCAGAACCAAAATGTGTTCCATATACTTTTACAAAATATCAAACGATTAGTATGGTATTCTATTGTAAATAACTTCATCAAGCTTGCAAATGATTGGCTTAGATGTGCTGCGTATCATCAGCAGACAACAAAACTGAACCCCGTCAGGCCAATATGCGCTCCTACATAAGTCAAACAATAACTTTGTGTTCATTCGCCAACAACGGTGAAAGCTTTTACAAACACCCGGCACATATCACCTACAAGCAGAATGCCGGCTTAATCAATCTCATTTCTAAAATAAAATTTTCCCGTTTTTCATTACAGTGGAAATAATGAACCGTGCAAAGCCGTGCCACAAAGCAGAACTATCCTAATTCAGCGGTCAGTGGCTTAGCTGTGGAGGTCGAACCGCTGAGTTCAACGATAGCACCCCGTCCGGGGCCTCTGTCGAATGACAATGGCCTTGGGAGTATGGATGGCAGGAAGGAGAGGGCCGAGCGACGTATCTTGCGCTGTAAAAGCTTGATGCAGCCGACGCCATTCCTGTTTAAGTGCCGAACCGAAGAGCAGCAGGTTTTAAGGTCATTTGAGAATTTCCGGAGGTTTACGATCGACGGCGAGCTCGGACAATCTCAGAGCATTTCGAGGTGAGGTGAAGGGCACGGCCGGGCTGAATCCTCACATTTACCTATCATGCAGGCTGAATATATGCACGCCTTGTAGTCTTGCCAGCCATGGATGTGGGTGATTTTGAGCTTTTCGACTTACGGTGAAGTTTCGGCTGGCGGCCGTCTGCCAGTTAAGGTATAGTCGACGTAGACGACAGCCTTCCAGATTTCGACTTTTATTTTTAAGGACTAACCGGAAAATGCAGCACGTCCACGCGGGCACTACCGCGGAGGACTCGTTTGCAATTCTGGGCCAGTAGTAGGGGGCGCTCCTACCCACTGAAAACCAGTCACGTCCTAATCCCCGCATCCGATCGAGAACTGCATAAGCATAACTTCAAACGCAGATTTTCGATTTAGGTGGTTGTACTTAGGGGGCGCTTTTAAGCTTACTTAGATCAGGATGCAATAGGATACAGGTAAATTAACTTAACTGAATTAAATTGATTTTTACATTGATTGACTGAAAAAGTGACATTTTAGCTGTCCTTATATCGTATTTTGGTATTGGCGTTGGTTAACGTTGATTAGATATGATGAGGTAATGTATATCGTTTATATACGTATAATAATGAGACAATGGTCGCATATTGGTAGCTCGATGCAACATCGCAGTTCAGACTATACTTTGATCATCCTTCCGATAAGGAGTGATAGTAGCGGTCGCAGCAATACGAGACTAATATTACAAGGCTTTGGTTTTTTACAGCCTTGTCGATACACAATAGAGCCGTATACATTGAGCGACAGTATGCCTCTAGTTGCAGCTAAATAAGGGCACATCGTTAACAGATCAAAGACTTGGTGGTTATTTTCTATGGCGCATGTCTACTGTGTAAAATCTCATGCCATTGCAACGAAGACTTAAGATGCGCTGAAGGCTACTAGGCTGCTTTTCGCTAGAGAAAAACTATATTTTCGCAGATTAGACCCTCACCTATGCTCCACAATAGTCTAGTTTAGTAGAGCGGGGCGAGTATGATACCGTTTGCGTCTGGCTTTGTCAGCCCGAATAAATAACGTGTGACAGAGAGAGAGAGGGGCAGAGAGAGCATCCACGTAGCGCTCGAATAGTACACCGAGAACTGGTGAAAGTCATCGTTACTCTCCATCCTGTGCTATTTAACTTTATTGCCCTACCTTAGTGGCCTTCTTTTATCTCGGGGTTTTCCGCCTACATCCGCCTATTTTTGCCTGACTGCCGGTCTTTTTGTCTACGACGCTGCCCTACTCACAGAATAGAGATATCGACCATGACGAAGCCGTTTGACTTTCCGTCCGCCAGCCCGCCCGTTTGTGTCGTTTGTGTGCCCGCTTCCCGTTCCCTGACTTCCTTTCGTTCTGTTCCCTCTCCGCTCCTCTTCCTCTTCTTCTTTTTTCGCCGTCTGATTCCTCTTTCTCAGCGTGCTCATATCCTCGACGACCCTTCACCCCTTCTCGCGCGCCTTGACTTCAACGTCGTTCGTTACGACGTTTTCCGATTTTTCTTTTGCTCCGACGTCCCGGTGTTCTACCTCGCATCTTTCTTCTCCTGCGCGATTTTGTCGCATTTTGTCGCGAACGCCGCTGTCCTATTGCCGCTGTCCACCGATCACCAGCGACGGTGTTGGCTACATGCGAAGGTGTCAGCCTTGGGCTCAAAAAGGGCAAAAGACTTACTACTACTACTACTGCTGATGATGATGATGATGATGATGATGTTGTTGCTGCTGCTGCTGCTGCTTTTGCTTCTAGTCTACAAGGCTCAAGGAAAGGTGCTAAACTGTTTTCGTTCTCGCGTTGCCAGGCGGCCGGCTAGAGATCAAGCTGGGGCGGCGGTGTGACCGATTCGGCCGCCAACGCCACGTTAGCCAATCCGTCAGGGCCGTAAGAACAGCAGCTGGTTGTGACGCTACGCCAAGCCACCTTGCCATGGTCAGGTCCGGTGGGCACTCACTAGCGTTACAGCACCGCCGGTGGTGGTGGTGGCGGTGGCGGAGCGGACGACGGCGGCGGCGGCGGCGGCGTCCGGTTCGCTTCACCTTACCATGACACGGCGGCAGGCAGTTGGCAAGAACAAAAACATCACGGCTTCCCGGCAGCACGGCACAGACACTTCATCCTTCAACTTTTGGCGTGCAAGCGACCAACTGAGTGGGAAGGCGTATGCGCGCCGCGATCGTCTATCCTCTTTCTAGGGGACGACCGCCCGCGCTTCGTCAGGCGTCTAGCGGACGCCAGCAAACCCGCTAAGCAACAGCAGTAGCAGCAGCAGCAAAGAACCACTGGCGAGGCCCTGGTGCGCGAAGCATGCCTGTGCTGTGGCATCGTTCCTGTCACGGCTGCACCGACATGCCCCTAGTACTTGTATGCCTGGTTTCCTAAAGACTTGCTTACCATGGGCGGCAGCAGCAGCGGCGGCGACGACAATGATTGCCTTGAAAAAGAGTTCAGTGCTCGAGGTAGGCTGCCCATACAGCGTCTTCGACAGCGACACATGCTGCCAGTGACGCTGCGAGGTGACCCGAGCCGCCGCCCGACCAACCAACAACAAAGGTGCTGTGGTGACCCGCCCTACTATGTCTTACCGTCGGCCGTCGCCTTTGCAAGGCTCTGCAAGGTTTTTTCTTATTCTCGTTCTTATTCTTCGTAACTTGCTCCTCGTCTTCATGCTCATCATCGTCCGTTATCGGGGGGGGGGGGCAAGTAACCTATGTCTGGCGCGCCAAAAACACCTTTCTACTGCCGTCCTGCTGCCATTGTCCTGTCTGGCGCGGGTGTTGGCAAAGCCCTTTTTTTGGGCTGCGCTAACGTGGCATGTGTCACCGGAACGGGCGACAAATAAAAACACAACAAACTGCGGCTGCTGCTGTAATGTATATGTGTTGGTGACTGCCATTATTCCTCTCTCTCTCTCTCTCCCCCGTTGCCGCCTTTTCGTCGTCCTGTAGGCGCGTTTGTGTTTCCTGTACATGTATGCATCGCGTCTTTGTAAAGACTCGATTGGTTATGCCCGTGTCACACTATGTATATAGTAATAAAGAGGTATCGATGTATTCTTGTGCTTACACGTTAATTTTTTTGGGGATCAATAATCGCGGTTTTAAAGAAAGGCAAATGTCTACCAATATCTAATCGAAGGATAGAAGAAAATCATCGATCGAGGGACTGTATCTACCAATGAGACGTTTAAAAATATCACTGTTCGCTGTATAGTGAAGTGTTCAGTCTCTTTTTGTTACCAAACTGAAGCCAAGTTCTAGAATTAAAAACATTTTTAAGAAGGTTGTTTTGAGTTTTGTAATTCTAAACCATCCTCCGTCCCTGCGAGCTTGGAACTCATCCAAAGGCATATTTTTAATGCACCGAGGACCGGACATGTTGAGCTATCTAGGGTTCTATCCCTAGCAGTCCTTGTGGCTGCATGGCCGCTGACTCTCAGCGGTATGGCTTATCATCTATTCTCAATGAACATCGCTCAAAGTAAATTCGGCGACACCCGGTACATGACAACTTTGACTAGCGCACTAGTCCCCTAGACTACGCCGCCACCACGATCTAGATTTATTTATGTCTGGTTGAATACGGTAGAGAAAGCGAGTGAAGAGGAGCAGGTGTCGACTCTTCTCGATATCCCGGTAATAGCTAAATGCAAAGACGAATAGTGCCAAACCGAGTTGATCAAAGTTTAAGTGACAAAAATATCTCTATGAATTCAGAGTCATCTCAGCCAAAGGAGAGTGTATTACGAAGAGATATGGGACTACAGTGGCACTGGTTGCTACGGACAGATGCTACAGCTAAATCGCATTTCACCGACCGATGTGATCCTGTTTTTTTGGGACACGTAATGTTCTTATGTACGCCGGAGCTCCAGTCTAATGCAACAACATGATTAAAGTTAGGTCATATTGCTGTTAACTGCCCTAATGAGATTACGTGCGAAGGATGTGGGCAAGCTGGACAGTCGGTTCTCAACTGCATAGAGAAAACCTAAACACTGATGGAATGCCGTGTTTTGTCTTAGGTCAGTTCTGAGCATTCTCGAGCAGCAGATTGCTTTCTCCAGTTTCGAGACAGTGTCTCAATCCTCGCCTGAGACAACTGTTTCGTCCCCGCATACCTACGCTGCGGCCGTGAGATTACTGGTTGTAAAAATTTCGTCTGACCTTGAAGTTCGCCTAAATATACCTAGATTAACCACTTTTCCTAAAAAGAATAATTGCCTGACAAGAAGAAACTAAGGCGCATTGCACGCCCTACCCAGAAATACGCCTCCTAGCTCTGCTCTTCGGAAATTAAAAAGACGTGACTAGAACATCATCTCGTCATTAAAACACATGACGAACCAAAAGGTTCACCCCTTTGCAATCGGCGTTTTCGACGTTCACGTTGCAGTTCTAATTCCGGTTAGGGTTTTTCCTTTGTATCTGGTTTCGTTTGCATCCATAAGTACATATTTGGTTAAATTTTATTTATCATGTAGGTACACATACGCTACATAATAATATACTAAACATAACATTCAACTGCCCACTTATACATAAAACAGACAGACTACAACACTCTTGGTGTCATGATTAGCAGAAGCATGTCACGGAACTCACACATGGACTACACTGCCCGCAAAAATCGAAATAGTATTGCAGTTTTCAGCCAAATACTAGAACTTTCTCTACTGTACTGCAACCGTTGGTGGTCCTGCAAAAAAAACGGTGCGACTGATCGCCCGTGTGAGTGCCATAACTAGTACAGCTCCACTGATGCGCACACTCAAGGTAGTTTATATTCTTCGATTTTTGCCTAATTTGAACTTGTATTCTGCCTTCTGAAAGAAGCAACAACCGGGTGTGAAATTAAAAAAAATATATTTATATATACATATATATATATATATATATATATATATATATATATATATATATATATATATTATATATATATATATATATATATATATATATATATATATGCATGTGAACGGGAGAAGTATTTAGCGACTTCAATTGCTAGTTTCGTATGGAGTGAGACATGTTATAGTATGAAATAGATAATATTGGTGTTAATACACATTTTAAATATTTTTATATACGAGAACTTAAGCATTGTGAAATCGCGGTTCTGTAAATAAACCTCAAATTGAAAATTAAAAAAATATATATATAGAACCTCTACAATATTGATTCTATTATTAATATTGCTCAAGTATCGGTGACCACTCGACATTACAGGGTTTGTCTTAAAAGTAATAGGTAAAAATCCAATTGTTACAATTCTTTAAAAACTTTCAAAATAGGCTCCTTCTGCGTCGATGCAGCGCGATTTCCAAGCATCAAAAGCGTCACGGTAGGCATTCTCCGGAATAGCCTTGAGAGCCTTCAAAATGCTTGCCTTTCATCGTCCTTTTCAGGCGAGGAAACACAAAAAAGTCCGGGGAGGCCACATCTGGACTCTAGGACGGCTGCGGAAGCGTTGGGATCCCGGCCTTGGTCAGGTAGCTGTTCACAAGAAAGGCGGTATGAGCCGGGGCGTTGTCGTGATGCAACTTCCAGTCGGCTGCGATGTCTTGTCCGACCCGATTGACCCTTCGTTTGAGTCTCTTTAGTCTCTTTTGGTAAATTTAACATCTGGGCAATTAAACGAACACTTAGTCGACGGTCTGAGTTCAAAACTTTGCGCACACGAGTCACATTGTCGGTGTTTGTCGAGGTCGAAAGTCTTCCAGCACGGTCTTCATCGGCAACCTCTTTTCGGCCCTCCAAAAAGGCTTGGTGCCACCAAAACACACCACTTCTTGCTAAAGCAACATCTGGGTAAGCCTGCTTGATCATTTCAAACGTCTCTGTTGCAGATTTACTGAGTTTCACACAGAATTTACCTCTGGTTTAACGAACGCTGCATTTTCGGCTTGCACCACTAACAGAAACACGTCGCGCGAAATTGGCTGTCCTGATTCTCCCGTTGCTAGGAGACAACCGAACAGCCGCTCGTTCGTTAGCTAGGAGCGCCCTCTACCGAATCCAGTCGGCGCGTGCACGTTCCGAAGTACAGTCGCGGCGAAAAAAAATCTGTCCTATTACTTCTAGGACAAACCCTTATCACGGCGTTGCCTCTGTAGTTCCAATGACACCCATTGACGAAGAAATGCGGTTGATCTTAGCTCCGCTGCGGCCTCAAAGAGCTTCTTCCCAAGCTCTTTTAATAATAATAATAATAATAATAATAATAATAATAATAATAATAATAATAATAATAATAATAATAATAATAATAATAATATAATACACGAAACCTGAACGAAAACGGTGCGCCGAGCAACAATTCACCACTTTATAGAACTTTTAATGATTGCCCGCCCCACAAACATTCGCCAACCTTAGAATGAGAGCCACCGACGATAAAAACTCGCCATACAAGAGAAAATCGAAGCACTAAGCGACAGTAATGATCAGCGGCAGGCATGACTGTGAACAGGACGAGCTAGCTGATCTGCTGATGCACGTAGTCCAGTGTGCCGAAACATGCACGTTCAAATGAACGTGCAATTAACTGACTAGAGCAAGCATTGTAAACTCTACACTGAAACAACTAAACTAGATGCAACTGGTGTTGGTAAAACATTGATACTATTGTCATATGGTCATGAGAAGCATATGTACCCCATTTATTAAAAAACTGCTGATCATCAGACGCTGGCTGTTTGAAATAGGTTAAAAAGAAACGCTTTTGTTGTGCTTGTTGGCAGAAAACAAGCCTCTAGCAAAATGTGTTAATTATGTATTACATTTCTGGCGTCGCTGGGTATAACTAGGTAAACACAAGCCAAGAACCTGTGTTTACACATGATACGTATTTCCTATATTAGTAATGCTTCGAATGTATCAGTCCCAGACTGTACTCGGCCCTAACGGAATTACGGATTAGCCTTACGGAATAACGATATCAAAAAAACATCTATGATATCAAGAAAAAACACATTTTTAAAAACGTAATTGATTTGAATTGAGTTGCAAAACACACTAATAAAAAGTAGTGAAATTGTTTAAAAGAGTTTTCCCTCGCCGTGGATCGCATAATCAGACTCTCGTTGGGTTCATGCGTAAACCATATCACAGTTTAAAACTCACCAATATACGAGTACAGCCCGCGGTTCTTCGGACTTTGCTGTTTTACTGACCATCATCAAATATTTCTTAGACCACGCTTAGAGATCTGCTGAGCTTACGACGACTTAGATACCCAGTAGAAAGTACCATACGGCCAATGTTAACAAATTCCTAGAACAAATTAGAAAAGCTTCTTGGTTATATGAAACAAGTGATGTCCATTTGGTCTTCGATGCTTTTCGGACATTTTTGCTCCATATGTATAAGAATTCCTTTAACCTTGTCACTTATCTTGTCTCCGGCTCGTGCAAAACGCACTAATGTTATTGCTCTCCGAGTTTACGGCGATAACTGTATTGTAGTAAATGTATAGCTAACACTAAAAATCGCATTTGCTTAATACCAAATCCGCCCGTCTGAACAGTCGTAGCCGCTGTCTTCGAGCGGTCAGAGCTTCGAGGGATGCATCTAGAGCAATCGCTTTGAGGAACTACGTCGTGATCTCCTTTAGTCCTGAAAATGTATCAGTAGAACCTGTGGCTGAGATCCAGTGTGGAATTACTATCCATTTTAATAATTTAGTCCAGAAACAACGTTAGCAAATCCGACGAATATGGCAGACGAGCTTGGCAGATTATTTTCACGTATTGGTGCATCTGTTTCACAGGTTTTTGGTTTCCTACTTAGTTTTAGAGCTGACTACTGGAGTCAACGTGCGATGGAAGCTCGTCTCGGTCTGTCCATAGCAGAACTCTGACTACAATATGCAGCTGTTCGTTAGCGACCGGATCTTTTTCCATATTAAAGCTGAACACAACGGGAGTGTTTCCATTATTTAGGAAAAAGGCAGTGCGTATCCTTACCAGGCAACTATAAGCCAATCTCGGTCGTTGGCTTTCTTGCAAAGTTTTGCAATTATTGGCATTGGTGCGGCTAGATCGGCATCTACAGTCAATCAATTTCTATTCGGCGATTCACTGTTTGTATGGGCCAGTAGACAGAATTTGCCCTGGCTCAGTTATACTAGGGGTTGATCGATTCTCTTGAAGAGGATTTGTTCTGCATCCGTCTTCCTTGACGTCGTGACCGGCTTTCAAGAGTCAAACAGTTAGGGCTGGGCGGGTTGAATACTTATCAGTGGTCATTTAATGTCGAAGCCCTGCAGGGCTTAGTCTCTTGTGCTTCTTAATTTGATTTCATTGAAAATGTAGGCTTTTCGTTCCGTCTCTTCGTTATGCCGACTAAGCCAAGGGTGCAGGCATCTAGCGGTTACCAAATTAAAACGGTAGGCATTAATCAGTCAGAACGAAGGTTGATGGCAGCCGTGACTTTCGAATCGACGACGGATATATGCCAATAGTAGTGCGTTGCCATGTATTCGATATCATATGCTCCAATATGGAACCAGTAATGAGAACCGAGTGTTACTACTGGTGGCTTGAGAGCCTATCATCAGGCTTTGCTCAGCAAAGACATTTGCGGACGCTCTCGTCCGGGACCGGTTTCTCCGGCGCGGGTTCTTGTCGTCGTCGCCGTCGCCGTCGATGTCTTGGCCCCGGCAAGAGTCTGGCCTCCCCAATCCAAGATTGAAGTAAATTGATTTTAAATTTGGACAACGATGTACGCCAGTAACTCCTATTAGTACAAAAAGTAACTGGCATTTTTAACAACGGAGTGGTTGTTAATGCTGATGAAACCAAAGTAATGTCGTTTTTCGTTTATTATGGAAGGTGCTGGCCGCCTTCCAGAAGAATATATATATATATATATATATATATATACATGATGTTTTAATGCAATATAGAAAGCGATGTAATTGTAGGGAAATAGTTTTTCTAATGGAACGTGGTCTGAAAGAAGTCTTGTTTTTTCTTCGAGTTGAGAGTAAAATGGCTAAATAATGTGGCGTTGCCGACAGAGGAGCGCAATGTGTGCGATAGCGAGACAATCAGTCCTTCTATAAAGAAGCACATCGTCATGTTCGTGAGAGTTCTGCCTCTTTTAAAGCTCACACGATGTCGGCTAGAAGATGCAACATGGTGATTTAGAAGAAACACTGAAGCAAACACTGAGGTTCTATTTTTAGCTTTCACGTTCAATACTTTGAATTCATAACCCCATAGCCATTTCCAGCGCTCATATATATATATATATATATATATATATATAGCGCATTTCACGACCATGTTTGTACCAAATATACGGCATCTGTTCTATTTCTAGCTTTCACGTCCAAAACTTTGAATTCCTAACCCTATAACCATTCCCAGCGGTCATGTTTGTACCAAATATACAGCATCCTATCCGTGGTTGCGCAGTAATTATGGTTTTCCAGCGAGCATGCCGATATTGAGAGCCGATATTTAACGTGAAAGCCAATAATAAAATTACAATCTTTGCCAAATATCTTTTAAACGATAATGCGAATGATCTTCCAAAGGACAATTTTTTAGCCGTATGCCCCTCAGCTGGAAGCAGAACTTTCTCGCAAACATGACAGTGTACTAATTTCATTTTAAGAAGGCTGGTTGTGTGGCCATCGTACATGTTGTGCTCCTATGTTGGGCAACTACACGAGAGTCGTAGGTTTCAGCAATTGCACTCTCAGTCCGAAGCAAGACTCTTGAGAGACCCTGTTCTATTGAAAAAAAAAAAACGAGCTTTAAAAATATGGAGATTTTATATATATGTATATTTGGACGGCGATAACTTGCGCGTGATTCTAACCAGCTTACTTATATATTCCTACACTTGTGTAATGTGCAACTAGATATGTACGGCAATCTGATTGCGTATGTTATGGTAGGCTACCGTATTAAGTACATATTTTTATTTTACTTACATTTTTAATTGTATTGTATTTGTTGACCAAGAATTTAAGCGTCGAAAAGGGCAGTTCCGTTGAATAGATCACGTTTGGCGAAATTTGACAACACTTAAATATGATGCTTAGGTTTAACCTGGTACTGTGCTGAGCTATTGCTTTTTTGGCTTATAACGTTGATTTAAAATAAAATGTTTTACAGAGAGGATAAGTAGTCTATCCTTAAACCGTGGTAAATGTAAGGTCTACGTCACGGGCCCTGAAAATATGATATCGCCAGTTATATCGAAGCTATACCGCATCCTTCGCTGTTGCAAAGTCTTCCAAAAGAGTGACATTGAGGTCCTCAGGGTTCCCCTCTTCCGAGGGAGAATACCTAGGACCTTAGACGAGAGGTGAGAGGATCTTAAAGTAGCCGCCAGCCGTCTTCCATCGCCGGGATCTTATCGCGGAATATAGCTATTGAGATCGAGCTTTTCAGCGGCCCGGATATCTCACTTGCTTAAGGTGGCCAATTGTTTCGACTTCACCGACAACCTTCGAGTCTTCAACGAGTGGAACTTGAAAGCACTGGAGGTGCTCCGGAACATACGCCTCTTACCCAATGCAGGCTTGCAAGCTCTGCTTCCCATATCTTTAGGTGAACTGGGAATGCCTGACGCTGTAGCGTTGGCTGGTCCTGCTATAATCTCCTCTATGTCCCAGGCATTGGAAAAAGCCAAACGGTTACTGGACGACACAGGTAAAAGTGTTTTATGTGAGAGATTAGCCTCTCTGTGCGGTGTCATACCCACTGACACCCTCTCTCAGAAAGGCTGGTGGACCACATTGCCGGAGAAGACATTTGCGCATCTCCTTGAGCAAGCCCCCACTACAATTGGCAAGACCAGGCTGATTACAGGCTCTCTTTAGTGCTCGCTTAAGCCCTCTACTTAACGACGACACTGTTCGGATAAGTGCGGGGCTATGCCTGGGAGCAGCTCTCGTATTCCTCACCAATGTAGCGGCGATCAAGTAGGGCCACGGGCACACCATGGTCTCTCTTGTGGCTTAAGCTCAGGTCGTCGAGTTCGACACACAGCACTTAACGGGACATTTAGCCGAGTCTTAAGGTCTGCTGGATTTTCTTGCATTCCCGAACCTCCTGGCCTATGCCGGAATGATAAAAAGCGACCCGACGGATTGAGACTAACGTCCTTCAAGATGGGTCGCATGCTGGTATGGGATGCAACCGTTATTGACTTATTAGCCCCTTCAACGGTCAGTGCGGGAGCGCAACATGCTGGTCACACGTCTGTGTTGGCGGAGGCGAATAAGTGCAGAAATTTGCAGAAAGTATGCCAGTATTACCTACTCCCACGACTTCCCCCCGCTGGCATTCGACGTGCGTCTTCGCGCCGGTTACGCTGGGGGAAACCGGCGCGAAGACGCACGAACTTATTAAACATGCCAGCAAGGCGCTCAACCGTCCGACAGAGGACACTAGAGCTGTCGAGTACCTGTACCAGGGACACTCAGAGTGGTAACGCATAGACAATTGTTACCTTTTATATATAAACAAATAAAGCACACGCGATTAAAGTTTAAAAACGATTCTACATGTTAGTAAATGGAAGTGGTATTTCCATCGACTTCGATTGCCGTCCCATTCCCAGCCCTAAAATGCAAACACACTTCTTTAAGGTAGTCGATGGGTACACCGCAAATGTCACGCTTACGCACCTGAATTTGCTACTGATTCGTTCACTGTTTTCCCACACAGAGAAACAAAAGCTCTAATTACTAGATTAATTAGTCAGGTGTTTGACCTCAAACGGTGTTTGTACGTGTTTGGTTCGCTCCGTATAGTTAACAAAATGTTTGTCAGTTTACTGTGGCGTCGTGTTCTCGTTCGTTTTGTTATCCAGTAAAGCTGCATCACTAAAGGTATTTTTGTGTTGCGATTGGTCCTGTGTTGTGGACTTTTGCAAACTGATCAAGATCTGCCATGTCAACCCCAACCGTTGTTACCGCAGCCGATGGTACCCCTACACCAGCCTTCAGCCGGTCACAATCGTTCACTTCGTGTACTTTGTGTAAGGCGCAAACGTGAAGAATGTTGTATCATATGTGAAAGGCGGTATCATCAAGAATGTTGCGGTGATCAATTGGACGTTACAAACAAACAACAGCCGGTCCATCTGGCAGCCCCCACCCCTCACACTCCTATTGCAGACAGATACTGTTGATTATAATGTTACCGATGTCAATGTTGGCAGTGCCCTACAACACTACAGTGACAGTGCACTGACAACACTACTGGTTGACAGTGCAGCAATCTTTCCATTGCCGGCGCAGGTATGGTTGTTGCCCCTGCGCGTGCTGAGCAGACGACATCAGCTTCCGTTATTGGCGGCGGCGTGTGGAGAGTAAAGAGTGTGGGCACCAGCCCTTTATTGGTGTGGCAGGTCAAACAGAACGAAAAGCCGCTGGATAAGGAGAAGAAGAAGAAGAAGGAGACGTGGAAGAGGGAGAAGAAAAAGAGGAAGGCTTAAGCAATGCGGTTGTCGGTGCGGCTGGTACAAATGATATCTCCTCTGGCGCGACGGATGACACAGATTAGCTGTTGCTCCGACCTATGATCAGCAAGCTTCGGATAGAGAACCAGAGGTTGATTGCAAATCCTGTTGCTGGGAGTCGGGGAAAAGGAGAAGTGCAAAGGACAGGTGAAGAATAACGAGCACTGTCAGTACGGCCAACGTCAGACGCGCTCTGACGAGAGGACAGAAGAGCAGTTTTCGGTTTTCGACAGCTTCGTGCGGCGTTGCTTGTTGACTTAGATTTGGAGAAAAAGGGCCGGCTGAAAACGCCGAGCACCGCTGTCGGTGAAAAGAGATGACGCAGCTAGAGAAGCAGCAACAGCTGTGAGTGGCGGAGTTCCGTTGGTGCTGCGTGACGATGAGAGGACAGATCATGTTGCTGGTGAAAACCGGGCGGCCACCATGCGGATTGCAGATGTTTCTGCAGTCGTTGCTACTGAATCTGTGAAACGTCTTGCAGTTCTATACCAAAACCATTAACATGAGCAGCGATCACAAGACCAAGCAAGCAGTCTGTGCTACAGATAGACGGATTATTACAATCTGTCGACATTATCATGGCCGATGATTCCAATGATGCTAATGTGAATATTGATGACTGTCGCTAAGATGATGAAAACCACGATAAAATCGCGATTATTTGTGGAGACTTCAACCTCCACAATATGTTTCACTAAATTGAAGAGATGCTAGACGCAAGCAAGCACCTTGTTGTACACGGCATGGGCGGGCTTCGATTGACTCTTGCAAAGTCGAAGAGGTTCGGGAGTCGCTATGGGCGGCCAGGGATGCAAATATCTTTCACGTAGGCTAAGTCGATTTTAAGTATGAATCTATATAGTTGCAAGTTTACGATGCAAAAACTCCAGGGATTATTTCCACTCTGTCCTTGTGTAGCAGGGTACTTCAGTGTATCGCCCAGCTTGTGTAACAGGGTACTTTAATCTATCGTCAAGAATAGGGGATTGAGATTCGTTTTCACGCACACCAAGCTCATCCACTTCGGTGATAATGGCATACATATCAATAAGCTAGTTCAGAGTAGGGTGGCCACAACCATTTCAGGCATTGCGTATGGTTTCCTAGGAAAAGAAGTAACCTCACTGCCAAACAGCGTCACCTCTCAGATCATCTTGCCAACTCAAACTTTCAGCGTCCGCCTCATCGCATCCCGACGGATTCCCTGCCCCTCACAAAACAGTCAAGCTGTGAGGAGGGGAACTACAATGGACGTCGTCAGGGTCAACACGAATGGCAGCAGACCAACAAGCAGCGTACGAACCTTAATGGGCAGAACCAAACACAATTCAATATATAGCGATATTATTCGCTGTGGATGCCGCGAGGCCACGAAATGCAATAGAGCAACTTTTTTCGACTTCTGGATTGCTGATTCTGTCTTGATTTGTACAATCTCGCGGGCGCAAATTAGACAGTATTATTGGCAAGATGTGTTAACATTGAGGATATACATAATTGATTTCTCGATTACGTACACCACGTTATCAAGGTTGCCACGCCCCAACGAAATAATAATACCAATCGCAATACGCTGAGTATTTGAAACCAGCTTGGGCGGTTACAGGAGTTCATGACTGAGAATATAACTGAAAGCATCTCAGTAAAACTCAGAAGGACCTCGATATAGTTAAGAATTTTTGAACAGTCAGAATTAGCTAGTGACAGAGACGTTTCACTTGGTGACTGATACTTAGTGCATTGAATGGATTATTAATGGTGCTAAATCAATTTATCGCTACGTGAGTAAGCGACTCCGAGGCCGTGAAAAAATCCCTCTACTAAAAGTCGATAATATGCTGGTTGACAAGAATCAAAATACAGCGGCGGCGTTCTCCAGATTGTTTTCCTTTTTATATATTGCTTCGGATGATCAGCCGCCGTCATGGACAAATTGCGTCCATGCCGAGCGACGTCGTCCACCTCTTAGGCATCTTTTAATTTTAATCGATGACATAATTAAAAAGGTCAAAACACACAACAACAAGTGTAGTCCTACCCCAGATGATATACCATCATTAAACAAAAAACACTTGCAATTTTATCGTTTAACTATTATTTTACATTTTGCAGATACCATATTATAATGAGTGGGTCAATGATAACGTCTGTATAAAATATTATGTATACAATAGACTACGGAGTGGAGTAAATGTTCTACGTCTGGGGATCGCGCACTCGGTGAAGATAAACAACGCCTTCTCGTGGAGGGAAGTCTGAGAGAAGCCGCCCGCCTTGTGTAGTGCCAATCTTGTTCTATTTTTCTCGTGTGAGCTTTTTCGCTGACCGCTTAAAAATGTCCTTCTACAACTTAACTAAGGTTACCAGCACCTCTTTTGTTGCTGGCGATCGTTGTTGAGAGAATAAGAAGGAATAACCCTGTCCTCACTGGAGACGGCGGTCA
This sequence comes from Dermanyssus gallinae, assembly GCA_003439945.1. Classification (NCBI taxonomy): domain Eukaryota; kingdom Metazoa; phylum Arthropoda; class Arachnida; order Mesostigmata; family Dermanyssidae; genus Dermanyssus; species Dermanyssus gallinae. Next base: position 74,406 of record QVRM01006569.1, on the reverse strand, counting down.
AAACGCGCACGTTGGTTGAAAACGTTGTCTCAGCTACTACAGGACCGTCCTACGCAGGAAGATAAACAAGTCAAAGTTTCTTATTTGTGAAGAACAAAATAATTTTTTAAAATAAAGCTTGATTTGCTACATTATGTTTTAACAATACACAAGTTTCTTGCAGCGAGTAAGTCTCTTTGTCATAGCACTCTCAGACAGTATTTATTGTACACATAGAACGTGGACTCCACATCTAACGAACGCGAGCGCTCTTACAAAACGTCCCTACCTTCATCGTGGATATAGACACTAGCTTTTATAACATATTTAAATCTTTTAAAGCCAAATGAGCTTTTGGTCTACTTAACTGCTTTAATAATAGGCGTTAATAACCGTCTTCCCCTGTGCGTGATTTTTTCTGTGCAGACTAGTTCAACCTTCTTCACACGTCTTCAGGTCCCACATTTTTGTTATATTCCTCGCCGTTAATCTTGACAGTTCATAACGATTCTGCACTCTGCAACACTTTAATTACCTCACAAGTAAGCTTGCTTTATATATATATATATATATATATATATATATATATATATATATATATATATATACACATACATATATAAATATATATATATATATATATATATATATATACACATACATATATAAATATATATATATATATATATATATATATATATATATATATATATACAGGGTCATTCATATTGTTGTGCACGCATTTCGAGGTTTGATAGAACTCGGCAAGAAAATAAGTTTTCCCTATGAAGGGAAGACGTGGAAACGTCTTGTTTAGGAGAGAGAGTGAAGTTTATAAAAGTAGTTTTTCTGCCTTTTTTCCTACATAGTTGTGCGAAATCTCTGTTTGCGGGAGAACCAGTCAACGCATGAAGGAACCGATTACACCGGCGTGTTCGGAAGACACTTCACTAGCTTGCGTAGCGAAAAGATATAATAATACCCAGATTAAGGAAAGTCATAAAAAGTCGATATTTTACGTTAACGCCTTTTTATGAAAAGTCGATATTTTACGTTAACGCCTTTTCATAAAAAATCGTAAAATTTTTCTATTGCGACCAAAAATGTACGTCTGAAAGACCACTCTCACGCAATAACAAATTTAATGCCCATCATTTTCATATTAAGCTGATGGTGCTGCGTTACATAGTTGTCAGGTCACTAAGCTTTTTCGACAGTCATAGTTGTTATGTTTTACGTGCAAGTTTTCACGTTCAGAACCGTAAACATTTGCCAAGACGTTTCCGCCCCCTCCTTCCACTAGGGAAATTTATTCTCTTGTTGAGTTCTACCAAACCTCAAAATATGTACCTAACTTTCTCATACGCCCTATGGAAATATGCATGCCTTCGCTTTCGATATGTCTATCAAAAAAGCTTAGTGACTTGACAACTACGCAACGCAGCACCATCACCTTGATACGAAAATGATGGGCATTAAATTTGCTATTGCGTGAGAGTGGTCTTTCGAACGTACATTTTTGGTCGCAATGGAAAAATTTTACGATTTTTCATGAAAAGGCGTTAACGTAAAATATCGACTTTTCATGACTTTCCTTAATCTGGGTATTAGCTTTTTGCTACGCAAGCTAGTAGTCTTCCGTTGTGCAGAATTTTCTTGTTTTTTTTGGGTTCTCCCGCAAACAGAGATTTCGCACAACTATGTAGGAAAAAAAGGCAGAAAAACTACTTTTATAAACTTCACTCTCTCTCTTAAACAAGACGCTTCCACGTCTTCCCTCCATAGGGAAAACTTATTTTCTTGCCGAGTTCTATTAAACCTCGAAATGCGTGCACAACAATATGAATGACCCTGTATATACATACATATATATACATATATATGCGTCGCAATGATGGGCCTTTTTATTCAATGCTTGTTTGTCTTTCTGTCCGCACCTCCGCGTTTCTGTCTGTGCCTCTTTCTGCTGGTCGAGCAAAACCTTTACGGCAAATCAACAACCATTCTTTCAACACCCGAAATGGGGTTCAGGGCCCGGGAGACAAGACTAACTTTAGCACACATTTTCGTATATGAACTCAATTAATGAATGGAGCCTCTATAGGGGCAGCGCTGATTTAAGGCCAGTTTGAACTCAGCTGTTAGGTCGGTCGCAGACACATTTGATGCAATTCAAAGCATCAACACGTTCTGATTTACTCCTTTACCTACAGATCGCCTATCGTAATTACTTGGTCAACTACACATGCGTACGGTTCACGCATATAAGAGCATACGCACCTCACCTATCTGATCTTGCCTGTCCGACGGGAGTAGCATTGTCAATGGTTTCACGCCTGCGCGTGCTTGCAGAGTGGGGTTCCTTCGTTTGCCAGCGTTCACCGGCGCCTTCGGCTCTACCGTTCGAAACTTCGCGAGAAGGAATGTCTATTGGCCTTGCAAAGAGTAGACATTCTGCACTACTTACAGAGCACTGTCAGCAACCGTGCAGAGTTGTTCTAGCTTTACTGCTCCTGCGATTCTTATAATGCTCGTTGTTGTTGCTGTTTGTGTCGTTGTTGTCGTCGTCGTCGTTATTGTCATCGTTGTTGTTGCTGTCGTTGTTGTTGTTATTGTTGTTGTTGTTATTGCTTTTGTTGTTGTTGGCATGGTAGCTGCTGGGTGTTCGCCGCACCCCGACGACTACCGGACGAGGAAGCTAGGAGGTGTCGACGGTACTGTACTATTATATATATAGGTAGACAAAATAAGCAGGTACATCATCCTTCCGTGCAGGAGCAACATGCCGCCGAAGTGGAGCGGGGCAACAATCAGCTTGTGAATTATTCGACCTAATAGATGTGGTTGCTGCTGCGAGTCGATATACTGATGTCGGATAATGTATTATGCCCTGTTTCAGCCGACACGCGCGGCCGCTGGCTGGTAGCTGGATGCCGGCAATCGGCCCCACGCTGCCCGGTGTGGCCTGTGATGGCTACTGAAACGCAAGAACAAAATGGTGCCTATGTATCTATGCGTATATTTATATATATATATATATATATATATATATATACATATAAAGTCAATTCTATTACAGGCTCTTTCTTGCTTTGCGTAAGCGAAGGCTAAAATGCCTCGCAGTAACGCTTGACTTGTTGACTCACAGGAGCACAGGAGAAGCTTCACAAGTGACAAGTTGAAGGTAGCTTAATGTGCTTTAGATATATGTATGTATGTAGGCAAATAGCTGGAGCAACAATGACAGCAACGACAACAATTGAGACAAAACTCGGTACTGATTGGTAATACCTGGAAGGTTTGGACGTGTAACCATATTTTGGAAATATGTATATCTTAAAATAATATATTATATACGTTATCTGAATATAATTTATATGGTGTTGTTTTGCAAGGCGTTTTATATATATATATATATATATATATATATATATATATATATATATAAATTATTCTAAATTATAATAAAACTGATCTATATAGATATAAAGTGCGTTGCAAAAAATTGCAACTCATGCCTTTTGGTGATAATTTCGGCTTGATTTATTTGAATAGGTTGAAATTTTAAGGGCATGATGTACATGACGAACCACGAGTATGATGTTAATTTCGTTGCAATCTCATAATTGGTTCATACAAAAAATAAAAAGTTTGAGAAAACAGTGTTGCAAAATATTAGCAACGATAACATGCTAACAGCACAGCTCTTGTTTGTAAAGGATAGTCGATACTACAGCTGATATACGATCCCGGGGATCAGATGTCAGAAATATTGTCTAGCCAAATCAATCGGCGTAGGTTCATACAGTTGGCTACCCATGACCACATTTCTTCTTCCAGGATCAGGACCACTTTGGGAGAGCCAGTGCACCGATCCACAGTGCATTGAGTGTTTAGTTCTGACAAAAACGTGCCGGACGCGAAAAGGAAGCTTATGTCGCGACTGCAACCGAAGCACATCGTCGCACGGCGTAAATTTTCGCATAGATTCCAAACTTGGGAAAAATAGTGGAAAAACATCGTCTGCTCGGATGAAAAGAAATTTAATCTCGATGGTCCTGACGGCTGTTAGTACTATTGGCATGACTTACGGAAGGAACCTAAATGGTTCTCGAAACGTGTGGCCGGTGGTGGTTCTGTGAATTATTGGGGCGCGTTTGGATATAATGGGAAGTCTGATTTAGTTGCGATTGCGGGCCGAAACAATTCCGACAAGTACCAGCGTATTGTCGGTTTTCAGTTAAAAGCCCATTTCAGAAGAATTGGGGGACCTGACGCAGTTTTTCGACAAGACAGCGCCACGTTTCATACCTCGGCTAGCAGTACAGCCTCTTCCCAAGAACAAGGAGTGCCACTTTTTGACTGGCCGGCATTGAGTCCACACCTGAATTACATCGAAAATCTTTGAGGACATTTAGTGAAGCAGATTTACGCAAATGGTCGACAATATTATAATTTGTCGGACCTTAAAGAAGCTGTCCAGCAAGCATAGACTAATATTTCACTTTCGTACTTACGACAGCTCATTAACTCCATGAAAGACCGAGTTTACGATTTGATTCAGAAGAAAGGACAAAAAACTTGATTCTAGAATAGAATATGTAGTATCAAATAAGTCATATAGCCCTGCTAAGAATTGAATACTCCGTAAGGAGTTATTGTTCCTAGTATTTTGCAACACCGTTTTTTTTTCACTTTTTTTATTTTTTTATTAATTAATTGTGAAATTGCAACGAAATTATCACCATACCCGTGGTTCGTTATGTGTATAATGATCTTATTCAAGCCATTCAAATAAATCAAGCCAAAATTATCACCAAAAAACATGACTTGATAATTTTTTGCAATATATATATATATATATATATATATATATTAGTTGCAACAATCTATTCATTCCACTGGGCGAGCCCGGCCGTTTACTGCCTGGTCTGCCTCCTGGTCTTGAAGTGTAACAGGCACTGTGCAGAGAACAATTCGGATTCAGGAGGAGCCGTTTGTTTTTGAGTACGGATATATGCTCAATACACAAAACTCCACGCTGTTTCATTCACTGAATGCATGCAACGCATTTAACGCAGTGGTTACTTAGAGGTTATCATAACCGCTCTGGAGAGGAACGGGATCTCCCCCTACCTTACGCGAATAACTGTGTAAGGCTGTAGAATGTCATTGTTATTAAGCAGGTATGTAGTTCGAGAGTGACATAGCTCAGCGACGCTGCTAGTATCGGTGCACATAGAATCAACAAGACTTAGCGAAGAGGAGAAATGCTACGGCAGCAGCAGCAGCAGCAGCATCGACATGCCATTACTGCTGTGATCTACAGGTTGTAAGTTGTCGCCGGTAGGAGAAGCGACGACACTACAGTGAGTAAGCAGAGACGGTGTTGAGACGCGGTCGGAGAAGGATCGCTGTGTGTGAGACAGGCCGGAGAGGCGGTGCTGTACCGGCGCAGTAGAGGTGTCGGACGAGAATAAAGGCTACTACAAACGTGGTGTTTGTTGGTGAATATTCGGTGTTTTCCTCCTAGCAACCCAGTGAGGCCCTTACAACTGCGTGCCTCAATGATAGACGGCTGGCCGTCGACGACTGCCATCGTGTTCTGTCGTGGCTTCGCACCGGTTGGCTTCAAGCGTCTCCAAGCTAGCTTTTCTTCCGACTATTTTATGAAGCTGTCACACCGTGCACGCCCCATTAGGCTGTACTTCTCAGTGTGTACTGGCGCCTGACCGCTACACTCCGACGCAGTACACTTCAAAGGCACCTTTGTGCAGTGTTTGGTGGACTCCGGCTTGCTCCGATCATCGAAACCAATGTATGTCGCGGTTGTAGCACGTAGGCATCATCACACCTTACTTATTCGGTCGGTCATTTCGAGGTGGCTGCATTCGTAGGTGGTTGAGACGGTGCTAGCCTTTGAGGATAAATTCGAATAGGCTATTTACGATTTCACTTTAGAGCACCTATCTGAAGAAGACTGTTCAGGTGTTCCTTGTTGAGTCGTGCTTAATTGCATCATTAGGCGTGCACTGCGCGTATGTTACTGTTCCGCTACATTCCGTTGCTCAGCCTGACTCCGCCAAGGGGATATATTATTCGCGAGAATAATTTACGAGGTAACCCACTCAACGCAATTAATCACCTTCACTATGTCTCTTCACGTCGGTACGTCACAGCTACCAACGTGCCAGTCGTGCAGGACAACGGAGTTTAAATCTCTGCAAGGACGCTTCTAAACGCTGCGGGAACTGCGTGACGCTACTAGTGTTTGCAAAGTAATGCTGCGAATTGCAAGGGTCGTTCTGTGGCAATAGCACAGAAATATTTATTTAAAGGTGTGGTCAATGTATTCGTTTCGATAACTCTTCCTCGGAGGGAACTCGGTGTTGACGAGGTGCGAGGGTTCCGTCTGTTGGCAAGGCTTCACGATGGACGTCGAGGTACACCGGCAATGGAAGATCAACCTACCTACCAAAGAGATTAACCCATATTTATTCGCGATATATTCACTGACCCTTTAATAGGGGGGTGGGCTTTATTGAGATCACAGAAGAAGGTTATTGCAAGCCGACTTTCAGGCGGCATAGATATTGGGTTGTACATGGTTAAGCTTACGTACTAAGCGCCATGCAAAAATGTTGTTAACGATCGTTTTCCTGGCAATAATTTTGGCTTGGATATTGAGTCACGAGCAAGTGTGTAGTAATCATCTAAAAAAATCTCACTGCTTGCTCGGGCCGTTTATATATGCGGGTAAGTGTGCCTCTAACATTACATTAATGTTGTCGCATTCAACATTGTTTTCGCTAATGTTACAGCTGTATGCAACACGTTTAACAAACTTTTTATGAATACCAGGCAGTATCCTCTCATCCTAAGAATACTACACAGTCCACACAGGTGAGGCATATATACCAAGATCGGGAAAACATATTGTTTGTATAGTTTTGCATACAAAGAGGGTTGTTTGATCACAAAGAAGCGCAGAGTTCAGTTCATTCTTCCCGTAGCCGACGTTTTCTTCTAGATTATGAGGAGCAGAGTGTAACTTGGATGTCGTTAACACACTTAGATATTTTATATACTTTTTGCAGAAAACTTCTTAGTGCCCAATGTATATATATATATATATATATGTATGTGCAGGATTGTTGTGGCCAAAGTGGAAGGCAGCACGTTAATCCACCGCCGGTAAGAGATCAAGCCCCGTTCACCATTCTGTAATTTTAAATGCTCTGACAACCACATTTTAGACGCTCGTAATGGGCTAAGTTGCATGTGGCACGATGTCGTCTTAATGCATCTATGTCATCGCGCTCTCGTTACTGAATTGTATATAGGCTTTCTCCAGCAGAGATACGTAGCAGCAGCGCAATGACAACCACGTTCAACAAATAGAACTAGCAAGGCCGGGGCTCGAACTTGCGATTGTTTTTCTAACTATAGTTGCCATGGCAACGCCCCGTTTCCAACGGTGCATTAGCCGCCTAAGACAGCGTTCCTTGGTATACATTTTTACATGGTACGCATACATCTTTACCTGCACATGTTGAGGTATTATGTGTTTCATAGAGTCCGTGTATAGTATGTACATCAATGGCCCAAGTATAGTACCCTGGGGACAACCAGATGTGACATCTGCCATTGATGATAGGCAATTATTAATCTTAAATCTAAAAAGTCTATCCGATAAAAAGGCCTCAATTCAATTAACTATACGACTGCCAACCGGATTGCGACATGAGTTTGAGCAGCTCTGAGTGTGTGGCGCTTTCGAAAGCAGATTTATAATCGAAGTACGCACGGCCGAATGGTCTTTCATCATTTCGCAGGAGACACCAGTCATGTTGGGCTTTGAGCAGCTGCAAGAGCGTGGAGTGAGCGGGACGATACGCGAATTGTTTCCTGGAAATAAAACCTTGTGCATTTGCATTCCGGTGGAGATCTCAAAGAGTTTGCGTGGGACAGAGGCTAATGATAGTGGCCTTTAATTATTCGGATTGCTTTTTCTCCGCGTTTGTGTACCGACCATACAATAGCACATCGAAAGAGACTAGGTACAGTTTTTTTCTCCAGGGAGCGGCGTAAAATCATAAAAATTGGAACGCACACGTCGTAATCATACTTTTTTTTATAGTCAAAGGCCAGAGTGCCATCAGGGGTTGCGTTCCGCTTGTTGGCAAACCCGCGGAGATGCTTCAGGAGATTTTCAGGAGATGCGTCGACGTCGGTCACAATGCTCACATTAAAGGCGTTGCTATTGATAAAGGTAGAGCGACTTACAAGTTCCGCGTCTGCAGTTGTCTATACGTGGGATATATAGCTGCAAATATTTTTGAGAATTTCGGTTTTCTCCTGATCGTCAATGGCGATTGTGACGTGGGGTCTCCTAATCGAGGCAAAACTGTCCTTGATCCTCATACGCGTCTGCACGTATTTGTGGACAGCATTGGGAGCAACATTAATCTCTTTTATAATTTGTTTTCTATGCAGCATTATCTTCATTTTCTTCTGCAGCGCTGGACCATTTTCCTGCGAGGCTTTATTCAATTGGCAGTTAACCCATTGAATGTTAGAGTTTAGCCTTCTATCGGCATTTGAGGCCTTCCGAGGCACAAATATTTCAAGCATGAACAACATGTAGCTCACAAACTTATTGTACATGTCGTCCACGTTAAGGCAGGTTGAGAAGAACATAGACGCATTAATGGTCATCCCTTCGTAGTCAACTTTGTCATAGGAGTGATCGAACCGCAATATTTGGTGAATGTGATAATTTTGTGATGGTTGGCCATTGGTGGTACTGATCCAGAAATGTTAGCAAATGAGTCATCATTTGTCAGGACGACGTCCAGTAATTTCTGCTCACGGGTGGGAGAAGCGACAAGTTGCATGAGGCCAGATTCACAACCAAACTGAAGAAATATTTCCTGAATTGAGAGTGCACGGTTAGTCGATCCTTCGGTATGTCGTGATGATATACTACACTAGCCAGACGAGTTTATCTTAGGTTGATTTAGATCGCCGGAGAGAACAACGCTTATGTCGCCAGTTACGATCTCCTGTAGGCCAGCAATCAGATGCTCTATTATTGTCGTCCGCTCAAGGTGCGAGCCGGTCGGACTGAGATATGTACATACAAGTCGGACTCTGCCTTCTACCAGTAATACATCTGCCGCAATTAATGCAGAGAAAGTATTGCTTAGGTTGACTTCAGCGCAGGAAAGCTTAGAATTCACCAGCAGGTCAGCGCCATTATCTATATCACCCTTCAAGTCTTTCTAGGAGACCCTGTTATTATTAATTATTCGCTCATGAAGTCTTCCTTATCCTTGACCACCCGACCTGCCCTAAGAAAAAGGCAGACCTGTCTGCCAAGTTAGATCTACGTAAAGCTCCTAGGGGCTTGTTGGAAACGTATGCAAGGGTCCTTTACAGACGTTTGTATGAAAAAGGCGTCCGTCTGGTTGAATACTGTATGGTTTATCTCGGCTATCTATTTCTGGGGCCGCCTCGTCCCGCCTCTCACAGTACGGGACCACACCATGTCGTACGTGTTGCCTTCATTGCTGCGTTATGCTATTGCCATCTTTCCAGGAGTAACATCCCTTGCTCGGTTTGCCGCCAAAAATTGGGTGGGGCGTCGATTGGACAGCTAGCTCCGAGTTTTTTTTACTGACCCTTCGCGTACTACTGCCGCTACAGCTCTCGCCTTCGTCCGTATGTCTGTTCTTCTGCTCGGCTGCTTCCCAGATTCTTGTCAGAGATCTCTCTTGGACGGGATTTTCCGCCCGTGCATGCCATGAATGTATGTTTGTTTTTGATTTGCGGTTCTGTTCCTTTGTTTCCTATATACTTGTCCATGCTCACGTTGCTCTGTGGGGAAGAACGAAACAGTGCCTCACACCTGTAATTCATATATACGGCAATCTCTTGAACGTCAGGAGGAGAAGCTTCTGAAACAGGCAGTCAAGAAGCCCCACTGGTGGATTAAACGGGTGAATTCGACTTCGTGTCCTACAAACTCCGCTGTCTTGATAGAGCACTTCAGAGAAATGTATGCAAGCGCAAATACCATTCCCAGCAAAGTTCCATTGTTCTATAGCGCATGAGACGAACTGACATCGTTTATGCGCGATGACCTGGCAGCAGAGTTCTTGGTAGTGGAAGTGCTACGCTCCATGAAACGGCTCCAGCCAAACAAAGCAGCTGGCTTGGACAGAGTTCGCAACGAACATCTGAAGACGGCGGCTGGCATGGCTCCTTGTTGGACAAGTTTATTCAATGCTTGCCTTCGTCAGGGACGTCTACCACGAACCTGGCGTGATGCACTGCTTATCATCATACCAAAGGGGAAAGGTGATCCGCAGATCCCGTCATCCTGGAGGGCGATTGCGAAGAAAAGTTGCTGTTATAAACTCCTGGCACTCCTTATCACTCGACGGCTCAGCACCTTCTTGGAGTACTGCGGCTGCATACCGGACGAAAAGCACGGTTTTTGCACGGGGCGTTCAACGATCACGGCATGCAACCTATTAATAAGCGAAGTGTGCAGCGTTATTAGCCGGCCGAAACGGGCAGTCTACGCAGTATACGTCGATTTCAAATCTGCGTTCGACACGGCTCGCTGAGTGCGGAGTTCCGCTTAACATGCTTCGGCTAATCAAGGCTACGCCTTAGGAAAGCTCAGTGAATTTCCGCCGGGGAGGGCAACTAGCCGAATCCAACCCACGTCGTATAGGGCCAACGACCCTTGAGTATGTAAATAGCTTCAAGTACTTGGGGTTGGTACTACCTACCAACGGTCGATGCTTAAAAGAGCCTTAAAGACAGGGTCAGGCGAGCCTTGGTTGCGAGTGTTGAGGTGCGGACGCCATCGAAGCTATCGCTACAGTCAGCAATGGCCTTGTTCGAGATGAAAGTTACACCTGTTGCTGCATTCGGAATTCAAGTGATCTAGGAGTACCTTTCGGCGTCGCAGCTCGAGGTGCTCGATCGTATAAAGCCAGCATTTCTCAAACGTGTCATGGGGCTGCACCGCTCAACACAAAATAGATTAGTTTACCTCTTGGGTGACACGCCGCTTTTTATAGAATATCCTAAACGACGTTTCGACCTTCCGACTACTTCAGCTTACTTAAAGTTCATTAGCTTATGGAAGCGGAAGATGGCAGAAATCGACTCTGAATTTTATGATACGGGTGCAATGACCAACGACGCATGGAAGGGACTTAACAGGATCATTAGTCATATAGTAACACGTTTTGCGGTTCATGGGTATCATCACATTCTCTGCGAAACATTAGGTTTTCATGTCCCGGGTGTTACCTGTATTTGCAGTAGGTGCGAGAACTTTTGCGCCAGGTACCACGCAGCATCATGCCCAGAAGTGACTTCGCTAGGGAGTCTCGCTCTAATGGAGGGTTCCCAATAGCGTATTATTTTATCATGAGTACATCGGAAAGGAGATTGTCCTCAATGTATATTTGAATACGGAACACTCATGTGTATACTAACACAAGTTTTACAATGTACCTAACAAAGGTGATAATAAACATCATAAGTATAAGTAATTCATATATAATATTTCATCCAATGCCTTACAGTTTATTGTTGCACTTCTCTATCATGCTATGTTATAAATTATACGGCATCATATCGTATTATCTGTATACGCTAAATGTAATATGTTTACGCAAAACAACTTTTGCAATGTTTAACTGCTCTAGCTGAAGTATCTAGTTTTCTCTAAGATGTTTTTTTAATGAAAAATACAAAGTGAATAACAAAACGTATTCTAGAAGAAGAAATATGCATACGGTGAAAAGTAGCGGAGGCCAGAACTTCCAGGGGCCTGGAAGTGGCACGGCAAGGGTGCGCAGCACTTCTCTTGAGTTACACCTCGGTGAAACCACATTGAAAAAATATTGTCCCACTTAGCTCTAAACTCGAATTAATAGGTCTAGTAGGTAGTCTAGTAGTAATAGGTCTAGTAGAATTATCAGGTCTATACACCGCGCCATTGCCTATGATTTATATTGCAGTTCTTTTTGTGAAAACTCACGCAATGTTCGGGAAATTGGCTAACTTTAAGCTTGCCCATTCTGATACACTATACAAACCAGTTACGTTATCAAATACTGCAAGCTCTCGGATTTGCATATTGTGTTTGTTAACTGCGCGTTTCATTTATTGGATAGCGTGAAAGAATCCTAACACCAATTGTTTGTTATGTTGTTGGCACGGGCAATGTTGTTTCTAGTACGTTGTCAAGAACATCAGGCTAAAAATGTGTGTGTGTCTCAATTCGGAATTTAACGATAGTCATGAACAACTGAATCAATAAAGGAGCCGCTGACTCGACCTACTCTGCTGCATTATACGCGACGTCTATACAGACATTTTTACCGCGCGTCTAATGAAATTGCGTTTGCAGGCGCTCAAATTATCCCTCTCGTTTCCAAATTCTATTGAGGGGGAAGGGGGGGGGGGTGAGGGAAGCCCGATGATGTCGTTGCTTAGAGACGAAGAAACGGAATAATCACAGGCAGGTCTGCTTTGCGGTTTCATCGGCGTCCCGGCATAGTCTGCCGGGACATTTGCCGATGGCCGCCTTCACGAATGAGTTCTTGGTCCCAACTCCCTCCCGGCCCTGCTCCGCTTCCTCTCGCCTCGGTATGGTTCGGCGCGTACAGTCCGGAACGGGAACGTCGAAATCCCAGACCAGCGTACTCTTTTCCCGCACACTCTTGGCGTTTCGGCAGCTGCCAGCCGGCAGGCAGATAGAGAGCAGATAGAGAGAACCGGGCGCCAGCCAGAAAGAGAAACCCAACGAGAGAAGAGCGATAAGGCGAGCCAATACTGCTTTTCGGACTCCAGACTGGGTACAGCGGCGCGGATAATAATTAATTGAACCACTCGGCGAGCGAATATAATTAACATTTTATGTCACTTAGCCTCGTTCAGTTGTTCTCGCCGGCAGTGCCGGAACGACTCGTCGGAGCAGAATTGCACGTCGTCGTGTTCCCACTATTTTTTTCCTTTCCGTTTCGTTTCGCCGTCTGTCCCGGAACCAAACTGGAAGCGATTCGAAGACGTCTGATGTTCAAGCTCAAGCTGCCTGCTATTACGGTGTCGGCCGGTCACCGTTTAGGCCACCGCAAACGGGCGTTGCGTTGCGTTGAGTAAGTGTCTGCACCGATGGCACCGAGTCGCTATAATGATGATGTCTTGTTCTGGTTCTCATCATCGAAGCTTCCAGCCATTACAGCTAAACAAAAATGGCCCTATGCTATCGGATTGATTTGTCAAAGATCATTAGGACGTAGTATAGAGTTGTAGTGTGCCAAATAATAATGCCCCTAATAGATCATAATGCCAGTAACTTACGTGCTAATTGTATGCCGGGCGTAAGCCGGCCATTATGTTTTTCTTTATGGAGAACATCAACGAACAAAGAGAAGTGACGGTGTAATATAAAAGGAGTAGAATCAGATGTTCTAGGGCGCCCCTGAAAGGTGATGTGTGAATCTCTTATCATCTCTCATTGCGAATCTTGTCAAAAAAAGCATACATATGCCATTTTTGTACGCAACATTCTGCTTTTCTTAGTTTTGCGTTTTTTTATATATATGGCATGCAGCAGTTTATATATATATATATATATATATATATATATATATAAGACCTAAAACTACTGCATTGTATGTATAAAAAGCGCAAAACTAAAAAAAGCTGAATTTTGTGTACTTCGAATATTAAATTTTATTTATTTTATTCGAAATTAGTATATGCGTTAATGAATTAACATTTAATTTAGTGGCCTTTTATTCACTTTCGTCCCATCGAGAAAAAGTGCAGTAACGTTTGATGTAACGCCGAGCAATTAACCGTGTGGTACTTAGCGCAGCGCGGCGAGCAGGACCGACGAGGGCATTGAGTGAATTCGTTGTAGAACTCCCCTTAGGAACACATGAGATGCATTCTCAAAAACTGCACATTTGCAGAAACTTGATCAAGCACGGTGTCAAAGCTGCCCCAACTGAGACCTTTCAAGAACGAATGTTCAGAAACAGGTTCCGGAGCAGATAGATCAGTGACGCTACAACTCGAGAGCCACAGTACTGACGTTGCAAAGTATATTCCCTGAAACGGCGATTGCGTAGCCCATATAGTACTATCTACAATGCTGCACACAGATATCGTGAATATTGACGTAACGTCAGTTAACACTCTCAGCATAACTGTTTTTTCTTATTGTACTCCGACGAGCCCTTACGGCACTGCTGGCGAGAACAACTGGACGAGGCGAAGTGACATAAAATCTCAGCATCACCTACCGCTAAGGAACTGACCTCTTGCTCAACTTGAACAGAACATCGAACTCGCACCGCAATCGGGCAATATCAGTTGCATTCAGCAGTGCGTCATGTGAGCACTTTGCTTAGCAAAATCTGTAAAACATAAGAGAAAACGAAAACACCAATCCGACCCCTTGTTCGATGTAGAGAGCGGAAAAATAAAATACAGTTTGTCCGGGAGCTATTTTGAATTCTAGACCATCATCCGTCACCCGCGGGCTTAGAGCCACTGTGAGGCACGTTTAATGCCGCGTTCACTGCATGAAGGCCGGACACGTTGAGGTATCTTGGGCTTCCCCAACAGTTCCTCTAGCAGCAGCCTAGCCGCTGACTCTCAACAGCGGTATAGTTTATCATCTGTTCTCAATGAGCATCGCTCAAAAACATTCGATCAGCAACGGAAATTACACCGGCGACACCTCGACAGATGATACTAGCGCCATGACTACCACACATCAAACGAGGGTTCGGGCAAGTGAAAAAACAGACACAGCCTAGACAAGATACTCGCAAGCGAATAGCGTGCGCGACTCAGTGAAACCTACAGAAACCTTAGCCACTTCTGCTAAAGAGGCCAACGTTAGCCAAATCTCTGGTACACGATGACAAGTAGATATCACATGTGTTGTGGAAAGAGAAAAATACGTTTTGACCAGCGACGTTTCCAAGCGCCGCCAACACCGCATTTAAAACACAAGTATGGTGGTCATAATCGAAACAGAACAGCGCCAAACCTCATCGTCTACGAGGATTGGCACATTCTAACGATATCATTAGGGTACTTTGAGACCGGCCAACGCTGAGCAAGCTCTATAATGCATGCTTATAACGGGCGAATCGCATCAATGCTTATGCATTACAGATGGGCAGTTATGTATCTGTCTAAACCACTCAAACAATTACAATCTTTTGTAATTGTTTGAGTGGTGTTTTTAGGACAATATCACAGCATCACCTGCACAGGAGTTACTAAACATTGTTGAGGATTCAAATCGAGTGCCTTATGCCCTACATATATTAGATCTAAGAAATCTATCGAAATTAAGTCTATGGCAGTCACGCGTCCAAGTCAGCTTATATGTGGCGAAATTTATATATATATATATATATATATATATATATATATATATAAATATATACTGCCCGTTCTACGTCATAGACGTAGGAGAGTCGCTTACGAACGTTACCGTTAGAGCCTATCCTGTTAAATCAGACCATCTAGGCATGCACGTCAGGATAGTTGCGGAACAACTGCTGACAAGTGCTAATTATACGAAGATGGATATTAAGGCAATTGGCTCTAACATAGTTTTAATTAACTGGCGACGCTTGCGCTCCACATGCAATTCCACTGAGGACCAGTATCGCTCGTGTTTTAATACTGTGACCAATCTGTTAGCGCGGTGTCTTCGCAAAATGACATTTTCAGAAGCACACAGCTGGTTCTCGTGCAAACTCGCCGCTCTCGCTTCGCTCACTAAATACAGTTGGAGAAACCACCCGCTTGAGCATCTGTAATGCACCGGTTGCAGCAAATGACGAAATATGCATTATTTTGAACTGAATAGCAGCATAGTCATACAAGACTTTGCAAAAGAGTTCCTGCTTGCCGTTCGACCAGAATCGCGTTCGGGCAGCCCACTCCTTTTGTTTTACAAAAAGAAGCAGCAGTTAGGTCTTTACACTCGGACACTATCATGCCGCAAAGCATTCTCAAGTCGTCAGCAGTTGTAGGTCAAGCTAGACAATATACTTAACAAGCCGCTTCATATGTTGTCGGGCGTCCCGCAAGCCCGGTACGTAACCCGGCTATTTCAAGCCACTTCCAGCCGGTGACGCTTTGAGGCATTATTGTAGGTCCTAGACATCGCATTGCGGCTCGCAGAAGCTCCATACGCATTCTGACCATATTTAGTAGAATTCGTTTTGTAAATAATAACGACACAAATGGAATGAATGCAGAAACAGATTTTTTTAGCGCTAAGCAATACAGATTTGCGTGGAAGGATGGATGATCAGAAAATTGTGTTTAATAGTAGTGCAAAGGGGAAAACGATGCGAGTTGCACACCGGAATTACGTGCAGAACTGAGCAATTACAATTCAAACATTTATTCACCTTTGCCAGGTAGTATAAACACAATATACATATATATATATATATATATATATATATATCTTCACTGTATACAATAGCGGCTGAAATTGCACCATTGGGCATGGTCGTGTCACAATGGGGGTTGAGCCCACAAGACATCCGGTATATAAGTATACACTACACGGACTATATGGCTACAACCCAATTTTCTCCTATATGAAAATTGACTAGAAAGTGCTCATCGCGAATATTTTAAGATCGGGTCAGTCAGGCTACCTAGGGAAGGGACCAGAGCACAGGAAGCGGCGTGGTATCTTCCACAGTGTGCTTCGCATCTGGAGCACCTGTAATTGAGCAATTACGATGATGCCTCACGCTTTCAGTCGTAGGATAATGAGCTTAACGGCTAAGCAAACTTCAAGTTTAATACAGGCTTATATCACGAAGTAGTTTCCTTAGCCGTTAAGCGAAATCGGTCGCTCGCTGGTCGGAAGGCGTCCACAGCAACTACCTAAACGGCCGTTCAAACGCTTGAGAGCATGCACACGAAAGATGACTTAATGAAGAAGAAAGAACACCGGGATGATTTGAAAGTGAAGCCAGAGTTGAGCCTAATGGTACAGCCTCGCTCAAATCAAATTATAAACACCTAGCGAGCTCTCGGTACCACGCCAGTCATCACTGTAAGGCCAGCCAAGCCCTGATTGGCTTTACAGGCGTAGTTCCGGCAGATGCGATGCTACCAGTCGTACACAGACGACGTCTGATGAAGCCTGCGAGAGTCCCCTCTAGAGCAGGTTTTGGACCAATCGCAGATGTCATGCACGAGGCCATCCAATTCGCGATAGTTCACAATTTAGTTCGAGTAGTTCCGATATCAGTAAGGCCAATTGTTGCGGAGGCCCTCTCTCTGATCAGATAAAAAAAACGTAGGCGAGTGTCCCGCCTCCGCTGTGGCGGCAGCGGTACTTCAAAAAGCCCTAGCGTTTGTGCAAAACCTGCCAGGATGCACCTTGATCATGTAAGAGGACCTGGACTTAGTAAGAGTCAAATGAGAGCACTAATAGCCATCGCCTTAACTTGTAAAACGGTTGTGCTGAAGATGTTCTTTTGACTCGACGACGAACATTTCTTAACTGCCACTTCTAAAAGTGCAATTTGTCAGTCAACACCAGCTCAGGCGAGCAAACCTATATAGTATTTTGTTTCGATACAACCGAATTATCGGATACATGAATAAATGATCCTAAAGCTGTTTCTCTTTATAAATATTTGTACATACGCATTATGAGATAGTAAACTCACTTTTATGTAATAAACACTGTGACATCTTTACCAGGCTTCTCCTGCAATACAAGTTTGCCCATCTCTATAAAAGAATATTTAACCGTAGAGTTTTGTCAGAAGAAGTTTCAAATAGATCTCAAGTACTCTGCGTATATTTACGTATATTTCTGTACATACGTTGTTTTTCAGCACATTTTATTTTCAACCGTTTACGGAACGCGCACATTTAAATGTATATCTAGTAAGGTCGTAAAATATATATATATATATATATATATATATATATATATATATACACAGGAACTAGGCCAGGGAACTTAAAACGACCTTGAAATACAGTGGAACTTTGTAAAACTGCAGGGACGAGTGCCAAAATCGCGGCAATCACGCAAGAACAATTTGCCACATTCCTTACAATCACAAGGGAGGGAACTTACGCGTAGGAACACAGACAGCGCCAAAAAAAAGAGAACACAACTGGCCGACTGCGGAGAACGCGGTGACATAACCGAGGCAAGGGCAAGAGAGCTCCCGCTGGCGAGAGCAACAGAAACAACCGCGCAGGAGCCAAGAAACGCGCTTGGCTTCTGCAGAGTTGAGTGATGACGGTGGCAACCTGAACGTGACTGTTGTTGAAAGTCGGCTGAGGATGGTGTTCCAGCGACCGTCACCAGACAAACAACATCACTGAGACAGCAGAACCCACACAACGACAAGATATTGCAAATGAGGACGGCGTTGCTGTGGTTCGTTGGAAACGACGACACAGACAACAAAACCGAACATCGAATGCAGAGGAGCAGCCCAACAGATAACAAAGGGAACTTAGAAGTCCATACCAGGAAGCATGCTTCCATTACACACTATCTCTCGCTTTGTCTCTGAATCTGACTCGAAGCACTGTCACCAACGTTTGTCACTGGTTGGGACGATTTGCTCTAAAAAAAGCGGAGTCTTTAAGATACCGGGACACATGTTGCAGTGCAACTTGCCCCATGCGTTTTTGCGGTTCGCTCAGCATCTTCAGAACCCAGCGCGGAAGGTATTGCGCGCACTCATTCCGGTAGCCCAACGGGTCGTGCACAATTGTCCACACTGCTCTAACGCTGGCCCCTTTCCATCGCTGCCACCATTTGCATTGTAATACGCTGGTCACTTCTTACCAGCTCGTTCACCTTCTTAATCACTTCTTACCAGCTCGTTCACCTTGTCGATTAGTTCGGCCGTGCTTACCGTGCGCTTGTCTAGCCTAGTCTTGGGTCATCACTCAAACACTCGCGGCCCTCACAAAAACGGGCACGCCACCCTCTCACTGACTTGCCGACCACCACATTTGAGTAGTCTCTCTCCCGTAAACGGCCGCCATCCGGCGATGAGTATCGGCCGATTCAACAGCTTCATCAGTCGGAAATCTTATAAGACTTCGCTGCCCCGGTCGTCGAATTTTGCAATGAGAACGCCCTTATGTGCTCACACGCTTATTGTCGCTTTAATTGAACGGCCACGCAACTGCCTGCCTGTCTTCTCTGTCACACGCAGACGCCCGTGCATGCGCATAATCACGCCGGCAGCTCTATTTGCGCCCCTAGATGCGTTACGTTATCCCAAAGCGGCATATTCAAATTTCAACTGGTTTAATTGTTACGACGTTTCGTACACTTTCATTTGAACACCCCTTATATATAGAGAGAGATACTAAAATCCTATATATATATATATATATATATATAAATGAAAGAACAGTAGGTATACGAGACAAAAAAGTAAGGACACGTGCGAATCTGCACGCCTGTTTGATGTTGCGCTGGTAAACGTTGTGCTCCAAGGTTCCTTACGATGTTACGCCATCACAGATGACTGCATGATCGCTGGGCCTCTCTGCTGCAACGCGTTGTCGTTCATTAGCTCATTGAGTGTCGGTTTGTTCATCAAACCGTTAGCGATTGTCCAAACGAATTCCAGCAAGCCGAACGAATGATGATGATGATGATGACGACGACGACGAAGACGAATAGGAGAAGTAGAAAAATGAACGTGCAAGCACGGCGGGGAGATCTAGCCTGTTTATTGTCGGTGGCTATCTGATAAGAGCCATCGTTAAGAACCACGCGGCTACGGTATGATCTCGGAATAGAGCGATACACAGAGAGAAAACGAGCGCGCGCGCAAGAGAGAGATAGAGACGATTCTCTGGCAGGAAGGATGCTGTGGTCTCAACGGTGCCTCGTGATGAGTAAATCAAGGCCGGACAGCGGTGTGAAACATTGCGGCTCAGACGAGTGGTCGGAGACCAACACTAGCTTCTGTTTTATCTGGAATTTAAGACGTTACGTTTAATTGAGTGGAAAACTCGAATAGAAAGGCAATTGACTGAAACGTGACATAGAAAAGAAGGCCAGCTAAGATTCACTACAAATGTATAACAGCAATTTGTCACAACATTGTTCCAGATATGCACAAAAGTATTTTTATTATGGCTTCATAGTCGTGTAACATGGTATGTTGTGGTTTTATAGTCTTGTAACATGGTATATTATGGTTTCATAGTCTTATAACATGGTACGTTATGGTTTTATCGTCGTGTAACACATTTAAAGTGTAGTTACAATCACGATATTTTTATATTGTTTGCAACAGTTGATGTGTCCACGAACCGCAAGTTGCATAGATAATATGGTGAGATTTAGTTAAAAGACGGGTTCACGACGGTGAACCTGTCTTGCCACACGCCAGACAAATAAGTCATCAATAAGATTAATGATTCCACCTGACGGGAAGGTAGTTTACTGACAAAATTATTAGGGCGTATATATGTATATTTTTTTATAGTTATATATTCTTTTATGTCGGCATATCAAGTAATTGAATACAAAAAGGACCATATCAAAAGGCCTTGCTTCTCAGATACGTATAACTTCACATAAACATTTAACACACATAACAACGCCCTCAATAACAGTATAATGCTATTGCAATATTGCTGTCGCAATGACAGCAGATCGGTCACGTTTTTGTGATCTCCAGTGCTAGTGTACTTTTCGATACAGGTTGCAACAACGGAAAACCCAAATTGTGCATATAGGGTCAACAAGTAAACTGCTTAAGGGTAAGTGCGTACTTTTACCTGCCCCGTCGTAGTATCTCAAAAGCACACATACCGAGACGCTCAGCCCTCGTCAGATTGCTGCTCTGCCTTGAGAGAGACATTGAATAAAACCCCGGTCCATTCTGTGCAACATGCGATGGAGAGTGCACATTGCTGACTTCAAATCCCGGACAAAAGCAACAATTTTTGCAAGTCATATTTTTGGTCCAAGGTATCGACAACAATAAGTCGATCACTGAGCACAAAGTCCTGCTGCGGCTGCCAAAACGAAATCCAAACGTTACGAAAGCGCATTGATGATTTGGCCGAAAAAATTGCCAGATTTGGCTAGCGTTTGGCGTTGAAGAACAGCAGCTGCCAGGATCCGTAGGCACGAAAAGAATGCGACCATCGAACAAATATGATAAGATGGAGAGCCAGAACTGTATGCCTTGATTAAATAATAATAAAACGATATGGTACAAAATGATGAGCAGACTTCTTCGAGATGTCTCTTATATTTATCGTCTGTATAGAAAAAAAAACTATTTTAATGAGTTAATATTTCTTACGAAAACGTTTGTGACAGAACCAAATAATATTGTATTCCCACTGATTTTACGACATTATACAACATTGGCGAATGTTTGCTTTTATGCTCACACAAAACGAAATATATTGTGATCGCCGGAACGAAATATACTGTGACTTCTTAAGACAAAATGAACGAAGCACATTATTTATAAAAGAAGTTGAAAGCCTAGGACTACAGATCGAAAACATTATGCAAAACATTACGTATACGGCATGAAACGGCACAATTGTCGTTGACATAGTAATGACGTCTGCACACGCGCCAGGCATCTGCATCAACAATTTAAAAATCACATCTTCAGCCGACAGAATATAAAGTCAACTAAGATTCGATCCTGCAGTCAACGTAGTCACAACCAGCAAATGCAATCTACATCTGTCGCGACGGATCAACGTGCATAAACTAAAGCAAGCCCTTTCACCTCTTGAACGTGGATAAGACACCTACGACCGCTGCGTTCGGTGGGCCGTACAGACGTCAACAACAGTAGCCCGCTGTCGAACCGCTAGATTTAAGCACAAAGCCTAATTCGACCAAGATGCCTCACTACTAAGTCCGCATCACTAATTAATTAACTATTTATCAACAATGAGTGGCTGGAATACTTTATGGGAATATTCACCCGCGACTGTGTCCTGCCGGAAAAATATGAACATGAGAGCGATGGACCGCGGAGCGACATTACAGAGGAAGAGGTCCTTCTGGGTATCATGACAAGAAAAGATGGAAAGTCTGTACAACACCTGTCTTAGACAAGGCGCGATCCCAAACCACTGAAGTCTTCTGCAGAACTTTTTTAAGGGAAAGGGTGATGGATTTCTTCCAGGGCGTTTGGCTGCAAGAGCACTTACAGATGTAATAGAACATCTAGGGACTCGACAACAAGATGTGACTTACGCAGCTTGATTTTAAAACAGCTTTTGATGCAGTCCCGTGAGATCGGCGTTCACTCACTCTCCGTGAATATTTGAATATTAAAGGCCGAATGTATAACTTTATCCGAGATATTTTAGCCGGTCAACGTATTGTAAATTTTAAACAGAGCTTACGCAATTGCCTTGCATGCAAGGTCTCTCAAACAATTGGCGTGCCACAGGGTAATCCAGCTAGTCCATTTTTATTTATACTGTACGCGGTTGGCTCTGGGAAGTGCCTCCGAGAAGAAAAAGCTCGACACGCGTTTTACGCAGAAGACAGCACCTTCAATTTACTTGAATGAGGCTTGAGAAGAAATAAGCTAAACATCAACGTATCAAAAACAAAAGTGATGCGTTTTAGCAGAGAAGGAGCATATACTCAAGGTGACTATCACAAAAAGATAAGTGGGCATGCACTAGAGTTGGTCAACAACTTCAGATACTTGGGAGTAGCACTGACACCCACACTGTGTTTTGCTAGGCATATTGAAGAAATGAGGGTGAAGGCGGTTTCCTTAACCATGGTGTTGAAAGATCTCCGACAAATTGACCTTAGGACTGCACTTAGTATATTTAAGCTCGAATTTTTTTCTACAGTAACATAAAAGAAAATGTTTCCAAATTAACGAATGTGTTTGTAAATATTGTGGATAACTTGACATCGACCGATATTAGGTAATGAAATGAATAGAACTGAACACCAGCTCATTAACAACTGCCGTAATTGACGTACTTGAGCGAAATAACCCGTACATTTTGTGAAAATCTACCAATAATGGTGAATAAATATCAACAATAGTACGATCCAAGCGCGATGTCGCTTTATGAAATACTGAAGTGCCACCCCTCAACTAATTTGGTGTGAAGTCTAACAATTTGTCGATTATGCCGGGACCGTGTATCTGGCTTAACGCTCTAATGTTCTGACGCGCAATTA
Source organism: Dermanyssus gallinae (assembly GCA_003439945.1). NCBI lineage: Eukaryota > Metazoa > Arthropoda > Arachnida > Mesostigmata > Dermanyssidae > Dermanyssus > Dermanyssus gallinae. Next base: position 51,146 of record QVRM01006569.1, on the reverse strand, counting down.
TGCATGCACATACGTCTCTTTCAGTAGAAAAGCCTGATGTAGCTACATTTCCAAATGAAGCAAGAGACGAGAGAGAAATCTAGAGTTAGATTATTTAAGATATTTTCTGCAGAGCACTTAAAGTAGGCTTCACCACAAAGAGAACAAGAATACAGTCCACCGAGACAAGTACTGACCCACTCCAAAAAACATCATAACAATGAGTAGCTGCAGAGATTCAAGGCCACCTCCTCAAAAAAAAGCTAGCCGAAAAGCAATACGCAGAACTCATGCGAACGGAGAGGCCAGCGCGCACCTATACTGCCACAAGCCTCAGAAAGGCAAATATCGTAGGAGACATACCTCTAGAACCTTTATCACTACCACAAATGCTTGACAAGGATTATAGATTCATCCAGCGACCCTCACTTCAATTCCCCTTACTGCAAGATACCTTGGCACTTAATTTCTCTACTCCAGTCCTAAGGAAGGCCGCTCGCCAGTCTGCAGTTCTCCGAATAAGAGGCATCCAGGTAGCGACAGTGGCCATCCTGGCAACGGCCAAAATTTCTCTCATACGAAAAGCTTTGGAGCTCTTGTGCAGTACCCAGGCATGGCCCTGGAATATACATTCGTGCCAAAAGCCGGCAATAGGCATAGAAAAGGGCTTGACTTTATCTTTCCAGTTGTTGTAAAGTCAGAAAGTGCCTTCTGTGCCGGCACGTAGAGTGCTCCTAATAGCAATGTTGATCCAGCCACGGCCGAGTAAACGTTAAAAGGGTTTCAGGAACAGCCACAGATGGAATTCGCCTGGTTAGGTGAGAGACGACTGGCGATGCTACTGGCAAGTCCTACAATAAATATAGAAAAAGGCATTCCTGAACGTGATACCACAGGCGGTTTTACAGACCAATGCTGTCACAATCAGAGACTCAGAAAATTAAATCAATTGTTTAAGGATATATTTTCAATGAGCTGAGCGCCGAAAATGTTATGATTCGCAGCAGTCTTTGCAGTGGTATGGCCATCGAGTCAGCGGTATGTACTCTCGCTGTAATAATAACCGCTTAACAGAATTTGATTAATGACAGGTACCAAACCGGCGACTCCCCGGTAGATTATAACCATGGCTAGTACAATAGCTTTCTAGACTACTCCGCCACTCTATAAATTCAGAGACGAAAAATTGAGGCCCCAAAAGGAAACCCCCAGGCAAGTGACCATTCATGCGTTGCTGGAATGCCCTCTTACGAATCTAAACGGTTTCTACAACAAAGATACATACAAGCTAGCTCAGCTTATCCCCGAGTCGACTAAATGGTTTCAACCATGCTGGACCAGCTCACAGGCCATAAACGTATGTTACAGAAACAACAACATGATTAGAAAGTTCTTTAACTATACCTCCGCAAGACCAATGAGTCGGATCAATCTTCAATTAATGTTTTCCTCACAACAACATCTCTCATCTCAGTGGGACTGGGTACACACTTGTCTTTGATTACAATATCCGATCTCGCCATCTACTTAGTGTCGACGAAAGATTATACGAGGGAACATCAATACGACCCACAGTCTTTGGAGAAACAGCTCCTCATAAAAAAAATGAGATATCACCCTAGAATGGGCGACCGGAACAGGTCTACAGCTTACGAACACTTCAATATACTTCCAATACCGGCATACGCAGGGACACAGGTCAACATGAGGCGCTTTCGATAAACTAGCATGGTTTCTGAGTCCGAAGGTACCTACAATCCGTTCAGCAAAGCGCTTAAGCATACTTACATCACAGAGAAATGCGTCGAAATCACACCAGCCGCATTCTCTGGTTATTCTCTCAGATGCCAAAACGCGTTTAACGCCTTTGTGGGACGTCATGAACAAAACATTTGCAGATAAACGCATATCTTCATATCTACGATGTATCCTGGCATCTATTCCGTCGCCTACGCAGATGATCTGACAGCAGTTCTATTCAGAGTCTCTATTCTATGTGGTCCCCAGGGGCAGGATCCCCATGCCGTTTCATGCAAACCCAAACAATTACAGCAGCAAAATGAGCTGGACCAGCCCTTACGAAGCTGACCAGTATATCCGCAAAAAGACAATATTTTCAGAAATGTTTTAAATTAATGCATGCCTTGATTCATCGATTCAGCCCTTCCTACGGTATTCTCTGGTTTACGAGATAACGCTGGATGGGGGGTATTACTGGGATTTGCAATGCACTGCTCTATAGGCGTACCGATTGCTCAAGGGACTTGACATATATATATATATTTTTTTTTTATATATATATATATATAAATATAATTTTATATTTATATATATATATATAAATAATTTTATATATATATATATATATATATATATATATATATATATATAAACGTCTACGATGCATCCTACTCATCGGATTCACAAAACGCGCAAAACCGAGCGACCGTCTACGGTAAGTAGAAGCGAAATGCATGTCCCGATAATTTCCATTCAAAAGCATCGGCGGCTCGTTTGTGTTTAAAAGCACCTAAACAGGCTTTGCTTTGGAGGGGAGTTGTCTAAACGGTGCCTACCTAAAAGACGTGCGTTCTCGTTCTGCGTAGTAGTCGGGCAGCGCCATCGAAAACAGAAGCCATGCGGCAAATGGATTACGAGGATAAACACCGAAAACTTTCACACGCGCCCGCCGTCAGCAGCTGCACTCTCAAAGGCTTAAGCTCAAGACAAAGTTTCTCGCCGCCAAGAACTCATTGGTCTTGCAAAGACTAGCCCAAGGCGTCTACGCTACACGTCGATGCCAAATAATACGGAAAAACGGAGCTCCACTTTCAAAGCCTCATCGCGCTTTTTACACTAATTTATATATATATATATATATATATATATATATATATATATATATTTTAGATTTTCCGTAAGGCTAATGCACGTGTACGGTTTTTGTTTTATGTCATGGCTAATGTTGAATCCACTCCGGCATTTACCTTGTCTAAATTGAAAACCATGCAAACCAATGTAAGAGGTTCTGGTACCCCGGTCTGGGTCTCAAACCCAGTCCTCCCGAATGCAAGGCAAAGGCTTTGCCACTAAGCCATCTTGCTCGGTATATATATATATATATATAAATATATATATATAGATATAGATATATATATATAATAGATAATCTATACTATAATCTATATATATGAAATATATTAGATATATATATACTATATATATACATATTACATATATAATATATATATATATATATATATATATAAATATATATAATTATATTATATACTATATATATATTATATCTATATATATATATATATATATATATATATATATATATACAATATATTTAACTTAATTAAACGAACAATGGCACTTTCAAACGTGTTACACGTTTTGGAGAATATATATTTGGAGAGAGTCCAACTAACGTCAAAGGCGCCGGCTTTTTTTCGCAGGGCACCACAGCCTTGCCCGAGCGGCCTGGGCAAGCTGGGTGCTACCAATTCGGACAACAACAACCCAGCTCGGCCCATCCGTGGTTGGACGAGACTCTGCCCCATAAAGGATGCACGATTCGCGTTCATGCGGACTCGAGCGCAATTCGTGTGGTTGGTGGTGGTGGTGATGATGAAACTGCGCCGTCAGCATATCCTTTAGTCACTATACATATACTCTCGAGAGAAGCCGATATCTGCGGCGCACTTGCAAGGAACTTACGAGTGACTCCTCATTCAGCGGCGGTTTGCTCAGCATCCGGCCCGACAACAACGCACAGCAGCGTCGTGTGAGACGATTCAGTCTCTCGCGAACGAACTTGCTGTGCTGCAAGTTGTCAATAGTGCCCTTACTTGGACAATGGCGGGCCATAAGGACATGCTGACCAAGCACGCTGTAACCGTGTGAGGCTGGCGATTTTTTTTCAGTGGATTTTTGTCAGCAATATTATGAAGAAATGTTAAATAAAGCTAGTCGTGGCCGATTAGTAGGCGCAACGGTCCTTGCACCGTTTGCCGTCACGAATATCTGCCCTGAACGGTGCGCATTAGACCAGCTATAAAATTGCACTTAGTGGCTAAAAGGTCAAAGAAGATCGTTTGCTGGTTGCCGCTAAGGTCTGGATGCTTTGTGTGGTGGTGGTAGTGGTGATGGCCGAAACGGCGACGACAACGACAATGACAATATCACGTCCATTCTACTATGTCTTCTTATCAACATGAATTGAGCATTTAGGCAATGATTAACGTCAAAGGACAAAAGCGTAGGCTAAGTTGCGTGTTGTCGAATAGCGCGCAAGTCGTTTATGCTTGGCTGTTACTGCCCGCTGTCGTGGGCTGTTCAGTCAAACCGGGCATAGAATACATTATTGTGTTGCTTGTTTATCATATGCGTCTGACAGATTATTATGTGTTTGCATCCTGATTTTAGAACACTGTGTGCAATCATTTGAAAAATATATACATGGTGTAATATAAATGTGTATATTAATATATATACATAAATACACTACACTTTGCATCATCTGCGGTCTGCGCTTGGGCGACGCAAGCTGCTTCGCACATAAGTGTGACTCGATATGACACACCAGTGTCTTCCACGGGTGAGTATGTTCTTGCATTTATCAAAAGCGTCGCTATGTTCTTAAGGCACTCGGCTCAGGGCTACGTTATATATCGGGCTTATATGCTTGCAGTTCCACTGAGCCAGTTGAACTATCATCAAACAGCCAACTGCGATGATGTAAAGCTCGCTGTCTCGAACACGACGTCACTGTGTCGAGTACGTTTGTCGTATCGTATACTCGTCATATCAGCCGGTAGGTCGGACTAGCCGCTCAATTTACAGAAGACCGCAAGCTGGCTAAATATCGCGAACTGGAGCACAACCACATCGTTTAAAAATCACTAAAAGTTTTTTGGCGGAACTTGAATCAGAGTCGCTATGGCAACTGTCGATAGGAGGCCGCGCTAGTTCCTGTTACAGAAGATATGTGTCGAAATTCCACGCAAGAACACGGTATCGAGCGAGCATTGTTTTGTTACTTATTGAAGTTGGAAATTGCACGTTTAATTGGAAGAAGAGACAATATGCTGGAGGCTGTAACCCTGGCTATACACTAATGAATCTCCAACGGTTCATTAAATCGTTGGGTTTTGCGGTCGTCCGATGTTGGCAACTTGGTGGACATGGGAAGGAACAGATCGTCTGTTCCTTTAAAGTCCAGGTTCCAGTTGCTGATATTGGCCGACTGCTATCTCACGAATATTGGTTAAAACATGGCTTAAGGGCGCGTCCTTTCTTTAGCGACTTCCGAGGACGTGGGCGGGATGGTGCTCAAGGACCGCCGCCAGAAGGTCCGGTTGGTGTTGGGCATCCCCCCGCCATCCATGACTAGTCCCTTCGAAGATATTGACCTACAGGAGGCTTCTCGTTTCTGTAGGCTGGTTTCTCTGAAGCACCTATCTGATGGCTACACCAGCTTTGCAGGGTTGCATGTAAATGCACGAGACCTCCGATCTGGGACGAGGTTCGAAGATCTCACGCTTCTTATGGATAGCTCACGTGTGGACTGGGATGTCGTGGTGGTGAGTGAGACCTGGTTTGATGACCCTGACGCCGCCTTGTTTAACATACGAGGCTACACTAGTGTGTCTGCGTGCCGACCTGGTGGAAATGGACGCGGTCTCTCAATCTATGCGCACTCTGCACTTGATCTGGTGGAATCGACAACACGATCGAGTGATGACGGGAGTGTGCAGACTATTAGGCTGAAAATTCGCCGCCCTGGTTTTTATGGCTATGTCGTCGGGGTGTACTCCAATGAGGTCCGGTCAGCCGGCACTCTGATGGATATCTTAGACGACCTTGTGACAACGACTGGGGATCTGCCCTGTGTACTTCTGGGTGACACAAACATCGATATTTTGGGTAACGAAGCTGTGAGTGCTGAATACTGCTCTGGACTTGCTAGCAAGGGCATTGAACAGGCCATAAATATCATCACTCGTCCTAATCTTAGATCTGATGCAGTGTCACTTGGTTCGTGCATAGACCATGTCGCTATTGCCAGTTGTGAGCGATATGTCTGTATCCTTCCGTTTGTCGTTGACACGGTCATTACCCAGTAGGGATCACACTGACGGGTAACAAGGCATCTTTAGCGTCGTTGACGATGAAACCAAGTTCGATCGCTGCGAGTCTCTATAGGAGATTCGATGAAAACAGCCAACGAAGGTTTCAAGACGGTGTCACCAGGGTGGATTGGTCTTCTGTTCTCGACTCAACTGATCCCAACGAGGCCTTCGAGTCATACAATGGTAAGCTCCGGCTCCTGTATAGCGATTGCTTCCCGTTGCGACAGCGAAGGGCTTCGAAAAAGGTAAACCGCTCGCCTTGGTTCACTAATAATTTGGTTCATTTGAGACATGCTGTCGATCGCGCTCGCCGCCAGTGGGTTAGCACACGGTCCGCAGTTGACAAAGAGGCGTTTCAGAGATTGCAGGTGTTGTACAAGGTAGAACTGAAAGTGGCTAGGGATATCTACAACGAACAACAGTTTGTCGCTGTACGTAACCGCCCTGCCAAGCTCTGGAGTTTCCTTAATGAAATCTGCGGCCGTAGCAAAAAGTCTGGAGCGGTGCCGAGTCGACTACTAGTCGAAGAGAGGGAACTGGAGGAGGTCCAGGAGATAGTGGACGCACTGAATGATTTATTTTCATCTATCGGTAAAAAAAACTACATCCTTGCTCCCTCCTCAAGAGCCGATTGACAGTTTCATCTCAAACCTATGGAGCTCCGAGCCCAACGCATTTTCCTTTAGTGCTATTACAGCTCAGAAACTGCGAATCGCTGCTAAAGACGTAAAGACAGACTCACTCGATAGCGATGGAAACGTGCCGGGTAAATTTCACTCTAAATGCATTGACACCTTAGCGGCCCCTCTAGCTGCCGTATTCAATATTTCCATTAAAACGGGCGTGTTTCCGGAACGCCTCAAGACATCTTTGGTAACTCCGCTGTATAAGGGTAAAGGCGGAAGGGACCAACCTGGTAACTATCGCCCGATATCCTTAGTGTCTTTCGTCTCAAAAGTATTTGAAAAGCTTGCTAAACAACAGCTGTAAAGCCATTTAAATGACTTAAAATTCTTCTCTAAAAATCAATTCGGTTTTAGGGAGGCACGATCAACTGAGCTGGCATTGGGACATATATGGTGGGAGATCAGTAAAGCTGCGGAGGATGGAAAAATGTGCCTTGGTGCATTTCTTGACGTAGCCAAAGCGTTCGACTGCCTCGACCACTCTATGTTTTTTAAGATGCTCCTGCAACTAGGCTGCGCACCAGCAGTAACATCTTGGTTTAAATCGTATCTTAGTGGACGGAGGCAATTTGTGGCGGTGGGAGCTCTAAGGTCTGCGACGGGAACTGTATCCACTGGTACGCCCCAGGGGTCGGTTCTTGGACCTTTTATCTTCATCATCTACATGAATTTCGTCCTGCGAGGCATCGAGAGGTACGTAGATTGCCGTCCAATTGTTTATGCAGACGACACCACTCTTTTGTTCCGTGTCTCACCCTCCCAATTGTCCAATAATAGGTTTAATCTTCAGCACGTTGAAACCGGTATTGAGAAGGCCATGTCTTTATTTCAAAGATTTGGTCTTGTCGTTAACCCGACGAAGAAGACACTCGTTCTTTACCACACCCCACAACGGGCATCGAGACAGAAGTTCAAAACTGGTAATATCTCTCTCCAAATAGGCGGCTCTGCTATCCCTCTCAGCTCAGAGGCAAAATGTCTTGGCATTGTGCTACACGAGCATATGAAATGGGACAGTCAAGTGAGATCAAGTGTCAGGGTCTGCTACACCGTGGTGGCCTCACTCGTGCGTTTGAGGAGAGCCAAGGCTTCGCGGGATCTTCTGGTACGTGTCTACAAAGCGCTTATGGAACCAATTCTAACTTACGGAATTACTCTGTGGGGCGACACGTATTCCACGACCCTAGACAAGCTAAGGGTCGTTCAGAATGACGCGGTTAGAGCCATAATAGGTCTTCCTCGTCGTGCGAGTGTGACTCCATGGTACACCAGGCTCGGGCTTCTCAAGCTTGATCAGCTGACACGTTTAAAGTTAGCCGTGCTAGCCTATCAGGTGCAAAACAATGGAATCCCTTTAGATTGTGTTTTTGACTTCGTCCTTACCCCAGTACGGTCGCAGCGCTACAGGAACCAACTCAGAGTACCAGGGTTTAGACTCACTCTACTTCGGCACTCACTGGCCTACATGCTGCCCACGGTCTGGAACGAGCTGCCATTGGCGCTTCGAAATACAAGCCGGGCCGCTGTTTTTAAACGACATCTTCTCTTACTGCTGAAGAACGAAGAAACAAGTGACTCCAAGTGAATTGTTTTAAACTTATCTTACTATATAGGTATTAAACTTGTATTAGGTTGTTCTAAAGTTTTAAACTTGTATTGTGTTACTTATACTCAATTGTTGCTTTACACTTCTGATTTGTGCATACATTCGTAAACTTCTGTTGTGCTACTTATACTCAATTTTATTGCTTTATCGCGTACACACTTTTGATCGGTACAAAGACTCGTATATTATGTATATTTTGAATGAAAGGTGACAGATTGCTAACTTGTTGGGCACGTCAATAAACCTGATTGATTGATTGATTGATATGTAATTTATATACGCACATAGTTATATAGGGTGTAAGGATTCTTCCCTTATGTGGCGTGTTGTAAGTTGCAAAGCGATTCACTATTGTACTGTCGTAGAGGCTGTTTTAGAGTTACATCTAGCGGCAACACCAAACGTGACGGTCAACAATTGTGACAACTGCCTACTGAGGTTGCTGTGTTTGCTGTTCTCCAAGGCAATTAGGAAATCTCGCAACCAACCCAAATCGCGTATAGTATAGACAGTCGCTTATTCAGCTCACATGACCGAGTCGAGAGTCGATGTGATCTCAGTGCGCTGTCGTTGTTGCTGTTGACGCTGTTTTGCACCCAGCCACCATCACCTTTCCACGGTCAACGTTGCTTTAATTTGTTCGAATCGTTTCAAATCACTAAACGAGTGGATGAATAGCGAGCGTTACCTACGAAATCTGAGCTACACTCAGCGCGTTTCTAAAGACTTCGCGCCTATTTGTGTTGTGCATATTGTTCGGCCGCTCTAACGACCACACACGATGCCACTAGACGCCCTGCAGCGTTTAGTTCAGCATTATTTTAGCAAGCAATATGCCGTACCGAAGAATTTGCTGGCACAGAAGCTTAGAGAGCACGTATGCGCGTTTTTGCCTTGCGTCAACAACAAATCTGCCTACGAAAGCTGGTAAATGCGTCCAAAGCCAACCTGACAGAGAGATAAATAAATCTAATTTTGGCTCCAAAATTGCATGCATGCATGCATGCAGAGGGAACAAACCGGCTGCACCGTAGCGTTGAACCATGAGTAAAAAACGAACCTGGAATGTACGCTGTTCACGGGCAACTTTCGTAGGTGCTATGCCTGTGAATTAATTGACAATTTAGTGAAACATATGGCACAAATGAAGGTCACAGTACCTTTCTGGCTGCTACATTGTAGAGAAGGTCGACATTCCACATGCTACGTATATTTATACGAAAGCTCGAGCATACGTTGCGTTCGATAGAGTTTCGAGTAAATTTTACTTTCTGAAACGATCTGGATCTACGATCCATGCCATCACCCGTCGGTATGTTTAAGTATGTTAACTCGAAAAGCAAGCGGTTGCACTCGTGGGACAGTAGATTAGGGACTAGTGATAAGTTGTATTAATGATGTATTCTAATACATAATTTCTAGTATATAAATACGTTTCTAATACAATTTGGATAGCGTGTATATTTCTTATTTTAATGATCCCCTTATGTGCGCTCTTAACAGAGACATACACGATGCCTTCATATACTATCGTTCTTAAAATATCACGCTACTCAGCGGCCGACATTGCAACTATATGTAGGTGCCCGTTACTAAATGTATATCATCTGTGAAAAACCGTACTAAAACATTTTTTAAAGCTGGAGCTCAAGTTTAACAACGCACTGTCAAAACACACTGTAAACCATCATCTAGCACAGGGAGATTTCGGGGTAGCTGTAGAAAATCCTAAATACGAAATGCACATGCTCATCTAAGCCAGATGAAGTTATTTATGCAGTTATGTTTAAACAGGATCTTAACAGTCGTGAACTACCGAAATAACATACCGTGCCATATAAGTATGCCGAAATAACATACCATGCCATATAAGTATGGCAGTTGGCAAAAAAAGCTATTGACGCAGTACGACTGTCTCATAAAATTATTGTTATCGGCTGTAAATATTTGAAGTTGCCCTGTTTAAACACGACAAGGCACAATCGCGTGCAAATATGCGTACTACAAAAATTCCTAGAAGAAAAAATTAATTTATTTTTCCCAATACAATAATTTACCGTTTTACCGTTGACGTTAGTACAAAACTTGACAAGTGGCATTTCCATACAACGCGTTGAGTTAATTAAATATAAATTGAGCTACCCACCCATCAACTCCCTCTCTCTCTCTCTTATATTGAGACTTTCAAACATGCACACACGTCTAATTCAGAGGCCTTGAATGAATATTAAATATTAACTGCTGTCTGCAACTATTCGCTAACGGTATGTCTTCGCTAAAGTATAGTAGCAGAATTAAGAATATATATGTTTATATATATAATATATATATATATATATATATATATATATATATATATATATATATATATATATATATATATAAATATACATATATATAGCAAGCAAATTAGCAAAGAGCACATTACGAACGTCTGACGCGGCCACTGGTTTGAACCGTAGTGACGTGTCAGTCATATGGCGTTTCCCCCGTCAGAAGCTTCGTGTAGCAACCCGTGCAGGCCCGTGATTACTACTAGGCAGACTCAGAAGGGAATGGGCACTGACGGACGAAGAGAGGCATCACTTCTCAAAGAGTATTGTCGACGTACTGCCGATCTAGTCGCTCCGACTGGTGTCTTATTTAGGCTGGCTTGATTTGCTTCGTGTGTGTTGGTGTTTGATTTGCACCGAAATCGTATCACGTCCACTCAGGGCAGCTTGGGCGCTTGTCGCTTCGTCGCCTGGAAACACCCGTTACGAGAGATAGGGAGAGAGTGAGAGAGAGAGAGGAGAGAAATATTGTAAGGAGGAAACAACACAGAGAGAAGCACTGTATAAGAGATACAGAGGAGAGAAGAGAAATATTGAAAGGGGCAAGAAACACAGAGAGAAGCACTGTATTAGAGATACAGAGGAAGGAAGAGAAAGATTGAACAGGGGCAAGAAACACAGAGAGAAGCAATGTATTAGAGATACACCGAAAGAGAGAGAGAGAGAGAGAGAGAGAACTGTGTACATGTTCGAACGTCCGTCGAGCGCGTCACATTACTACGAGTGCTGCAATGACAGGCAGGCAGACGTCTCATTGCGATGACTGTCTACGAGGCAGTTGAAAGGGGTGGTTGGAACCCCGCCGACGGACGTCACGCCGCCATTCCCAAAGCAGCCCCAACCCCCACAAATACACACGCACAAAAACAGAGACTCATATACGCATATTTACACACGCCCACACAAACATCACATATATATATATATATATATATATATATATACGAGTATATATATATACATATGTATGCAAATATATATATATATATATATATAATATATATAAATATATATATATATATATATATATATATATATATATATATATATATATATATATATATGCATATTATTTCGTTCAAAAGTCTTTCATTACGCCGAACACGACGAGATAGCACAACGCTGATGACAGTGACGACCACGACGACGACAACGTTGGTATTCGGTCCTTCCTGAGACAGCCTCTCTCGTGAAGCCATCCCTCCCTGTCTGCTTCGTTTGCGCTTCGGCAACTGTATATATATATATATATATATAATAAATGTATATATATATATATATGTCGGTGAGTTTATGGGAGTATGGCGACGGGCAAGTCAAGAAATTGTCCGTTCGCATGCGCCACGTACGCACATATAAGCATGCACGGGACGCAGGAAACGAACAGATTCATCCCTTACCGCCGCGATCACACCGGTGTGGTGAGGTAAACGAGGAGTTTCGAACGAGAGGCGGGGGGTATCACATTCCGCACCGCACCCCCCACCCGCCTCCGTTCTTTCACGAAACGTCGGCGAGACGCCGCCTGTTTGTCTGCCTGTCTGTAACCAGCTTTACGGGCTGCGTACTACGGCTGATTCTGGTGTTGATATCGCCGCTGAGTTTTTTCAAAAGGTTAGGTTACGACTACTACAACAACAACATAAACGACAACAACGACAACGACGACGATAAAATCAATAACAACAACAACAACAAATGCTGCTACTTGTCTTCTTCGGCTACAGCACAACCACCACCGCTACTACGCGACGCCCCAACACATAAAAGGTTACGACTTCTCCCGGATCACTTCTTTGTTTTCATCCCTTCGTCGTGTAGAGATCCCAATAGTCTCCTCTACATTCGTCGTCGTCGTCATCGTTAATGTTGCCGTTGTTGTTGTTGTTGTTGTTGTTGTTGCTGTTGTTTTTTTTGTTGTCGTTGTCGTCGTCGTTAATGGTGCCACTGTTGCTGTTGTTGTTATTGTTGCTGTCGTCGTCGGTCGCGGTTCGTTTTCTTCCCACCACCTCACTTCACCGCCTTCACAGCACACCACACCCGAAAGCGCCAGTGCCGTACGTGGGATCCCTACCTACAGCTTGCTGTATGGTGGTGGTGGTGGTGTCATTCAGCCATCCGTTTCTATTAGTAGTAGTAGTAGTAGTAGTAAGACCAGCAGCTGCTCATGCTGCCAGGTTGCAGCCGTCACTTCGACAATAGCAGAAGCCACTGTCGCTACTGACACCCCCCACCCCCGCACCCCGCTGGGGTTGGATGGCTGGCTGGCAGCTTCCGTCGAAGCGATGGCAGCAGCGACGGCGGCGGCGGTGTCCTGTCTTATTCACTCTTCAACTGGGTCGTTTGCCTTCTTGTCTTCTTCCCTCAGTGACGCCACATCCCATCCCTCTGCGTCCCGCACCCCGCACCCCCGGCAACCCCTCGTCGCCCGTTACGTAGGTCGGTAGCCTTCTGCTTTTCGTCTTTTGGCATCGCCGTCGTCGACGTCCTCATTGTCGTTGTCGTCGTCGTCGTCAGGTGCTGTAAGAGGGCGTGGGAGAAGTACGGTTAGCAACTGCCAAGTGCAGAGAGGAGCCATGCAAGCCTGGCTATGCCGTGCGTCTCTAAAGCAGATACCGAGAGATCAGCGCCAAAGGACGCGATCTCCAGAGAGAGAGAGAGAGAGATTGAGAGGGAGGGAGGGAGAGAGAGTAAGCGAATGATACAAAGAGAAGTGCTCCACGACGAGCTTATGCGCTCGGCGTACGCGCTCTTGCCAACCCAGCCGGCGCCGCCGCGCTGGGTCGTATGGGGAACGCGTGGTTGAAGTCGTTGAAGAACGACGTTGGATTGCTTTCTTTGCTCTTCGTTTCGTTGCGCCTGCGGTCTATATGTTTGTGTGTGTGAGGAGGAACTTGGGGTGTGTGGGGGGGAGTTAGGGTGTGTGGGGGGGAGTTAGGGTGTGTGGGGGGGAGTTAGGGTGTGTGGGGGGGGAGTTAGGGTTTGTGGGGGGGGGGAGTTGGGGTGTATGTGTCGGAGGGTTTGAGTCTATGTGAGCGTCTGCGTGCGGTTCGCGCTGCCTGTCTCAGGACTTCGCCGAGTGACTGAACGCAACGCTGCTGCTGCTGCTGTTCGCCGCATCCTGCAACTGTAAATCATTGACACCAAGGCGTGGTGCCATCTCGTCTCTATTTCTTCCTTGGCTTCCTCGTTGCTCCTGCTCGCTGTGCCCCATTGCCTGCCCTTAACTAGACCTCAATGCGGCCACGCTCCCCAGCGCTGTGCTGCTTTCTGTTTCTCAAAAGTCTTGCGCGCGCTGTTGGCTTCGTGAGTCGTTGTCCTCCGCCCTTGTTGAGCAGCCGACGTTATGTCGTCGCCGTACCTCGAGATATCATCGCGCTCGTCGGCACACGCTCAAAAGCCCTGATGTTTCGTATGTTCGTTCGATTTTCGTGTTGACGGCACCGACGACGACGACAATCGTAAAGGCGATGATACTTCGTCCCATACTCCTGTACGGGGCACAACTATGTACATATCCCATGAAGGTAGTATAAAGGTGGTGGTAGTAGGGGCGGTGATGATGAAGATAGTGACGATGAAGGCTATCTAACGGTAGTCGTCGTCGATGATATCCATTGACTTCGACTACGAACCCCCGATCTCGCTCAACAGATATGATTTTCCCTACGAATCTGTGCGCTCCCCTGAGCTTCTCTATCCCCACCTTTCGCTGTTGTTGGCTCATACCTAAAGTCGTCGAAGGGACTGAACCTAGGCACCGAGGCGGACTCGATTTCTGGCTTACTTTAGAGGCTAGAGAGAGAGAGAGGGAAAGCTAGAGAGAGAGAGGGTGGAGCAGCCAAAAGAGAGATACAAGCGTCAGTGAAAGAGATCAAGAGACGTCGAGAAGTCAAGCAAGCAAAGGGGGTAGTGATGTGCACTTGCGATCCGTGCAATCGGTTGCAAGTGATGGCGTATGCTGCGAAGTTATGAACTTTGGCCCGCCTCGATGTCTCCTCGCTGCTCGCTAGACTGCAGTTGCTGCCGGCATCCGACTTTCGACTTCATCGAGCCTCGCGCGCGCAGTAAATGGACGCATGCTCCTCCTTCCCCCTTGTCTGTAGCTGACTTCGATTCACACCGCTGATGATCCTTTCTGCTGCGAGGCGTTGCGGGCCTGGCGATCCGGGGGCTGCCCGGAGCCACTGCAGTAGTGAGGCGCTTGCCCGACTGCCTCCAGTGGCTGCAAGTAAAATCGTCGTTCTTCGCAAGCCACCTCTGGGAAACTCGCTCAGTGGACAGGGCTAGCGCGGCGTTCGAGCTTGCATTGGCAAAATCCCTCGCGGTTTCCCTGCCGTCTTTCTTGCGCTCATCCTTTCTCTCTCCCCCATACATTCCTTCACCTCTTTCCCTCTCTACCAATCTGTGGTTATCCCTTTTCAAACTGTGTGCTTTGCTCTCGTTTGAAGCAAAGAGTGGATATATATATATATATATATATATATTTTTTTTTTTCTTTGGTGAGTCGATACGTGTGTCTATATCATTTGCCAAATCGACGACGCGGCCTTGTTGGCCGACCGCAGCCCTGGTCGCAGCTTGGATCGTGACGCTGCCAGCGAAACTCCCCGGAAGGGAGAAAGATGCAGTGGTGTCAGATAGTTAGACTGAGCGTCTTGTGATATGACAGCTGCCGACGATCAACGATATAGGCTTCCTCACCCGCCGAACGCAGACAGAACAGCCAGTTAGCTCTTCAACCTAATTCCTAATTAAAGGTAGCAATGCTTTATGCGTGTGACAGTATCAAAGTTATGTGGACATGCCTATCTTACATTACCAGCTGGCTACGCACTAGACGCCTCGCGCTTACAACTAATTTTGCGTATTTAGCCCGACTTAACCCAAGCCGCAGGTGCCGCGCGCCTTTAATAGTCCCTCCGGGGACACATGTATACGCGGACGTTCTCGTCGACCGGTGCCTGGACGCGGGTCCCTGTCGTCGTCGATGTCTTGGAATTTGGGAGCCCGGACCCAAGAGTCTGGGCTGCACATTTCCTGCTGATCGGTCGCGCCGCTCTGTCATGGGCCGGGAACAGCGACTGACCGCGTTCTCGCTCGACTGCGCTCTCTCACGACGCAAGTAGCTGGGCGAGGGAGCAGTACTTAAGATTGTGTTCTAGGTGTCTGCTGCTACATGAATAAAAAAAAAAGGATGTGCGTTGACAGCTGTAGTGACAGCCTTGTAGTTAGGGTGCAAGTGCATATATGAATGTGTACGCTTTTCTACATTTAGTTAAGCTAGTTACTAGTTTTAACTGACCTTAGCATACCTTAGGAAATCAAGAGGGGAAAGGGGGATGCTATACACTAAATATAAAAAGTAAATTTATTTACTATTATAGCATCTCATTAGGATGAGATGAGATGCTATACACTAGCGAGTACCACACTATAGTTATGAACTTTGTCCGCTCTCGATAATTACTATATCACGGTACGGGCAACAGTGCATAGTGTAGCCTTAGGAAGAGCCTCGGTTATACAAACGCCATGAGCTGTTTCGGGCCATTCATTTTGTTTTCAGTCATTCGAGAGCTTTGATTGATTGTCTAAATTAAACGCGCTGTTGCAAACTCAAGCGCGCATACGTAAGTATTTTGGGACTCGCAACTACCAAGTGAAACTAACCAAAGAAACAATATATCTCTCTACACACTGGCAGCACTGGCTACATTAGGTCGTCCCCAAAGCGTTGTCATGCCTCTTCTTAAATAAATGCAGCGCTTGTGAGAACTGACAGCGTTAGCAAAGCTCAAGAGTTCCCTTACCTGTCGTTTGGTTGCCTATCATATGAAAGGTCATAGTACAGAGTTAGTTGATAACAAAGCAAATACGTTATATATGAATGTTATGTGCACCAAAAGTGTGCCACCAAACAAGAAGTTCAATCAGTGCATTAGCACTGGTTGGAGTCTCACCTAATCCAGACTGGTTTGCGGGTCTAGTGGGCGGATATAGCAAGACATTACCATATATGACACATTCGTAAGTGGAACGTACGCTCGCTCACTGGGGGTAGAATCTGTATAGGGAAAATGTTGTAGGGAAGTACCTGTACAGTTGCAAACACAAGGGGAGGAACAACGGGGAAACCACTAGGGTAGATTTTTCTATATTTCCACTGGCACATGTGTTGGGCCACGAGTCACGTTACAAGGCACTTCTTTGCTAATTGGTCATTGGCTTCGTTAAGAAGAAATGAGTGCTTCTGAAGATCGTTCTAGCCGTATGCTTTTCACCTACTGCCGTTGTGGTTACAGGAATTAAGAGAAACAATTAGTATATATTAAAAGTACAAATAAAGGCCTTCGGAGGTCGAATGAGAAACATATAACTCGAGCTTAGCTATAAGATCAATTTAAAGCAACGTAAACAATTAGTGAAAAATTGAACTTGCACTAGATCGCGGACGAACTCGAATCTAAAAAAAGACGCAGATCATAAACGCATAGACAGATACTGGTGCTTAGAGTCTGCCAAAAGCACAGAACAATGCGCTGGATTGGTACAACTGTGACTTGCGGCTGCGCTATGCAGCAGACACGGCCGAGGTTGTCTAGCAGCTACCAAACAACTGGAGGACCTCCAGAAAGACAGGCGGTCATCAGCTACACCGCGTGATACATGAAGAGGCTCATAGCACTCATTAAGCCTTGATTCAAAGGAGACCACGCAAGCCTAACGCCGACACTAGTGGTCGCGGCTGCTTCCAGTAGAACTAATAATAATAATAATAACTGAAATATATATATATATATATATATATATTTATATATATATATATATATATATATATATATATATATATATATATATATAAGTGGCATAAGCTTTTGCCTTGCATTCGGGAGGTCTGGATTCGAGACCCAGACCGGCCACTCCTAAATTGGTTTTCGTGGTTCCCAATTTAAAACAAGGTAAATGCCAGAGTGGATTAAAAATTGACGATGATCGAAAAAAAAACGGGGAGCACAGATGTCTTAGTAAAAAGAAATGGTGCATTACCATCCAACCTCCCCCCATTTCATTTTTATCTGCATATATATGTATATATGTATATATATATATATATATATATATATATATATATATATATATATATATATATGTAACTTACGAAAGCACCTAGCTCAAAGTGCCTGATATGCGAACTAGCAGAGAAGGATAGTGCTTGAAAAAGCGACGTGAGCCGAAAAAGGAACACTGATGAAACCGGAGACACTGACGCTTGATAGTAGGCTCGAGTTCGATGAAAACTGAAGCCTTGCAGGGGACTACATGTGGAAAATATTGAACACCAAGCAGGGGTAGAAACGCACGAGGCTCATGGCGGGCTGCCGGGCACCGCTGATGAGTTTGAGAACAGTAGGCCTGTCAGCCTTCCAGTCCTACTTCGTCCTGAGGCTATTACTAAGGTATATGTAGTTCTCTGACATTGCTGGGTTTGTGAGAGCTGGATGGAGCAGAAGTGGTGATGGCCGAGACTTCGAGTTTCACACGCGAACTTACGCGGTCTATCCCAGCGCAACATCTGCCCATTTTAATGCTATATTGCTTATGATTGAGTTGCAAATTGAGTAAGTAATAGTACAGTTAATTTATGATGGTCCTAAATACATTTGCCAATGAAAACTATGGTGGTCTTAAATATATTTACCAGTGAAAACTTTGGTGGCCTTAAATGCATTTGCCAGTGAAAACTGAAACAAAGATTGTGTGTGCAAAAAATGGAAAATGAAGATATGTGTTACGCGTAGCACACGTTATACACTATGTGTTAAGTCTTACACTATTGACAGTCCACAGTAAATGTGCGTAAATTTTTTTTTGTTCCACAAAAAAATATTTTTACATTTTATTTTGCGTAGTCGGCAGTAAGTAAACAAATAAAGCATCATCACTGCAATAATCTTTATCATCAATTGCCCCCGCCAACTGAGGCGCGCAATCAGTCATTTGCGGTCGCGCGCTCAACGCGCACTAAGTGTTTGATGACGCGATTATAATGGTGTGGGTGCCCGGTCACGCAGATGCCAACTTAGCTGCTAGGTTACCCGCCTGTCTTCCGATTGCTTACGGCCCGTTTACGCCTTAGCTCTCTTCCGTCACTCGTTATAAGGCAAATAGAGATCATCATCCTTCTACTTTGTTCTCTTTTGCGTACGGCATTGTCGCAGTTACAGAATGCGCAGCGACACTACGCGTGCACGGCACTTCCTAAAATGGCACGTGAACAACCATCACCCGCGCCATTTGCAGGCACATTCCGACCCTGCGTTTTCTCGCGTTGCAGCGTGGTGGCCGCGGCGACACCATCTCGCTAAGGGTCTCCTTCCGCCCGCAGCGTGGAATGATAATCTACTACGGGCGCTAGAAGCAGAACTCAAATAGTACTCGGTATTACTCTACAGAGCTACAGCGGTCGGAAGCACCACCGGAACTCGACGCTGTGAGACGGTTGAGAAGAGCTATTCGGTTCGGTTACGGCACACATGGAACGTTCTGGCGCGCAGAGCGGAGGTAGCGAAAAAGATATATATATGTATATATATATATATATATAGAGAGAGAGAGAGAGATACAGAGCGAGCGAGACAAAGAGCAAGAGAGAGAGAGGGGAAAAGAACACGAGGAAGAAAGGTATTTCGAACTTGAAAAGCACTTGAAACCGGCGAACAAAGCTTTCGCAGCGCACCACCCCCCTCTGCTGTGTGGAAAACGCAAGCTCTCTCGAAAACGATGCATGTTGCACCTTTGCACATTTCGGAGACACACCACCGCCCCTACCGCCACCGCCACCACTACCACTCAGCTAGCCAACGGCAATTTTCCGGACGCACGCAAACTGCGGCTACTGCTTCTGTTAGCTGAGGAGAAGAGGTTGCCACTAACCCTATCGCGTAGGCAGCCCCATCATCGCGGAGAGCACTGCGCGAGGACAAACTGTGTGGGACAAACAACAAATGCCCACCTGTCACTAGCGGACGTTAGACGTTAGCTTAGCTAACGACTGTATTCGCGTTGCACTCTGGCCGGTGGCAATTGCTGGGGTTGGCAATGTCAGACGTGTGCCAACAGCCAACGGGCCGGGCCGGGCCGATGGATGCACACAGGAATTCTAAGAATGGGGCACCGATAGAAGAAATCCTGCTGTTGGCCGCGGGCCCCAAATAGGCAAATGCAAACGATTCCAGCCGCCTTACCGACGCGGGTATCTGGTCGCGAAGTTTAGCAATCGACTACCTCGACTTCCCAGCACCGAAACGAGTCAGTCGCGTCAGGCTGGCGGCAACATGTTGTTGTTGTTGCTGTTATTGCTGTTGTTGTTGCTGTTATTGTTGTTGTTGTTTTTGTTGTTGTTGGTGTAGGTTTTGTTAACCGATTTGCCGACGGGTCCGAAGCATGCTGCGATACGATGCATCGTATCGGGGCGTTAACCGACTTCACTCGGATTCCAATTGCGTCCTGAGTAGCAGAGGCAGGTCAAAAAAAAATACAAGGACATTGATGGCTTTAAACGCAATTCTCATGCATGGTTAGAAACCGCCTGCGGCTTTTACAGTACTGCGTCTCCATTAGAAACGCGATACTGTAGAGAAAAAACACTTAGCGTTTCTAGCAGAAAATATTTTACCATATAACACCGTGCTACTAATATATGCATATTGCAGGGGTACAATGACAGTTTGGTCTCAGTTCTCAAAAAATACAGTATGGTCTCAGTTCTGAAAAGTAACTGTATAAATACTAACTTGTAGCTGAGTATTCGCGTTGGCGTAGTTCCCTGGGTGAAGTTTTGCAATCAGAATATGTTCCGTCTTTGTCATGTACTTTGTAAAGACAAAGCGTCATTAGCATATAGGCTGTCGGGCTGATAGTACAACATGAGACCAGCGAGAACGAGAGTAGTCAAAGCGTTATGGTATGGTCTTGTATTACCGATCTAGCCTAATTCCTGCAGTGTTTCCGATCTATATTTGTCACGTCTAACGTCACCCCTAGTCTATCAGCATTTGCACACATCTTGTCAGTTTGATGTACGACCTGATGTACTTCGTAGCTTGCTAAAATATTTAGCTAAAAGACTAGCGTATATACAAACGGTCGACGATAGAGGGTTATCATTTTCAATACTATACTCACCAGAGCATTCAGACAAAAAAGGTGAAAGCTCCGTACGTACCTCACTGCAATCAGTACCGCAATTCGACAAATTAGTCAGCCACCGTACCGTTACGGGCAATAAAAGGGGTAGCAAAATGTCCAATCATGAGAAAATACACTAATAAACAGACGGGCTCTAACGCTGCATGAGTTACTCTTGATTAAGTTGCTTGCACAATCAAGCGTGCGTATACCAACGCAAACACTGAGATGCGTATACTTTGGGGACACCGCAGGATAAAACACAATACTTTGTTATTCCAGCGAGTTAATTAACTGCCCTTTGAGTTGAGACGTAATTAATCCTCGTTACCAAAACTCGGTTCTTGACCTCGCATGAAAACAGGGAAGCCGTGACGAAAGGGGAGATTTCTACCGGCTTATTGGGAGAGGGACAGGGCTGAGAAAGGGCTAGTGATGGGTGTGGAGAGGAAAATTGCGCTGGAGGCACGCAACGTAACTCTCCTGTGAGAGCTTTAGAGGTTGTCTTCCTTGAGTATGAGAAGGAAGCACCATTCTATACCTGAGTCCTTCAGTTGTTCGCATTAAGACAAAATGCTTCTTGTATTTTTGCTGTTCTTCAAGTTGTGATTCTAGACGATCGTACGCATGCCAAACTTGTATGGATCTTCCGTGGACGACCGCAAACCATCTTGTAAAAATAAATTTATTTTTTTAGTTTGGTGATGATGGATAGCGACGATAATGATTTTGGCTTATGCGTCGGAAAATATGGCAGTCTCGAATGCCGAGGTGCTGTTTGGAATGAATATAGCATGGTCGTCGAAGATACAAGGGTGTGCATCAGCTGTAGACTAGCGTAGCTCGCAAAGCTGCAATCATATTACTAATTAGACTCGACAGTGAGACATCCGGCAAAGAGATAATCAGTCAACTTCGTGACTAGCGAGATTTTGCTTTTTCTCCTCCTCCAGAGTCTTCCTATTTCTTCTTAATTCCTCTCCCCTCCCCCCTGATGTTCCCAAGTTCTCCCTTGCCACCTATACACTGGAAAAGGTGATCAAATGGGCGGAAGGCAGGTTAGCGATTAGATTTCTGTGCGAAGGTCCTATTTAACAACCTTTAACCATGATTAACGATAGACGATATTTATCAGGCAATATTTTTGCAATGAAGACTACACGCTAGTAACAGCGTACGAAAAACAAAAACGTTGACACACCGACGAATAATAAAAGACAAAAGGTGCACATACTTACGTGAGACGACTGGCTCTCTAGGTTTCTACGGTAGGAACGCACTGATCCGCAACGTGATCCATTTGAACAGAACAGAATGTCAACCAGGTTGTCAAAAAACACGCGATTGAATAAAAGACGTTTAAACGTTTCAGGTTTTTTCTTTAATTTGAGAAGTAAGACATGTTACCTGATAGAAGACGATGACAAGCAAGCTGGCCATTAGTGCAAACGATTTAAACTTCTCTGATTTAGTTGCGGCGTTTCTCTACATACGATAGAGAAGGCTGAATAATAATGATCAACGATTGGTCTTGAAACTAATTTGATTTAGCTTACATATTCGTAGAGCTCATTAAACGAGCCCTTAACAGGATATAATTGATGCAAGACATAGAAAAAAAAGGAAATGTCTCCTGACTTTCCTTAATTACGTTGGAGACAACGAAAAAAACTAAGTAAGAAGTGGTATGCATTTGAGCCTACGGCTCGAGTTTAAGGCAAAATACAGTTGGCACTAAACCACCGTGTCCGTTCAAAGCAAATGTATGTGAGGTTTGTTTGAAAACGTCAATCTCCTTCGTTAGAACGTTATTCCTTTCGGCAATAGCGACTAACTAACGGTGGCCTTGGCCTTATCTAGAACGAAATTCAGAACAACCACATAAAGAGTTGTTGCGGCGCGCGTGGCTGACACGCGTTTGTGGCTCTCAATAGTTTATTTGCAGGGCAGCTGCTTTGCTGCAATGCTGCCGCTACTCCTAGTTTGCCTGCTTTGCTTGGCGTCTGGTGTCAATCAATGAGCAAAAAAGTCACAAACAGTTAAAATGCAATGGGCAGATTTTTGTTTTTGTTTTATTGTATAACCTGCTAAGCAAACTGGCCGACAGATATACGGGATGGAAAAGCTGACAGCGTCCTCTAATGCAGCCCTTAGCGCCTGGCGTCGGAACGAACAGCATCGGACGTGATCTTAAACGCATTTCATGAATAGTGCCTATGACGGCCGCGGGCATATGCGACTAGCAAAATATACTACAAAGATATAACCATTTCCAGCGGTACACTTTCGTTTTACACCACTGATAAGATACTATACATAATGCGACTACTACTACTACTAAACTACTACGACTATTGCTGCGGCTGCTATTGGCGCTGCTGTTACAGGACCTGTCGATTTCTGGCGACCGAACACCGGCGACGACGATCGTTAGATTGCTGTATAGCAGCCTCTACTTTTAGCGAGCTTTCTTCTCTCTTTTGGTCGGTCTTATCCCAACGCTCCCATCAACGCTGGTACTGCTACATCTGCTATTTCTGCCACTGCTGCCGGCCGGCAAGTTGCTATGCCGCTCGCAGTTACGAGATACTCGCGATGATGAGCTTGGCACTGCCATACTCATCAATGCGCGGACGTGGGCCGCCGTCATCATCCACCAGCCGGCGCCCTTCGACAGACTTATTAGGCTCGAGAGCTCCGACGCTTCTCTGGGGTGCTTCTGTTACTGTTCTTGCTGACGGCTCACCAGACGGTGACGGTGTTTCCATTGGCAGACGATGTCGAGTCGACAGGCGCCTGGACAGGATCCTCCTCATCATCAGAGCCCCGCTCATCCCAACCTATACCTCGTTCTCACCATTTTCCCTAACTTCCCTTCTAGTTTTCTTCTCTCCCCGGAAACTCGTATTTTCTCTTCCTGCCTGGACTCCCCCTATCTTCTCTATAGCCCCATGTTACCCCGTTACCCTTTTCCTGCTCTCCGTTCGCTCCTCTCACTCTCGCCTTCGCTCACTGCGGTCCCGCTTCGCTCGTGATTGGTGGTACCTTTCTACAGTATGTTCCTCAGTTCGTCAGCGAGATTTCGCTTCCCATTTCGCACAAACCTGCTCGCTCGCTGCGCTTAGGTAGACAGACATACAGGCAGGCAGCGCTGAAGCTCGTGCTCGACCCTCCTCTTATCCTGCGTTTGTGCTATACGAAGGAAGAGCGTCCAGCCCACAGAAATGCTGCCGCTGTCCCAGCCAAACGCCCAGCACTGTGGGAGAGGGAGATTTGGGGAGAGTGGCAGAGATTGGGCAGAGTTGGGGGTCGAGACTTGGTTGGCTGGAGGCTGGGGGGGATGGCCTTTATAGGGCGCTAAGCCATCATTTCCATACGAGGCGTGTCACGGGGTGTCATCGTCATCGCCGCGACCACCCCCGTGGCCGTCGTCATTCAGAATGCGCCCGATTTGCGCCATTCATGGCGACCTCAGACTCAGGCGCCTCGTCGCTGTCGTTCGCCTGTCGTCGAGCGTGTACTCCATTGTCTTTGTCTGCCAATGCCCCATCAGTAGCATCCAGACGAGAAATCCTCTGGCAGACGACGGCAGGTCGATATGGCAGTGTCGTGCCGTAATCTGCTCATTGTACACTACGAAACTGTACTTGGCAAAATATAAATGTACTTAATACATATATATATATATATATATATATATATCTTATCGTTCTTAAAAGAAAACATGACTAAGTAAAAATTAGTTGTCACGTTTAATAATTACTGCACTTCTTGGTTAATTATAATATGATCTTTAATGTAATTAATAAGATTTCCATATGTAAGTTGTTTTATTAATAATATTTATTATTGGATTTGTGTATATGAGGAATAATTCTATAGACATATATATATATATATATATATATATATATATATATATATATATATATATATATATTATCCATTGCATATGTCGGCAGTAGGTCGCACTCGCACCGGCTCCTCGGAAAATAAGTGAAATTTTTAAGTCTAGCTTTCATAGTAAGAAAAACTTACCGACAAAATGGTTCTGGTGAATGAAGTGTGCTGTGTGAGAAAAGTAGCATCCAAAACAAAGTCCTGGTCTGCAAGATCTGTAAGGCCATTGTGCATCCGGCATGCTGGGGACAGGCGGAGGAGGTCCAACTGCCACCTCCTGGTAAGTGGACCCGCGAAATCTGCCTAGGCACGGCTAAATCGCCCGCCCAACATGCTACGTTCAGCGCATTTACGGCAATTCAAGACCAGTTGACTCAAATCAACAACACGGTCACTGCTATGCCAAAAAGATTCAGCAAATTGATACTATTCAAAACGATATACAGCTCTTGCAGCAAAGAATTGAGAAGGTGGAGTTGGCCGGCACGTCGACCTCAACACTAGACGACACAAGTAATGCAAGGTTACTTATGCTAGAGCAAGGACAATTGATGTGCGATTTTGTGTTGCTCAACGTCCCCAAACCAGCCAAAGAGCCATCAACAACCACCGTGCAGTTAGTTAACCAGCTGGTTGCCGCGGCTGGTCTGGACAACATAAACAATAGGAAAGCTAAACAAAAATTCTACACAAAATCAAACAGCGCCATCATCGTCACAGCTGATACCGAAGAAAACGCGCGGAGAGCAGTAATTCGCATCGGCGACAGGAACAGGCCGCCCACAACTCAAGAGATCATCCCAAATAAGAACACCATCAGCAGCAGCGGCAACAGTAACAACAATTACACCGTCACAGCTGCCACTAGCCTGGCGCCAAAATTGTGCCAACATAGAAATGCATGCAGTCTCTAAAAAAATCCTACGCTATCTTATATCGAACTAATTTTCACAATTGTACATTATTCTAAAAATAATAAAAATGACCTGCAGATCGTTGAAACGTCTTATCGACCGACCAGTGTTTACGGAGTAATTTATGACGCCACCTTGCCTTAAATAATTTAAGTGATGTACATTCCCGTAATTCATTATCAAAAGCGTTCCATATTTTGGCAATGGTTGATGTCGGGCAACAACACTAAAGTTTTTTTAGTAATATCACTCTCACTCCGAAACAAGACTTCTCAGAGGCCATGTTTAATTTTTAAAAAAATATTTACATTTTTAACGATATTTATATCGCTGTTCAAATCATTCTGGGAGACCCTGTATATATATATATATATATATATATATATATATAATTCCTCAATAAATTCTATACGGGTAGTATATTATGCATATATTAATCAAAATATGGTAAATATTAGAATATCCATAGAAAATAATCATATAATTTATAAAATATATATAATGAAGGTTATAGATATTTTATAAGGTTATTATTTATTAGTTAATATTTTTATAATTTGTTCTTGCTGTAACAGTACAAGTACTAGGTTTGCAACGGGGCGTGTTCCTCTAACAGACAACAACCACGTCACCTTTAGTCAGGACTCCCTATGATTTGCAATACGATCAGCCTTGTCCTGAAGATGTACCAGGTGACCTCCAGTCTAGCAATAGTAGTAACCACATATCAGAGCTCATCAGCTACACATGAGGTATTTTTCAACCCTTGTTTAAAAAATCTCAGGGAAGTATAAGATATTAGGCTGCTAGGTAGCGAACCTCAGATACCGAGCAACCGACACCCTAGCAAATAGAAAGGGGATCGTTTTGTGAGTATTTGGAACTTTAAATATAGCTCTTCTCAGCACCCTAATTATTTTTTTTGGGTCAAAGGAATTGCAATGTCTGCCGCGACAAGCCCACCAGCCCTTTTAAACGCGAGTTCATCTGCACGCAGATTATAGACATTCCCAACTGGCTGAAACCCGTGGTTGACAAACACGTCCCATGCTGAATCACTCCGGCGTCTAGATAATAATGCCCGTAATGCGGCATATTTGGAATAGCATTTAGGATCTATATAGTCTAAGTGCGGTTGCCATTCTAGCACTCTATGAGGAGTCAGGCACTTGGCAAGGCAGGAGTGATTCACTACATGCGGACGGAACTGGAAGAACGTTGGCATGCAAATTAGTCTCCTAGCCTGACGAAACAGTATGACATTCATTTTGCTAGTGTTAACGACAAACTCACTGAACGTTTTTATGACGTAATCCACCAGGGCAATAGAGTTACTTACTTTGCCACTTACGTCATGTGGATCGACTTGAAAAGATCGTTGTAACATCGGCATAAGGTATCGCCTATCTATTACCTAAATTGTCACGTCTTATCGTCAAAAGTATAAAATTCAAAACAGAACCATGAATATAAAAGTACTAACAACAGAGTCCTGCGGTATTTTTACGTCAGAACTATGTCAGCAAAATAAAAAAAATCAAAGAAAACACCTGAACAGGCATTATTAGCTTCCATCGGATCAACAACATACAGCCACAATTCTACCAGCGTCGCATCCGTTGACTAAGCATGGGGAAACAACTGATCAGGTGAGAAAATTCTAGACCATTTCCCCCCACGGGCTTGGACCCGTTAGCCACAATTTCAATGCACCATGGGCCGAACATGTTGAGATATCTAAGGCTGGCCCAACAGATTTTGTGGCAGCATAGCCGCTGGCTTTTAACAGTATGCTTTGTCATCTATTCCTAATGATCATTGTTCAAACAAAACTCAAAAAACAACAGGGATCGAACCGGCAACACCCCGGTAGGGGACAACAATGGCTAGCGCCTTAGTGCCCTAGACTACGCCGTCACAGGGGAGATAAATTAAATACGTTCTAAGTGACAATTTAGTAGACGCAACACCACCTTCTCAAATATTTTTGAGACTGTATTTGGGGTGCCTGCTGATAAAAGAGTTTTAGGCGTACGGCATGCAAGAAAACGCCTCAGCTGGACAAATCTTACTGAATTGAAGAATCACACTGTCATCAGGGAAGGATGTCATCAGATACTTGTCACCTAAACCTCTCAAATGTCGCTAAAGCTACATCTACGCTACTTAAGAGCCTAACCGATATTCTCATCGGTAAATCCAGGGTCGACAAAAATTATTTTGGTCTAATACCTTGCCAGATGTTGACATATGGCCGGGATACCCGAGACACTGTTGACCTTCAACTCCCAAGCAGCTTCCTTGGATGTGTTGACCCACAATTTAACTATATCGCTTCGCGATTCAGCTCAAAAGCTATGAACTGATTCGTAAAAGGCTCGTAAGCAACCGATGTCGTAATAGTTACGGTTCAATTCGAGTTGGCGAGCCTGTATCTGTCCTCTAACCTTGTCAACGCGCTTAACAGTTACTACAATTAATTCGTTCGAATTCTTCGCTGTGCAGGCAACGTCTACCTAGTTCGCAGTTCTAGCACTAGACAAGTAGAAACGTCCACGGCCGCTGACTGTGCAGTACTCGGCATGCGGACGACAGACGTAGAATCCATAGTATGTATCATCATTGGCTGCCACAGATGGAGCATCGCCACTCCTGACCATCAAAACGTCAGTCGAGAGAGCAACCGAGTCATCAACCGCGCGGCTGACAGCTTTCGAAAACTGATTTTCCTTCTTCCCTTTCTGGTTTACAGCTACTTTGAGTCTGGTGGAAAAAGCGGCCTTCCCATATATATATATATATATATATATATATATATATATATATATGTATCCAAATGTCATGGCTTGTTTGGAACATATAAACGGCTTGTTTGCTTAGAGGCTGACCAAGGGGGTTCGTGGTAACCCAATTGGTGGTACCTTTGGCATTTGATAACGTTACCTATCATGGCACACATGCTAAAACGGGCAGCTAAATCGGTATATAACTAATGCCGCTTGGTTCAAATGCTGCATCCAAATGAATGAGTGACAACATTTGAACGTATTTTTCACGTACCGGTAGAGACATATTTACTGAACGTACTTACTCAATGTAAACGTCGTCTGCTTGAAACACCCCTTCACTTCAAAACCTAAACCTCTTACAGGCATCTTGCAGTACCTGCCTATCAGTATTTGCAAATGCGTGCTAAACCCGCCGGCCACACTTGCGCTAAACAGCTGGTATAAGCGGGTGCGCCGTCCTGCTGAAACAAGTATTGCGAACTATTAGATGCAGGATATATCTACCATTCCATTAGAGTGTCCATTCAATGCAAATAAACTCCCTGCCCCGCTTCGTACATATGGGATTTTGGCAACTATTACTAGTACTACACCTCCTCTTATATGATAATAGGAGGCGCCTTCATATTATCTTATGCATTATAATATTAATAATACCGGAAGAAAGCAAACTTTTACAAAGTGTTAAATGTTTGCCGCTGTTACAACTGTGAAGCTTATTTTTCAGAAAATATGCTTTGGATGTCTTTTGTCGCAGCAGGGCCGAAGAAGGATTGTTGACTATTTTCACGTGCCGTTCCGCTGACAGTCGTTCCTATATATATATATATATATATATATATATATACTCGTTCCTGACTTACAGTTATCCAAGATAAGCAAGTGCTATGAATCGTTTGTACTCTTATATTTACGACAGTTCACATTTTGATAGTGCTCACCCCGTTTACAGATTTTGAGTGATCATTGTATAAAATAAAGTGCGTAAGATAACGCATGATCATATGGCCACTTGCTTAGTTAGGTTGCCTTCATTCCAGGTAACATTCACTGGAGACGCCTGTGCAACGATTTTGTGGGTTAACTTGAGAGTTTAGACAAACGTATGTTGGTTGTGCCCCATAACCCCCTGTCCTGATTCTTATATGACTCTTGCGTATATCAAAATGCTCTTAATGAGCTTCCCGTAATCTTGCCCTGTTACGAGGGAATACAGGTTAATATGTAATAATAATATATAATATATATAGTTATATATAGTTAATAGGTAACCTGCTCACATAAACTGGAGCGGGTGCTGCACTACAGCGGAATTACATTTTCATGCAACCTTATATTATGCAATTTACTTTTAATTACTCTTAGTTTGATTTCAATATTAATTCAATACATTAAAAACGGAAACTGTGGAACGGAAAAATGGAAAAGTTTCTATTTTGGCACTGCCTTTAACTGCTCTTTTCATGGCTCATAAGAAGGCGTTTGGAGTGTCTAAAGAAGTAGAAACATTAGCAAGTTGGAAGTACTTGATGTTGCCATTCCAAGCTTTTCTCGACTGCCCGGATCCTTAAGTTTTTACTTAAAACAAAATTCAAAAGCGTACAGTATAATATGCATTGTTTCGGTAACGTTAGAAGTCTAACATGCCACACTGAGTGATGTTGCTCTTTGTATCTACGTTCTACTTACATGCAGTACTGAGATCACCAACCTCCAACGACTCTGTTAAACAAAGATCATTTTTTGACACAATAAATATTTGAAGATATCGATATTTTTTATATATTAACATATTTCGGCAAATTTGATTCAATATTTGAGTACGATCCAATCATAAAATAAAGATGAGGTATTCTATACAATGACATAATAGTAATGATATAAGCCAGTTATGTCGCAAAGGTCGCATGTGATGTCATATATGAGCGGCGGGTAACATAGTATATGTCGCAAGGACTCGCACATCGAATGAGCACACGAGATTTAACGAGTTTATGGACGTCGGGCGATGCAACCAGTTACGACGGAACGTGGAATGCGTGACTTGGGTCGCTCCCGTAGTGAAAGAACACTAAGTTCCTTTGGAAGAAGTATCTATTTTGGCTTCAGGTAGGATTTACTTTAGGCCCTCTGAGGCAAAGTTAGTTTAGATTATATGTATTCAATAGAAGGCAATAGGGCGACTCCGAAGTCGCGTATTCGATAGACTGTAGGTACAGACAGAAGTTACGAGTTTCTGATCGATAAGATCTTAGACTTTTTCTGCCTTTCTACATTCTCTGTGATGTAGAATAGAAAGTTGCATCTATTGACTGATGGGAGTGTGTCCAGTTACGGAAACTCAGTTACGCAAGCGAGCCAAGATACTACGAGAAATGGAGTGCCCTTACATCTGCTGCAGCGCCCTTGCGTGATCGTAAGCATCTTCGTTTCGTCTCTGGTTAGGCCTAGCTTCACAAATGCCGCGTGTAATCTGGCCTGTTGGACCTAGAAATTGTTATCGCAAACCATTACATCATTGGCAAATACATTCATCATTCTAATTTCTTCTACCCTCAGATGCTTTTTAAAAGGTCTCTCGGTAAGATGTAGTAGGTGACTGAGCTACTTCCTTGAGTCAGGCACGGGACAGGAGGAGTTACTCTCAAATATCGTCAATTATTTTTTCTGATTTTCCTGCGTGGGTGTCTTTAGAGGTGGTGAACGTTTGAGGATACTCCTGCTTTTGCTAAGAACCTGTGACACAATGTCCCTGAGCGTAGATTCACGAATGGCCCTATACATCGCAAGTGTATGGGCAGTTTCGCAAGAGCTTAATTGACATCCACGCAGGTAATAAAGTAATGTACGCTGTCATGAAGAATCATATACACTAAAAGAAAAACTGAGGAGCTTTACGGCCATGTAACCCGTGGTCTTTTAGAACTAGCCTAACCTTTATTTTAAAAAACTTTTTCTTTCAATCGGTTTAAATTACCTGGGCCCCAGGGGCAAAAGAAGAATGACTTCCAATCACCGAGGAAGGAAGCTGGTGCAAAAACATTTGTTTATTAATTATGTACAGTATGCAGCTGGGACAAGTACGCTCCTTAGACGGCTACTCATCCTTGTGTCTTGTTAGATTGTCGTTCGCAATGTGTTCGGAATTAAAAGCTCGAAAGCATGTAAAAGCTGCAATGAAACATGGCCCAAAGACTGCTTAAACTGAGTAATGGTTTTATCCCACACTACTTAAGACAAGAGCACCTCGCTAAGTAACGTATCGTCAAACTTGAACTCACCGACAAGGTAGTCAGCTGGTGTAAACGAGCTCACTAGACACGGCAAAGTTAAGCCATTTGTATAGCTAATGGCTGATTTCCCAAAGGAATAGTGCTTCTGATCGACAGAGAACCTTCGGGCATTGCATGATGGAGGTATTTTGGCACGTGATTTTTGCGCACTGTTTTAAGAATTTTACCGTGAGATACATCTGCGCACGGGAAAGATTTAGAATCCGCACAAGTAATGTGCTCTTTGAGCAAACCGACATAGCTTGTCGAAGTACGGTCTGTTTCAGTTTGTTGCGAAAGTAGGCTACACTGATAGTCAGAGAATTTCGACTAATTAGAGGTTGCTGAAAGTTATATGCATTGTCGGTGGGACCCTTTGTTGGTTAGACCTTGCATCCATTTTGTGATATGTTCTTGTGCTTCCATGTCTATGGAAGAGGATACAATGCAGTTACGTATATTCGCCTGTTCATCCAGTCAGAGTGACTCGACCTTAACGCCAAGTATTGGTTTCTCAGACGAGACAAAGAAGATGCATTCGCCTTCCCTCGTAAGCTTTATTTTACGGCCAGCTTAGACCTTCTTAACCAATACTATTAGTTGAGAGTAAATGATGGATTCATCCTAATCATTTAGCTACGCACTAACGGTTTATAGGCAGTTTATCACCGACAAAGGTTTGCGACTAACAGACGCCTTCATTGCGGTTAATTTAAGCAGGGGGCACCTTAAATGTGCAAGAGACTTCGGACGGGCGATAAAACTATTCAGATCACGACGGGATTCGGAGAAATTCTTTCCGAGAACCGTCCTAGAGCTTTCCGATAAATGTGAGCGTGTGCTCCAACCTTAGCGGAGTAATCTAGGTGGTCACGATGTTAACATCGCTCCCATTAAGTGTGACAATTTTGCCCTTTAATTCAACTTACTCAATTAAGACTGTGCGAAGGTCGCCCGCATAGTGGTTATAGAAATTTGGTGCAGAGGCATCCTACATCGGTACTCTTCTGGCAACACAGTGTACCACATAAAATACTAGCAGTTTTAAAAGTTTTTTGGCTTATGTTCTTGTCCACGATAAAACAGCAAAGACATCTAAAGCCAGAGGCGTAATCAATTTGTTTGCTATGTCCTCGCAGCTACGCAGAACAAAATTTGGCCTCCTTATCTCCAGCTTCGATTCCATGATTCGGATTTCATTCAGTCAGATAAAATTGTAGCTTCCCTTGCAAGGAAGCAAAACCTATGCGAGAGAGCCTGTCGAGATCAGAGGCAGCCGGTTTAACGGAGTCGTTATTTGCGTACTGCAGGTTTCATTACGGTTTATTCTTTCCTAGGGAGATCGGCGGCGACTTACGAAAACAGGCGGGGTTCGATAGACTCGCAGGATGCCCTGGCGTATCTTACTTTGACATGGTTCAACTTTCTGGCTTCTCCAATACTGCATGTGGGGATTTTTCGCGTCTGTTCACCTTTTTAGCCTTAGCATTAACTACCCCTTATCAATTATTTGTCCTTCTTGCAATGTTGTAACTATTTCCATTAACCACTTTCTTTAGAAAACAATGCATTATTTTTGAAATTACTTAAGAAACAATTCTAGGCGACTGTGTTTAGTTGGCGAGGTATGATCAACATAAAAAAATGTTTAATTTGCTTGCACAGATGTCTTATGGTCGCATGGGGACACCTTCTTCTGAAACAAGATCACAAACAGTATGTTAAAATATTATAACCGAATGATACGACCGTTGATTTCAATGTCTTATAATAATAGTAATAATATTAATAATAATAATAATAATAATAATAATAATAAGTTTATTAAAAGAGAACGGTCTGTACACGTTCATCCAAATCATCTTGCAAGTATTTCCAGTAAGCAGTTTATTTTGGGTTTGTTAAGCAGCGCTCTCCATTGCAGAGATCTCAGAGAGATTCACTTTCGGACGTATAGCTGTCTAGGCGTGGTAAGGTTAGTTAAACCAAAGGTGGTCCGTTACTTTGCGGCCGACACTACGACGACACGCTGTGAAATCATATGGCGAAGCGACGAACAAAACGGCCGCGATGAAAAGCTGTTCTTTGATGATAAGCTGGCCGGGCGTTTGCTGCTTCAGTCACGGTCGTCGCCGCCGCCGCCGTTGCTGCCGCCGCACGCAAGAAACGCAGAAATTGGCTTTATACCACTAGCCGGTGATTGACGACACAGCTCCTCTCTACACATATACATATAATCATAGGTCCAAGATCCAGTCCGGGACAACCAATTGACGGCTGCAAGCCAAGCGAGCCCCGCCTATCACCAGGCAACGCACGCCGACGTCAGGCCGCATCTCCAGGGAAATGGAGCCCGCGTTGACCAACTCGTGCACGGGATAATCAGGAGGCCTTCTACAGCTCAGCTTCCCGTTTCATCCCTGTTTTGTCGCGTTTCTGCACCCGTCGCCCCGCCGCCCCCATTCGTGGTGTCGGTAAGAAATCGGGGGCCGAGACATCGGGGGCCACACCTCGCTGTCATCGAAACGCAACTCACCCTTCTTTCAGCCGGCAAGCCACCCAAGTAAACTTCGGATCGCAGCCGCAGAACGCATCCAATATAGCAGCCAATTTCCGAGCAAGCTCCTTTCGTTTTCGTCTGTTGGTCTGTCTGGGTGTCTGTATGTCTGTTTGTGGCGGTGGGTGGTCTTCAAAGAACCAATGAGTCACTTTGTGCTCCGCATATTAGATCCGCCTCTCCCCGGACCCGCTTCCGCTGTTCGGTGGCAGCCCCACCGTCTCAAAACACATGGGCAAGTCACCTTTACTAGCTATCTCCATATGGACCATGCAGTCAGAGCCGTGGCGTTCCGCGGTACGAGAATAATGTTTGATCTAAGGATGTTGCAGTTCTGCTGAGGATAATAATAATAATAATAATAATAATAATAATAATAATAATAATAATAATAATAATAATAATAATAATTTATTTTCATTAATATGTGTTAGGACAATACAATTGTGAGGTGTGAATGTGTATTCTCATTATTTTATAGTTTCTTTCTTGCTGTCGTCAGCCCATCGCACCTAATATCGACGCGGCGTTTCCTCTGCAAACTGCCAATGAAAGCAGCTGCCTCAGAAAGTCGCCTTCGCGTGCATCTCCGGTGTTTGCTTGTATTCGATCACTTAAGTCTTTAATAAATGTCCTTGTTCTTCTGCTGACTGGGCCCATTGTCTCCATTGCAATCGGCACGAAATATATGTATTTATGTGCATAATAATAATAATAATAATAATAATAATAATAATAATAATAATGATAATGATAATGATAATGATAATAATAATAATAATAATAATAATAATAATAATAATAATAATAATAATAATAATAATAATGGTGGTGATGGGGGAAGTATTATTGAATGGTGGCTCCACTAGTTGCTGCGCAGGGGAGCCTGTTTAGTGCCGTATAGCCTGTAGCGCGAATGACCTGTTGCACTAGCTGCGTATAAACATACAAATGTAGGCAGTTACGGTAGTTCGCCTATGTAGGTTAGGGGTCACCAGGTTTTCAGTGGGTTTAAGAGTCCCACACTACCCAGACCAAAGGGTGTGCGTTATGCGTTTTTGTTCCTGGCCTCTGTAAAAAAAAAGAAAAAAAAACGGTAGTTTGCCTGTGCCGCCGGGCATACACAACGTACGTAGACGGCACAACACAGACATAATTGTAATGCCAGCAGCTGCAGCGCCACCAAAAGCCTACTATTAGAATGCTACACATGCATCCACCCGGGAAACGGCCAGCCAAATTGAGGGGAGTCTGTGTTGTATACAGGAGTTCTAAATCGCCTTATATTACGAGGTGGTAACCGGTGTAGGAGCACCACAAAGTGTGAAGCACATTTTTGTTGTTACGTTGTTCAAATAAACGTATATATATATATATATATATATACCCCAGCAAAACATTTATTCATTGTAATTAATCACCAACGGTGGGAACATGACAATTGGGTCCCTGCGACGTGAGAATAAAAGTAGAATCTGGTTTATTACCGCTACGATGCAGTATATATATATATATATATATATCCTGTAACGGAACTAGATTTTAGTGAAAACTTAAGTAATGGGGCGTAGGGGGTATGACTATATATGTATATATATATATATATATAATATATATATATATATATATATATAAATATATATATATAAATATATATATAAATATATATATATATATATATAAATATATATATATATATATATCTATATATATATATAATATATATATATATATATATATATATATATATATATATATATATATATATATATATATATCCTGCAACGGAACTAGATTTTAGTATAAACCTAAATAGCGCGTAGGGGTATGACATATAGGCATGCATGCCAAGTACTAATGTAGTTTCCAAAGTACGTTAATACAACCTAGTTAAGAATGTGGATAGCTAAATTTTGCACGCATACGCTTTTCACTCACCTTTGAATGCCACATATAGTGCAGCAAAGATAAATAATTCGCAGACAGATCCCACGTTTCGATTCGAGAAATAAGCTTCGATTAGCAGATAGTGGGGCTAGGTCGAGAAACTTGAGAAGCAAACATTTCTAGTTGGTTGCCTAGATCCTATCACAGAATTGCGTTTTTCAAATATGTTCTCCTTTTGTTGCAGGGTCAGAACAAGTACAATATCCGTTGTCGAGACAGCCAAATTAATTAGCACCAGATTAGAGCTAGTTGCCTGCGCAGAGTATGTCACAACATACGTATGTCGTGTAGCTCTCATACGCAGCAACAGCATATACACGTGAACCCATGATAACTTTAGGCGCTGTTCTATGTAAGTTGCGTTGACTCTGCTGAATCTAGCGCATTAACGCTGTAGATTATACTGCTATATATCTGTCACCTCTTGTCTTATTCAGTGCCAGCAGTTAGAGAATTGTCTGGTGCTCTAAAGGAGCCAAACATTTGACCTTTCTGTCCATTGGCTGCATTGTTTCTAGCACGCAAGCCTTTACGGACAATGTTTATATCGTTGCGTAACATTGCACCGCGGGCCACTTAAGCATAAACTCGGAACTTGACTTTGCAGCACTGGTCGTGGAACGGTGCAAAATGGGTTGAGGGAAGGGGGTACTTTTTATCGGTAATTTCCTGACAACCGTAGTCGGCGAACATTCGTCTGCCAAGATGTCAGGGAGCTCAGGGGAGCGGAGATAGAGACAAGTCGTACCCGGTCACAGAGGCGGAAGAAGCGGAACGAGTTGAGTGCTGCTTGGATATTAACGGATACACAAAACCAACCGCTGCGAGTGATTCATTCATCCGTCATGCAGGGTGTTGGGCCCTGCGAAGCAACTGCCTGGTCTT
This sequence comes from Dermanyssus gallinae, assembly GCA_003439945.1. NCBI lineage: Eukaryota > Metazoa > Arthropoda > Arachnida > Mesostigmata > Dermanyssidae > Dermanyssus > Dermanyssus gallinae. Next base: position 13,947 of record QVRM01006569.1, on the reverse strand, counting down.
TGTCATGGTGATCGATGCTGCCGGCGCTCCGAAAAACGATCGCCAAGATCTTCCCCGCTTTGCGTTTATGGATGGTAGCATGGCTGGCAAAAAAGTCGCAGCTTGAGACCAAATATATTGCCCTGCAGTTGAGATCGTGCTTTGCGAGTTGTTCTCTTTCTCTCTCTCTCTCTCTCTCTCTATATATATATATATATATATATATATATATATATATATATATATGTATATATATATAATAAGATATAGAGAGAAAAATAGAACAATATATATATATATATATATATATATATATATATATATATAGAGAGAGAGAGAGAGAGAGAGAGAGAGTATATATATATTTAATAGATTTTCCGTAAGGCTATTGCCGTGTACGGTTTTTTCATGTCATGGCAAATTTTTAATCCGCTCCGGCATTTATCTTGTCTAAATTGGAAGCCATGCAAACCAATTTAAGAGTGGCCGGTCTGGGTCTCGAACCCAGTTCTCTCGAATGCAAGGCGAAGCCATCTTGCTCGGTCTATATAGAAAATATTGTGATGATTTATTAATCATTTACAATACGTTTGCACACTCGGCAGTGCTCGCCTTAATAACAATGGTGGTAAAAAGGTGTCACGTGAAGTTAGGCCACGCGATCACAGACGTCGTCATGTCTCTTTATGGTTTGTTTGTGTGTTGTATCGCACATCTGAGCGACATGAGCCAACGTTTCAGGCGCATGACACCCGTGCCTACAACGTTTGTTGTAGCCCGGGCGTCCCCTGGCCAATCTGGCACACGTTGGTAGTGCGTTGATCCTGAGCTTTAGTAGGTTTAAATACTCCTTACTAGATAGGTAGGGCATACCCTTAATCCAGTAATATACAAAGGGCGTTTCGTGTGCTTTTTTAAAATGTGCTCCATCGAACGTGTTGTGTAGTTGTTGAGACCAGTAGTCGGTCTCTTGTGTAGCGGTCTCAATGGAGGTTCCCAAGCGCTCGCAAAGAAGTCTTGTTTTCGCAAGATCTTTTTTAAAGTGCTCGGTGGTTAGCATCCATTGGACCCCAAGGTGCGTGGAGTGTTGTAGTGCTGTCAGGCGGGAGAGGCGGAGTCTGGGAATGAATGTTTGGAGGCAGGGAATGTCCAGACCGCCGTGTGCTGTGTGCGTGTACAGGTAGGCGTTCGACACCGAGTTTTCGAGCTTAAGCCATTTCGACTTAACAACCTTTCTGATCTCCTTATATAGGTCGCTGAGGAGTGCGTGAGATGGTCTGGGACCGGAGACCAGTTTATATAGGAGGCGGGGAATAAGAAAGTCTTTCAAAAATATGAGTCTTTGGTGGGGTTTAAGGGGAGCTATCGTGAGCCTGTTGAGTAAATTAAGGAGTATATCCTTGGTGGAGTCAACTCTGCCATTGCTGTGAAAGTCGACTCCCAGATATCTCCATCGTTCGCTCATACCTTTAGCTGGCAATTGCCGATCTCCAACGTTAAATTCTGATACGGTACTAATAAAACCTTTATCTTCCTTTCTATTAAATAGGTGGGAGATAGTAAAGCTTTTATTAGTATTCATTTTAAGGCCTCGGGATTTCAAAAGGGGGTCCGCAATATTAAGGAGCCGTTGGAGAGTAGATTTCGGAGGCTAGGAGGATGAGATCATCCGCAAAAGCAAAGTCCATAAGGCGGAAGTCATCAGTAAGTTGGTACCCGATATAAGTTTTGTTTAATCTTAAAAGAAAGTCGTCGAGAACTAGATTAAATAAAAGGGGAGGCAGAGGATATCCCTGTCTAACACCCCTAGTTGGCCGAAATATGCGACATTCTTGTCCAAATTCTATGAGAGTTTTAGATGAGAGGTACAAGCGTTTGATATAATTAATGAATACCTCCGGGTATCCGCGAGTCCGGAGTGACCACAGGACCTGGCAGACTTGGCATCGTTAAGGATGCCATCCAGAACCGCAAGATTCTCAAGGGTGCCATTATAGGGGAGAAACCCTCGCTGGATTGGGAGAAGTTTAATAGAGTTCTAAAGGCGTCTAGAGAACATTTTGTTAAGCGTTCGTTGTAAGTATGAGCTAATAGATAGGGGTGGCAGATCGCTTGGGGATGTGGCATTGCTAATTTTAAGGATGAACGCTAAGCGAGCAGTTTAATGGGCTGTGGCAATAACGCTAATTAATAGTACGTTAAAAAGACAACAGACTACTTCTAACGGGAGTTTACGGGGGGGCGAAAGACAAATCCCGTCCAAGCCTACTGCTTTAGAAGGTCCGCGAAGACCTACGTGGGTTTCCTTTAGGGAGATAGGGAGGGAAGCCTTGAAGAGATCAGAGTTGGGAATGTATACGGGGCAAGGAAGTGGTTTAGGGGGTGGTTGTGTCATCGTGTTGACCCAGTGTTCTACAACTTTGGTGGCCTGCATGTTGTGTATGGTGTGTTTGCCGTCCTGCACCTCATGAGCGCATTTGGATCGGTTTTAGCTAAAAAGTTTTTGAGTGGTTGCGTACTCCTGACATATCGCTGTTGCCTTTTAGATATACTTGCGCTTCAGTGGAAGGTGTTTTTCTAAAGGCACGACGTGGGACAGTGTGTGTAAAATGTGTGTTCAGAAAGTCGTTTAAGGCGATAGTGTGGTCCTCACCTGAGCAAATTATATTTGACAGATGAGTATGGTCTGTTGAAATTATGTTGCGTTTGGTAAATGTGTTTGTGAGGGCTTGTATTTTGGATATAATAATATATTTTTGGGAGGGATTATAGGAGCCATCTAATTCAGAGTATCGAGGCCGACTAGGCCCAGGAAGTTCAGATCCGTCAGGGTTGGAATCCAAGTGAGACCTCTTTTTACGGAGGTCCTCCACCAGATCCTTCGCTCGAGGTGCGCGGGAGTTAGTAGCTAAAAGGTGGTCAATTAGATAATAATTGTATATTATTATCAAATATAAAATCTGCTTCTAATGTTGCTAAAAGTTCACGGTCCTGTGGGTTCCATCTGGCCTTCTTAGAGGGGGAGGGGATAAAATGTTCTCATTATATTCGTCCGAATGGGCATGACGACGGTGTAAATTAAGACCTGATTTAGAATTAAAAGTCTTTAAGCAGGTACCAGATGGACATCTATAATTTGGCTGGGAGACGCGTGGAGTACTAGGGGGGTTAAAACTATTATTAGAAGCAGCAGTGTTATTTTGAGTGGAACTTAAAATAAAATCATTAGTCTGTGATCGGTTAGGAGTTGGGGAGGTGGCACGAACTTCTCGTTAACTGTGAGTCAATCTAATGTGGCTCGCGAGGCCCGCGCCAGATTTGCATACTCGCCCGCAAGTCTGGCAGTCTTTCGGCGGTGTTGTTGCCGTGACGTGATACCATCGTTGTCTTGGTCCACAGCGGTGGTAATATTTCTGTAAAAGTTTCGTTTTATGTGAACGATGGCGCGATTTTACACAGACGTTGTTGTTAAAATCGCTAAAATGAAGCGGTCTTTAGACCATCATTCTGTTTATCTCTACCCAGGGAGCACTATGTCATATCTCGTCACGTACTGTATTTATGCAAAATAACGTCGAAAGTAGAAATTAAAAATTGCACATTAGTATGTACAATAGTAGTGTCGGTCTAAGATATATATTTGTGGTAGATAGATGGAAGACTAGCATCAGACAGATTAATTGCTGTCTCTTCGATTTAGTGGAATTGAAGCATCTATCACAAGTATATACTAAGTTTGTAGGTAGTCAATTAAAATATATAGTGGTTTAAAAACACGATATAGCTGCCCAATATATTGCTGCTTATTGTATTCTCTACGCTGAGTTCGATTTTAGAGCTCAAAACAAAGCGTATCGATACACCACTATATATATGCACTGTCTGGGTTTTGTAACCCAGTGCATACACTATACCTATATAAAAGTTAAGATTAGTGAAATATAATTAGGGCCGCTATATTTCACTAAAACAACTATATATGTGGACTCACCTTACCTAAATCTAAGAACCGGCACAATCACTTCCACTTAAAAACGCTAAAATTCACATAAGATAGGCCTTTGCAATGGTGAACGCACTGCTAACCTATCTAACACAGTGACGCGGCAAATTATAACAATTTTGCATCTTTTAAATGCAAAAAGGAACTGTTTGACGGTGTTAGATCTCACAGTTCGGTCACACTGGTGGTCACAATAGTGTGTGATAAAACTCCCGTTAAAACCAGATATAACTTGCGATCTAGGCAATTAAGCGGGAGCTCGCGCCAGTGCGACCGTTCGGCTCAACAATAGAGACTTAATTTATATATATATATATATATATATATATATATATATATATATATATGAGTAAAAGCGTATTGAGCTACCTCAGGGCGAGTCTGTTTGATGTCCCTCATAACCAAATTAAGAGTTTTTATCGGTAAAAACATGTTGTAACCACCCAAACTAAGTGGTTCGCCAACATATTCCGTTAAGGAGCGAAGCGCGAACAAAATGAAAAGTTTTCCTTCCCTCCCCGCTCCGCCCCTTGGCAAATGGAACGCAAAAGAAGTTAAGGGCAATTCGGGACGCTACGTCAGCACTATATAATATTTAAGCACAACATCAACTAATAAGATTATTAGGCATGCTAAACTATTTAAGGTTGGGTTGCTTAATGAAAATATTGACAAAAACGTTAATTCATATAGAACAGAATTGAAACATAGCCCTTTTACGAAAGCAAGCAAAAGCGCGAGCTCTTATCTCTAGAAATAGTATAAGCTTAACCTAGAATTAAAACATTTTTAAGGAGGTTGTTTTTAATTCTAGACTATCCTCTGTCCCCTACGGGCTTGGAACTTAACCTGAGGTATATCTTCAACCTGGTCGAAATTTCCAAAGAAGTCAAAAACTAGTCAGTCCTTAGCGTATTTCTATTGTTCTGGTTCGCTAATGAAGCACAATTGCATGCACACTTTATATATATATATATATATATATATATATATATATATATATATATATACAGCGTTAGGTCTAAGCGCTATATAAACAAGCTCGTTGTTCGACATGATCACAAAGGTCTAAAACCTTTGTGAATAAAGTTTCAAATGGTTATCCGCTTTATTTCCACTGCAAGCCTCATGGCTCAGAAAATATATTGCTGTACAGCTGATAGCTTGCGTGGTAACTTTACACTGAGAACCTGCAGAAAAAGCCAGAGCTATCTATATTTGTAAGATTAGGCTGTGGTTGTTCCTTATGAGACCGGCGTAACCGCACGGGTGGTGCGGATACTGTAAATGTTGTTTGTGCTAGTTAATAGATAACGATGAGACCAAGGTATTAATTAAACCAAAACTTGTAGAATATCTTCAACTCCACACAAAATGGACGCAATAATAGGTAAACTATGAAAGAAAACACTTCAAAATATGGAACGAAACAACCCGCCTTTGGACGGACGTAGCAGTGAGTAATTATCCACGTCTGTTTAGGTCAAATCAATGTTAAATTTCACAAGCCGCAAAACTCCGAGTTTTTAACCACGCAATGCTTGCTAAATCAGCTAGCACGGTTGGGCCTTACATAGGAATAAATGAGAGAGTTGGTTTTGTACCAATGCGTTCAAAAGTGAGATCACCGCCGTCGACGATAGGCCATTGTGTACTCCTAGCAGCATCTAGAGGAAGGCGTTCCTACAATGCGAGAAGCCCTTCTATGGGTTTACCGTCACCTAACACGCATGCGTCTGCAAGCAGTCTCTAGTGTTTGGAGACAAGGTTTCGGATGTATCAGATTCAACTAAACATTTCAGGCGCTTTAAACCGATAGTGCCGCGAAGAACTCACGTAACCACCTGTAGAGGCATACTACAAGTAGGATTTGTAGTATGGTTCTACAGGTAACCTCAGTGTTTCTTAGTCAAAATGCAAATGTGTCCGTGAGTGAGCGCGGCTTAGAGATAAGTGTGTATGTAATCTAGCTTTCCCATGGCTTAAAGATAAGTGCAATGTAATCTGGCTCTCTTACGTTATGCAAGTCAACTTAAATAGCAAAGACCCTCGCTAGATTCCTTGGCGGATAACCAAGCAAACTTTAAATATCTAAAACGGCTAACTTTGCAGATCATTGTAGCCTTATATCCACTCCCAACTGGCACAAAGCGTTTTCTCTTAAAACGCAGTGCTACCGAAAAAAATAGCTGCAATTTCGCCGTTTAGTACGAATGAAAAAAGAGTCTTAGCCACCTTCTGACACCTGATCATGAAATCTTAGTTTATCACGTCTTAATCTAATGAGTGGAACTAAGCACTAACGTTTTTTTGGATTTCTTTGTTGCACAACGCTTGGCTCGTGCCGTAGCATCTTTTTTAAACACTCCTCCATCAAAAAAATCTACGGCACGTTTTGTGCAACAAAGAAATCCAAAAACCTCTAGCGCTTAGTTCCACTTATGGGATTGAGTGATGATAAACTAAGATTTCATGATCAGGTGTCAGAAAGCAAAAATATCGGCTCCACTATGATTTTAAGGGTTAGGCAAAAACTGACAAAAACCCAACAACAGTACAACTTGACCACTGTGGTCGCCTAAACGTATCGTTTCTAGAACTGGATAGCGCAGTATACTGCCCACGAACAAGATCCATTATATCTCAGTGGTTAGAGTAGACTTGCAGTGAGAAAAAGACGACATGGATACATAGACCGCGCGAAAGCGAAGCGGTACAGACCCTACTACAAATGTATTCGAAATATTCCGGTGGTAGAACGATCGATACTAGTACCGATTAACAAGCAATCAGCAAGAGAAACCATTATCTCTCGCAGTGAGCCAGGGAACACTGCTTTCATGGTTAGCAGCGTAAGCCTCAACCCCCCCCACTCCCCACCCCCTGATGAGCGATCAACCTGCTAGTAAAAAACAACGTGCAAGCGCACACTTCAACCAGTGCAAACTATAGTGACAAAATGGTAAACATATTCACGAAGTTGCAGGAGTGCGCTGTGTGACGGAGGTCGCTACGCAATGGCGCAACCTCAAGCGAGCTCGTGGGTGGCTGACGCGTGAAGAGAGGATCCTCAAAGGCGAATATCTCACTAACTAGCCGACACACAATGATGGCGACTGCAATGACGAGAATGAAGAGGACGGCGATGATGACATCAACAACAACGACGACTCGAATGGTAATCCTGTTGTCGGAAACGACGAACGCGTGCTTTTGATCGCTTTTGAATGGGTCTCCCCCCCCCCCCCCCCGCACAGGTCTCCCCTCGTCTTCTTTTTCGTGCTAACGAGTCGCTGGTTTTGCTGGCATCTACCCCCCAACCCCCGAGAGACCACGGGAGGGAAATCGTCGTGCCAAAATAGGATAGACCGCTTTGTTTGCGGGCGAACGTTAGGTCGAACATCGTTGTCAATGGTGGAGCTGTTGGGGTAGTTGAGCGTAGCTGCCACGGCGGTCTACCAGCCGTCACCCTGTACCGGCAAGACGCTGTCCTGACTGTTCCTGATTAGGCCTGGCCAAATGCGACAACGAGCGAGTTCGTGCGTATTTGCTGCTGTTCGTTGTGAGCTCGTTTGGTTTCGTCAGAGTTTCGTAAGCGACCTTCGTTATACCAGGCGATGGAGATGATAATAATGACGAGGGTCAAAAATGATTCTATACAGGGATGATGGAAAAAGACCTGACGGTCTGACTTTGACGCCCTTTGAGCGTGGCCGCATGCTTGTTTGGAACGCAACTGTAACCGACACATTAGCCCCCCTTCAATGGTCGGTGCAGGTGCGGCCTGAGCAGGTCATGCTTCCAGGTTAGCTGGGGATAACAGATGTAGAAAATACTCTAGCGTTGGTTATCCGTACGAATTTTCCGTTCGTTGGCGTTCGAGACTATGGGAACTGCAGGCCCCCTTACGCTCAAGCTGATTTAGGAGAAGCCTTACTCTTTCGACGAGAAGAGCATCCAAATTCTTGCGTCAGAGGCTGTCGCTCAACATTCAACGAGGAAATGCAGCGTCTGTTCGGGGCACATTGTTGAACTGGGCTAACCCTGAGTTAGAGAACCCGTTACCACATGTTCGCGCGGAGACAAATGTCCACTCCAAAGTGCGAAGTTATATAAATAAAATAAATTCTTATGATGAAGATAATAGCGACAAAAACAACGACAGCAATAACAGAGGCTTGCCATACATGCTATCCACATGGCAATGCCTAACGCCTATGAATTCGATTGCAGACATCTCCGCGTTTGAACTTAAACACTGCGGAGAAGGGGGCAGTGCCGAGGCTAACAGCCAGGGTAAATACTAGCATTACGTAATTAGACATTGCAATGCTTGAAGTTATTGACTATGCGAGTACGTCGTCTGTCGAGAATAATTAACACAATAAAAGCAAATGTTTTCTTTTCTAATTAACAACACTATAAGCAATCAAAGAGAACGCTCATTTGGGCATTACACGTTACGGCGCAGTCCTTTTCATTTTTAAGGGTTGCTACTTCGATGTCCACACTCACACAGGAGTACCTGCCAGTGGCCGACTAGTTAATTAAACAGTTGTTTATTTCATGTATTTATATAATAATAAACTATTTGTGTTGTAAATTAGTAGTTCAAAAGCACATGGCGCGTCTCAACGCCGGTAGAAACAGTCGACGGAGATTTCCTACCGAGTCGCTATAGCAGATATTAAAAGGAGGCAAACATGTCTGGGTATTTATTACCATGCCATGGGCTAAGCGTTTGGTGATCGTCTACGTTGAAACATTGCTCAGATGATAACCACGCGCCTCGAGATTTCACCACCTGTGATCTCCACGGCCTTAGTCATCCGGCCAGCATACGCCATTCGTTGCGGCTCGGTCGCCTACCGAGGGCTTCCTCTGTCCAGCATATGACCCAGAGGCCCTTGATTTGTGTTGCCTTGGGCCAAACACACGATTGAGGTGAGTGAGGCTGGCCAAACGAGGAAGAACGACCCCAGAGTCCCCCAGTCGGCGTTAATCTGTGCCTGCCAAGAAGCCAGCGACGACGGTGGGTCGACGAACAGAGAGCTAGCGCAATTTGTGCCATGTACATACATGACGCATACAGTACGTCATGCATATATATATATATACATATATATATATATATATATATATATATATATATATATATATATATATATATATATATATATATATACATATATATACAGGTAGTTCAATAAGTTCTTAGAATGAGCTTTTTAGAATTCGAATTTTGGCGCGCTTCCACCGCTATTAGGAACTGCAACTTTTCGACTGCTAGCACTCAAAATATTATGGTGATTGGCCGTTGCGATTTCTTTTGATAGCTTTTCCCGTGCAACGTGTCGGCGTGATTTTTAAAAATGAAGAACAAAGAGTTTCGAGTGGTTATCAAGCATTTTTATTTCAAAGGTTGGAATGCGACCCAAGTAAAAATTGGGTTTGACGAGACGTACGGTGACTCTGCGCCATGTTTTGCCACTGTTTCCAACTGGATTAATGTGTTAAAAAGAGGTCGCAGGAGCACCGAGAATGAACTACGTCCAGGAGGCCAAAAACCGGCAACTGATGAGGAAAACATAGAGAAAGTGCGAAACATCGTTGGCATAGATAAGCGAATGAACATTAAGGGGATAGCGGAGGCATTAGGAATTAGTTTAGGTAGTGTGCATTTTATCCTATACGAAAACTTGAAGATGAAAGAGCTCAGAGAAAAATGGCTGCCGCATTTGCTCAACCAAGGCCAAAAAAACGCGCCTGTTTTCGCTTCACAGCGAAATTTGGCCAAGATGTCGAACAATCCGTCGGATTTTTGGCGCAGATTCATGACCGTCGATGAAAGCTGGGTCCATCACTACACTCCCGAGACCCAAGAAGCATCTTGCCCATGGTGTGCACCTGATGAAGGACCTCCGAAGAGGGTACGGACAACGGCATTGAGCGGCAAGGTGATGGCTACAGTTTTTTAAGACCAACGTAGAATAATGCTGGTCGACTACCTTGAGAGCGGTAAAACGATCACAGGAGAATATTATGCAAGACTGTTGGACTGCCTTTAGCAAGAACTCATCGTGAAACGGCCCGCTTTGCAGAAGAAGGTTGTCCTGTTTCACCAGGACAATGCTCCTGCACACAAGTCCCGGCAAGCATGGGCAAAACTGGCCCAACTGAGGTTCGAACTTATTGAACAACCTTCCTATTCTCCAGACCTGGCCCCCTCTGATTATTTCCTCTTCGAACATTTGAAGAATAGTCTCGGTGGAAAGCGTTTTTCCAGCAATGAAGAGGTTAAGGCTGCTGTCAATGCCTATTTTCAGTCTAAAGACGCGGAATCCTACTTAAGAGGTATACAAGCTCTGAAATCTTGGTGGGAAAAGTGTATTGAGCATCTCGGGGAGTATATCGAATAAGATAAATTTAAAAACATGATTTGGAAAATTCTTGGTTTTCATTCTAAGAACTTATTGAACTACCTGTATATATATACATATATATATATATATATATATATATATATATATATATATATATACATAGCGTACGTAGATATGTATGGGTGCGTTTGATATATATATATATATATATATATATATATATAAAGATGGGATAAACTCTCGAGTTACAGTCTCGAAAGGCGCGTGCGCGTCTCGTATAGGAGGAGGTATACTCATACACGCAGTGTGTGGACTGTGACCGAGATTAAATGACACAGTAAGAACACACGTATATAAATATATATATATATATATATATATATATATATATATATATATATATATATATATATATATATATATATATATATATATATATAGAAAAGTAAGTCTATTTTGGTTGCGACTCCGTTAACGGGGTTGGGTAGCAGATGACAACATATGAGCCCCGATAAAGTTGGCAAAAAATGACGGGGCGGCTCTCTCTAGGATTGGGGGGACGTTCTATGTTTGGTGTGATTCCACGCCGTACCACCGGTTAGTAAACTGCACAGCGTAACCCATGAAGTTAGCAAATATTCCTAGTCCCTTCTTGTATCCTGGTGAGGAAATACCTATCTAGGTCGGAGCACATCTTGCTTTCAATACATAACAAGCTAAATAAAGAAACTCGATCATCCAATACAATTGTTGCGCTACGCGGCGATGTAAACGTGATATCGTTTGAATGGAAATACAGTTGCAGAGTGCAAGGTTCTGACCTGCAAGTGGCTTCTACATTCATATCGGCACTACAAGCACGCAAACTAAACGCAGCTTGTTGAGAGCCAGGGGCAAGAGACGCATTACTTGCAGTATTTATCATATACAGTGGCTTATCTGCCACAGTTATATATATATATATATATATATATATATATATATATATATATATATATATATATATAGGCATTTTACTAAGAATGCAAGTGGAGCAACAATCGTCCTCCCGAGACTCAGTGGACGAATAGCAAGAGCCCAGACAAATGCAAAGCTAGGATTGACAAACGCACATGCTATCAGAAAATGTTCCTAACGTTGTCTGCTCTCAAATAACTGTGTACTTCACGCCCGTTTCTACTATAGACGCCCAAACCTTCTCTACGATACTGCCCATCCCTAGAACCCCCGATCCGATGGTATACAATACAAGTATTTGTTAATCCTTTATATTATAAACTGAGTATTGTGGTGCAAAAATGTTTGTGATTCCATAAGCCACTAAATCGAAGAAATTTCTTTCTCTCGAGCCAGACCTTGAGATCATCATTAAATCAATTAAATATGGGGGGAGAGGTATTTGAATTCAAATTTGTGCAAGTTTGCCACTTTGGCGGGTGAAGGTTGAGCCGGAGAATTTTAATGGTGAAAGATGAATTTTGCGTAAAGAACATTACAAGCCCCCACCATGTATCACAAAGACAATTCTGATACTGAACGACTACGTGTGTATATATATATATATATATATATATATATATAAGATACAGGTTTCAAGCACATCGAAATTGTTTCTCTAAACAACACCCATTAAATAAATCGGACGTGCGTATACGTCTGATGCAATCTGATACACAATATACAATAACTATATTGACGTAGTTCTTCTCAGTTGATTACCAAGCTTGGAGGTCACTATCTAGCGGAAACTTTGCCTTGTACCTGTGTGTAAGTATTGACGGCGAGAATGGTCGATGGGAGGGGGTATCTGTATATTATTAGTCGTTTTATGCTTTCATCCGTGTTGCCTTTATCGTCGTCTTATATCTCCATCGCCCTGGTTTGGTCGCGTGTGCAGCTCTGAACGTTTTTTTAAAAACTTTTTTAAGCAATACATCTTCTTGTTGTAGTTTGATCTCGGTTTGTAAGAACGATTCATCTATCTTTTCGCTTCCATTGAAGTACAGCTCACCAGTGCATTGGTATTGTTGATTAATCTCAAATGAAACCAGAGTATTCACATGTATACATAAGTATATATATATATATATATATATATATATATTACAATAGGTATCTGTTACACACATCACAATAGACCGGCTAAGCCAATGCGCCTAGTAGGCGCGCATTGTGACTGTCACGTGTCCGTTTCGATAAGGCTATATATATATATATATATATACGAGGTGTGTTCAAAAAGTATCGCGACTTTTGTGTTTTTTTCAAAAATTATTCATTTATTCATGAATATCTATTTTGTCCACTTCAAAGTAATCCCCATGAGATATTATACACTTGTGCCAACGGTTTTTCCAATCTTCGAAGCACTTCAAAAAACCATTTTTTTTAATCTTGTTCAGCTCCTCCTTCGATGCCGTCTTTATCTCGTCAAGCGTAGCGTAACGTCGTCCTTTCATGGGCCTCTTCAGTTTAGGGAACAAGAAAAAGTCACAGGGGGCCAGATCTGGGGAATACGGTGGCTGCGGCATCATTAGTGTGTTGTTTTTGGCCAAAAACTCGCGCACAAGCAACGATGTGTGAGCAGGGGCGTTATCGTGGTGCAAAAGCCAATTTTTGTTCTTCCACAAATCCGGGCGTTTCTGGCGGATTGCTTCGCGCAAATTGCGCATAACTTGCAGGTAATATTCCTTATTGACCGTTCTACCCTGTGGCAAGAACTCATGATGCACCACGCCCCTGCAATCGAAGAAAACTGTCAGCAAAACTTTCACATTCGACCGAACTTGGCGCGCTTTTTTCGGTCTTGGTTCGTGCGGCAGCTTCCATTGAGATGATTGAGCTTTGGTTTCCACGTCATAACCATAAACCCACGATTCGTCACCAGTTATGACCCTCTGGAGCAAATTTGGGTCGTCGCGGACAGAGTCCAACATCTCATTAGCAATGTTCATGCGATGCTGTTTTTGGTCGCAATTGAGCAATTTTGGTACGAATTTCGCGGCGACCCGTCTCATGCCCAAATCATTGATAAAAATCGAATGGCATGAGCCAATCGATATGTTTAGGTCCTCAGCAACTTCTCTAACGGTGATTCGACGATTGGCCAATACCATTTTCTCTCCACTTCATTAATTTTTTTCGTCTGTTGTTGAAGTGCTCGGGCGTCCGGCACGCTCTTCGTCGTTCACATCTTCTCGGCCTTCTGAGAACATTTTGTACCACCGATAAACGTTGCTTCGGTCCAAGGTAGCTTCTCCGTATGCCACAGTCAACATTCGGAATGCATCCGCGCACTTAATTTCGTTTTTCACACAAAATTTGATACAGGTTCTTTGATCCATTTTTTTGAATAGGTAAAAATCGAAGACGATCCAAAACACGTGCAAGCAAAGCAGCTGTCAACAATTAAGTGAACATTCAAAATGGCCGAGCTTGTCGGCATAAGTGAGAGACATGAGTACCAACATAACGCCACAAAAAAAATCGAAATTCGAATATACGTAACCCGCGAAATTCAAAAGTCGCGATACTTTTTGAACACACCTCGTATATATATATATATATATATATATAATAACA